>VXAZ01018984.1:7885688-8261535 GCA_013399875.1 Gymnorhina tibicen | reverse complement strand
TTCTTTTTTCTTTTTCTTTCTTTTTTCTTTTTTTTGGGCTGTGCTTTCGCAAGTGCCCACGATTAACTTGGGAAGAACTCTGTGGCAATGGATGGAGATCTGTATGCAAATGCACCACACCTGCCAGTTTCTCACGTGGCTTCGCCCCCTGAAGTAGAAATTCGTGTCTCTACTCCAAGTTAACTTCTATTTATACACTCCAGCAAATTACTGTGTGCCGTGGATAATAACCCTCTGTCTGTAATGCCAATCCACTGGCTGTAAGTTTCGGAAAGAAAAACTGCTTCTATGTGTCAATACTTTTGGAATAAATGTTGAGGAATATTTATGGATATGTTTTCCCTTTTCAAACAACTTATGTAAGACACAGCAGACTTAATATACATATGGATAGACCTACATTTGTCAGACGGTGTAGAAAGTCTTAAAAAGTGAAGACCACAGTGATATTTATTGAAGGCAATAAATGTGTCTTTCAAAATTCAGATTTCCAGGTGTATCCCCTCTACTTCTGCCTATCTTTTATCTTGATGTAAGAAAAACAAAGCTCCCTGTGTCCCATATCAGCTCTACTTTGTGTATTGTATAGATAGGCTGACAGGATAATTTTTGAAGCATATAAAGGGGTTTAGGGAATTCTGTTTTGTTTGTGGGGAGGAGGTAAGAAAACTTCATCTGCAGTCTCCTAAACCTGGGGAGACATAAAACCAATCCAAGCAACAGCAGATATGATTCAGAAAGGTCAGTAAAAGTTAGAGCAAGACAAACCATTCCAGTGTTGCCTGAGCACTATTTCATAAAGTTACATGCTTTCCTGTTGCACTACATCAATTTCTTGCTGTGTTAGCTGTCATGCTGCAGAGACCATTCCTTAAAAATGTGTCAGATAGAAGGAGTAGCAAGTAACCACATTATTAGCTTTGTTCACAGTATTTGCTTTCTTTCTCCTGTTCCCTCGTGTGTAAGCAAAAGAATTAATTAGTAACAACATGGGTCAGCTGTGATTACTCTTACCGGGGTCCACAGTGAATATTCATATCCAGGGAATATTCAAAACCAAACAAGACCTCCCCACTGTGTGTGTGAAGAAGCATGTCCCTGGCCAGTGGGGGAGAAAGGCAAACTTACCAGCAGTGGCAGGGCTACAATGCACTCACAGAGTTGCCCGCTCCTCCTTTTTTTTTCTCCTGGCATTTGACAGGGACATGAGCTAGACTGGCAGAGTGCAGCAAATATAACACAAACAACCCACAAAAAATTGTTTTTTTTTTATTTTTCCATTTTCCAAATGTTTCAATTTCTAGAAGCTGTATAATATTTACCACCTTCACATTCCCAGGAAAAATGCTTGTGTCAGGATCTTCTGGCTGCTTCTGACTGTGCCGAGTGGGAAAAGAGGGTCTCTCTGCAATCAAGGGGAGTGACACCTCTGAGTCTTTCTCTGAGTGGCAACAAAAATTAGATGCACGTGGAGCATTTTCCTGTACGTAGAAGGAGGGTATGATATTTCCATTCCAGTTGTGGGGACTGGGATACTGCACCCCGTGTAGCAAAGCTGCTGCTGCAGCCCCACAAGGAGGGAGAAGTCAGGCGAAGCTCAGCTGACCTACTGGGCAACCAGGTGCAAACCCTCAGATTATGTGTGTGTGTGTTTGTGTCTTGTGAGATCTTTGCCCTGAGATAAATCCCTGTTTTCTTTCTTCCGTTTTCTTTCTCCTCCCATTCTCCAAAGCCTACCAGGGCTCTGGTGCTGGGGTCCCAGTGCAGGTGGAGTGGGGTGCACACGAACAGCTGAAGCAGAAAGAGCAGTGGCAGAGACCCTGGCTGCTGGGCCCTCACCTGGGGGGCTGTGAAAACAAACCTGCCTGCTACACCTCGGCAGAGGCTGCACCTGGCTGGGTGCCCGGTGCCCACCAAAGCTGCTCCATCACTCCCCCTCCTCAGCTGGACAGGGGAGAGAAAATATAATGAAAGGCTCAGGGGTTGGGATAAGGACAGGGAAAATCACTCACCCCTTACCATTGTTGGCAAAACAGACTTGACTCAGGGGAAGAGAAATATAATTTATTACCAATCAGATCAAAGTAGGGGAATGAGAAATAAGCCCAGATCTTAAAATGCTTTCCCTCCTCCCCTCTTTTATTCCTGGGCTTAACTTTACTCCTGATTTTCTCTACCTTCCTACCCCTCAGAGGGACCAGGAGTAATGGCTGGGGTGAGTTCCTCATGCATCATCTCTGCTGCTCCTTCCTCCTCAGGGGAGGGCTCCTTGCACTCTTCCCATACTCCAGTGTAGGGTTCCTCCCACAAGGGACAGTTCTTCATAAACTGCTCCAGCATGTGCCCCTTCCATGGTGTGCAGTCCCCCAGGAACAGACCGCTCCAAGTGTGCGTTCCCCACAATGTCACAAGTCCTGCCAGCAAACCTGTTCCAGGGTGGGCTCCTCTCTCCATGGCTCCTTTCTCCTGGCAGATCCTGCTCCAGCAGCTGGAGCACCTCCTTCCTCTTCTTCTGCACTGACTTGGGGGTCTGCAGGGCTGTTTCTCTCACGCATTCTCACCCTCTCTCCCAGTGGCAATTGCTCCTGGGCGGTAACATTTTTCCTTATTAACTCTCTTATCCCTGAGGCACTAACACCATTAGTTGTCTTGTGCAGTGGCAGGCCCTTCTTGGAGCTGGCTGTCATGGGGTCTCTCAGACGTGGAGGAAGCTTCTGGCAGCTTCTCACAGAAGCCATCCTTGTAGCCCCCCACTGCCAATATCTGGCCACACAAGCCCCAAACAGCTCTCATTTACTTTACTGCCACATCAGCTGCTGCAGGGGCCAGGAGAGCAACCTAGGGAAGCACCTGCAGCTGGGTGGTTACTTCAGGAGCTGGATGACTGTCTCATGTACCCCCCAAACCTTTTATTAATTAATGGGTTTGCCTTTTAACTCTTTATTTCGATTTGCAGGGTCAGTCTTATAATGGATGATAGCTGGATTTGCAAGTAAAGCTGTTGTTAACTTTTGTTTTGGGACTGTGTAGTGGTCCCTTATCCCATCTTGTGTTGGCACATCACTCCCTTAGAACAAAGAATGGGACACAAGTGTTTACTTTTTTTAAGAAAAGGGAAAAATTATCTTGCACTGAAAGAAATGTTGGCCTTATTAGTGCTGGTAGGAATAATTAGCTACAGAAGAACTGAGCTGTGATGTCATGGTGGAGGAGTGTCCTGTGCTTGCTGGGCTTCAGGTGGCTTTCTTTTTCCACTGGCATGGCAGTTACTGATCCCAGAAAGATTTGCTTTTCCCCCTTACAGCAGTGAACTGGTTCTGAGTTGCTGAATTCTTCCTTCTGCCTCAAGTTTCCTGTGTGACCCGGAGTACAGAAGTCAATGACTTGACAGTTCAGTTTTCCAGCTGTAATGTTTGTTTTTTTTCCTTCTGACAAATCTTGCAGAAATAGATTCTGTAGTACACACAAAGTATCACACCACTGTGATGAATGGGACTGGGGGGGGAGCACAGATTTTGTAGGTCTTGACAGGTATTAAATTTATTTTTATAACTACACCTCTTGAAAAGTATTTTCTTTCTAAATTATGTTCTTGGTTCCTGCAATTTTGGGGCATTGGTACAGTTTTTATATTTAGGAATTTGTTGAGGTATGAATCACTTCTCGTGCTCTGACCTTCTTTTGGAGGCTTCTAATTCTGACCTCATGAATGATGCCTTGGGTGAGACACGACAAGCTGATAGATTGTGATGATGTCTTCACAGTTGCCCACTGCTGTTGATGTGACACGTGGATGCATGTGTTCATGTCCCAGTGTTTATCAAAAATTTTGTCTGTGATTCAGATTAGGGGGGAGATACTTGGTTTTGACATTTATTTCAAAACAGCTCTGCAGAGTGAAGAGGAAACATTAATTAGTACTGAGAGAAAAATGGTTAAAGCAGGGCTGTGTCGGTATGATGCCTTTGTTTCTTTGGAGACTTTTTTTCATTAGCTACAGCCACGAGCATGCACAAAGGAAGCTGGTTTACTTTTTGTGTCATCACTTTGTGCAGAGTTGAGAAATTAAACTTTTTGGGGGCATTAACCTCTAGCAAGCTGCACTGACCCAGCGAGTGTTCACAGAAAGGCAGCTTTATGTTCTCTTTGCTTCATAGAATCCTATGCAAGTAGGAAAGAAAGAGAAAAAGATACTCTGAAAAATCTGATTTGTTTAGGGAAAGGATCCTAGCACTTTTTTTTTTTGTGAAGACAAGAGAGAAACACAGGGGACTTTGGCACTGGTCGCGCTGCAGCTGTGTCACTCAGGGCTGCAATCATTCACATGGGTTGGCTCAGAAGAACTATTTATCTCCAGGTATTTCACTGTTGGTCAATAGAAACATCTTACTAGGTGATTCTTTGAAATCAGATAAACATGTTTTCTTCCACTGCTCACTTTTTGTTTGTAGCTGGTATCTCAAAAAGGTTGTATAACTGCAGATACCATGCAAACAACTCATCTTTATAAACAGCTGGCTTGTATCTCCAGTGGAGCTACTGCAGCAGAAACACTTGACAGTCTTTAACACTATTACTTCCCTGGAATTTGTTGTAAAAAAAGGAAAGTGTCACGTAGGGTTCACCATGATGTAGTCCATTATAGAGAGTACATGTGTCATACCTGTAAAACTACCTGGCTCTAGAGAGGTGTGTCTGTGAGTGGGACAGGGACGCAGTGCCTCTGTTTAGCTGAATGATGCCCTGAATGCCTGCTAAGCTTAACAGAAAATTGTAAGAGGCCAGAAATATTAAGTGAATAAAATACACTGAATGTAAAAAGCCAGCAGACAAATTTTGGATGCTGCAAGTTAAATTGTCATGACTGATGTTATAGCAGTACATTCTGCACAGCTCGCTAATGACTAGGTCATTAAGTTTAAAATGTTATCGAAAGTTAAAAATTGAGAAAGCCATCATTAATGAAATATGGACTACCTTCTCTCACAGTGAAACTTTTTTTTTAGGCAGTGTATGTCCAGTATCAGAGAAAATTAACCTCTGTGCAAATAAAGATGGCAAAGTGTGATTCTATAAAAATAAAGGCCATGCTCCAAGAAAATTCCTACATTATACTAAAACAGATGAAGGTGGGATGCAGTATTTCTAAAAATCATGTCCCATACGTGTCAGTGCTAAGGAACTCTAAACTCATTCTCCAATATGCTGTTTGTAAATGCTCTCTGAAATCTAAGCCTGACATTGATAAACATGGTAAACACTGGTGTTTTCCATAGATGCTGTTCACTGACCTGACTCAGAGCAGCCTGAGGAGCTCATCCCATCTCCGTGGGCTAAAATCCTTCAGCAGCAGTGCAGCCAAACCATGAGTACGTTACCTTGTCATAGGCTGAAAATCCCACAGCACTCAGACATTGAACGGGAGGAAACACAAGTTTAGAAAACAATTTTATTAGACAAATTATTTAGACAAATTATACACAGAAAGCTCTGCCACTTGTAACTGAGGCCTCCAAAAAGTGTTTTGTGTATCTGTATAATAGGCAACACATCAAAATAGGCCTATTTTAAATATCGTACATGGTTAACAGGTTTTTTAATGGCTAAAATCACTGCAACATCTGGTATGTCCCTACGTAGCTTCTTGGAAAGATTTTCTTTTTTTTTTCTTTTTCCTTTTTTTTTTTTTCTTTTACTCAGAAGTGTGGATGAGTTCATGAATGTTACAAGGGGGAAGCAAGTTGTGCATGCTTTTAGACACTTGCTACCCTGGAAACAAAATGGCCTTTTGCACGATAAGAATTCGTTCTGCCTTACACAGTAGACAATATTTGAAGATTTAGTACAAAAAACAGTGACAGTACAAGATGCTCCCCCAGAACAGAATTAGCATCAAAATAGAATAGATCTGAAGAATATACCTTTTATTTTATCCTAAAGCAAATCACATACGCTGATTCCTATTAATCTTAGCCAAAGAATGAGTTAGATTAAAATAAGTGTATGGTTGCATTAAAAAGAAAACCAAACCAAAAACCTCACAGGATAAACTGCTTGCTTTCTACTTAACCGCATTTTTAGTTTAAGGATTACAAATTGAAAGCTCTTCCTACGTTTCTAACAGGTAACAGTGTTACTTGAAAAAGCTGGTGCCAAAGTGGGCACTGGTTTTGCTCTCACTGCTGTTTTCTTGCTCTATACAGTTGGCACTAATGTAAAAAATACATAGCTCCTCTAAATCTAACTTAACATAGAAAGGGTTAAACTGAGTGCCTGTTCATATTTTTTCCCCTTAGAACAATACGTGATTATAATTAAGGCCACATCTGTGTATCTTGAGGGCTTTTTTTTTTCTCCACTAACGCCATTATTGTATTGATCAACTGTACTGACTTGGAAAAGGATTTATTGACCTTTGATCCATGTTTAACTGCTCTAGAGCTATATTAGTTGTTCATGAACATGGTATACCTAAGAGACAGTTCCATTTGTCTAATTAAGTAAAAGGAAAATTATCAAGATTAGCCTTATAGAATGCTCAAAAGCCAATGCAAAACCTAACCAAAGGAGTTACATCTAGGTACAAATGTTAAATTGCCCTGGATGCTCTAATAGAAAAGTATAAAATATGCTCTGTTGGCAATCGATGCAAGTCAGAATAACATTAAAGCAACCTGTCTTTTCTAAATGAAAAGACACCCTGCACTGTACATCTCTCCTGTATACAACACATTTTTACTAAAGCTTTATTAAATGAATTGCAATAGCAACGGCTGCCATTTTATAGCTATATATACATGTATATATATATACACATACCTGTGTGTATATATGTATATATATATATGTATGAGATACTAATTTATTTAACACAACAGAGGCTTCTGCCATATGATACAGTTTACTGTACATAAGAAAAACTTTTAACACTGTACAATCACATAAAGGTCATATGCACTGTTGCAGTGCAAAAGTAGATTTAACTGTAGTCTTTACTGGCATAGTAATGGCTTTTTGTAATCCTACAAAATTGCATTCTTGTATTATGGGGCCTGAATGATCTTTGAACTTCATTTGTTTTCCTTTTTTTTTTCCTGTTTTTTGTCTTTTTGCCTTTTTTTTTTTAAATTTTCCGTTTTTTAAACTGCAGGGTTTGCCTTTGGTCCACAGTTAAAAGGACACATAGCAGTGGAGCGCTGACTGGATGCAGCAGAGTACATGAAAAATACTTAAGTTATTGCAATTATAGTAAAAAAAGGTGGTGGGGGAGGAGGAGCAAATGCCCTTCTGTAAAGTAATCCTCAGGGTTTTCCTACACATGAATCACTGCTCATTTCCTATATTTAAAGTATAAGAAAAGCCTGAAATAACCAAAACCTAACATGGTGATAAACTGAAGAATAAGTGATTCAAGTAGTACAGAGAATAAGGGGAGGCAGAAGAGACCAGACTGAGAAAGCAGAGAAGGAGAAGGAAGAGTTGCTACTAATAATTCTGATTCTTAAATAAAAGAAAAAAACCCCAAAACAACCCCTGAACAGAAAATAACCCCCAAACAAATAAAAAAAAAACCCAAACCCAAACCACAACCCTCAAAACCAAAAAATAAGGAAAAGAAGAAAGGTTACATCCATGTTAGTCCCACAATATTACAGCTGCTCCTTGCAAAGGGAGTCCTAAATAAGAAACAGTGAAGAAACTTTTTCTGATGCTCAGATGGAGGTGCCTCGGTCTGGGTCACTACCGATATTCAGGCCCAGGGTAGGAGTTGGTTGGTAAGGGATAGATGACATTGTTTTGATGGGGCTTCTGAAAAAGCCCCCATTGGGTGCCCTGTGCCTGAAAGGGCCAGTTCGGTGCTCGGGCACGCTGCCGAAGGAGAATCCCGAGGCGGCTTTAGCGGACAGCGTGCGGCTCAGAGTCTGGATCTGCTCTGGTATGAAGGTGGTTGTGGTGATGTGAGTGTTCCTGAAGTCACTGATTTGCTCCAGTGCCTGACGTGTGGGTAAAGTGTCAATGTCCAGTGGGGTCAAGTCAATCGACGAGGTGGAGAACTGTTTATGGGGACTGTCGTCGTCTGTGCAGAGGCTGTTCACGCGCCTGTGGAGGTGCTCCAGATCGATCTCCTTGTCATCCTGGGGAATGAGAAAAACAAGAGGCACCACTCACCATCGCCATTTGTGCTGGGCTGAAGTTTCACAGGGTGATCAGCACTGCTCGGGGAGCACAAGGCACAATTAGCTAGAGCTGGCTCTTGGCTGACGGTGTCCTGAATGTCACCAGCGAACTCCCCCACCGCCTGAAGCCAGGTGGGCGAAGCCAAACCGAGGCAGACCCTTACACCACAGCTACCTTCAAACTCTGGATCCAAACAACAAAACTCAAAGTGCCACCGGTAGATTTTCAGGAAAAGCCAAGCTCGAAGCTAGGTGGGTTAGACTAGCAACAGCTGAATAAAAGCAAACTGCATAATCTCAAATGCCTGGAATGATGCCAGTTCTTCAACTCTGCAATGAGAACTAAATTTGGATGTCAACATGGGAGGCTCTGAGGGATCAGGTTGCCATCTTTGTCATCCTCTCAGGGTTTAAGGAAGGGCTAGAAACATCTCAGGTTCCTTTTTGCCTTTATAATGTAAATTGTAGTATAGAAAAGCTGAACATACAGTGAAAAAACCCCCAGCACTGGTGACTCATTGACATCGCACAGAAAGGAGTACACCAGGCAATTTTAAATTACAGTGCCGACAGAGGGATTAATTATCTCCTTACCTACAAAGAAGCAATTCCACCTATTCTGATGGAATTATACTTTTGTGGGTGAGAAGGCAGCCTGATGTATTTATTATATCATCGCTCCTCTTACCTCTGTCCATTTTCCTTCTTAAATCTCTCTTCCCAGAGAACTCAATTAAACAGGCTTGTTTTTTATAATTGAGAATTTGAATGCACAGAAGTTAAAAAAGAGGAGAAAGTCCTAGGTGACCCAACAAATCAACTGTGTTGTACATACATATTTCTGCTGAACTGCAAAACTTAATTCAAAGTAGCATTAAGTACACACGTACAGGGGTATTGCCTCAGTCTAAGTAGTGCAGCTCATTCAGAACAAAAATCAATTTCAACTAACCTTAAAATTTACCTTAATCTCTGTGAAATTTACTGGCTCTTCCAGGCCACTAGAAATATCTCACACTTTAGGACCTCACAGAGGATAATTAGGCAGCCGATAGATGTACACTGATGACTTCCAGCCTTGATTACTGAAACTCATTGACTGGCTTGATCCAGAGCTCCCTGAATCAATGGCAAAACTCCTAGTATACCGAATGGGCTTGAGATCCTTCCTTTCTCTAGGAATGAAGTCAAGCACTCTGAAAAGTCCACAACTGGAACAAACTGCAGGAGTTCATCTACTTAGCAAAATGGATCATTGAATATTTGAGCTGGCAACACGCCGAACACAGAGCCCGACTGGAAGGAGACTGAGAGGCCAGCTCCCCTCCAGGACTGCACCCTCCGAGGGCAGGGACAGGGAGGCAAACCAGGGGAAAAGGGGAAGGGAACAGGGCATCAGGGATCTCCCAGGGACTGGATGATCACTGACCACAAGAACTTTGGTTTGAGCTCATCATGGGAAGGAAAAAATGCAGTGCTCATTTCTCGGACTTAGCTTTCTGTCTATTGTTTATTCACAGGTGGACATAGACATGGATGCACATAACAACCACACAGGTGACATCAAATCCAAACGCATTCACCAAACGCTCTCTCCTAAAAAATTTGGAGCTGCATATGGATGCAGGAGAACTGGGGCCACATCAAAAGCTAAAGAAATATACAGAGGCTCCATTAGTGTGTGCAAGTCATGACTATGTCTCTGAGGGACAGTCCTAAATATTTTTTCTTTTTTTTTCTTTCCGGTTTGGTTTTTGTTTGTTTGTTTTTAATTTTGAAAAAAAAAACAAACATACAAACACTTTGTAATTTAAAACGCCAGTTGGGAAAAGATTGGAATTACATAGTTTCTGAGCCTCTAAGAGTTACTCGAAATAGTCCTCTTTCTTTTACAGAGATGCATTTGGGGCCAGGGTCAGACCAGTGAAAATATATAAGCGGTGATAATCTCCCATGCTTAGCCCACACCCCAATCTCCACCCAATCGATACACCAAAATGAGACCCACTCACAGTAAGATTGTGCATATCTCCATAATATGATCTTTCCTCTTCTCTCTTGTGTGATCAGTAGTGAAATATTCAGCAGTTTTCACATTTAAATTATCATCAGGCTTCAGAGTCAACATCCCATTGAGATTACTGGGGCGGTTCATACTTCTCTCAGAGCTACTGTTTAAGGCTGTCTGCAGACTCAGGCAGACATCAGTGAATGGGTTACTTCTGGCACGCGACCGAAATGTTATCTTCGCAACCATTAGACAATTTTTTTCAGTATAAATGCTTGCATTCTGGAGCACAAGATGGCAGCCACCAGGAAAAAGGGTTGGCTTGCTGACCACAAACTGGCCCAATCTGACCCCCGATTCTGGACTAGTGGCCTGGAAGAGCCAATGGATTTCATGGAAGCTAAAATGAATTTTAAGAAAGTTAGTTAAGATGTATTTCTTTGCTGAATGACCCTCACATCCAGGATAATAGGGACATTCAGCACATACGTCCACGTTAAACTCAGGTTTGAGCCAAGCTTTTCAATTTAACGTTGAGATGAGCGTTCAAATGCTAAGCTAATGACCATATAATAAAGATCAAGGAGGCCAAATTATACCATTTGTGGAAAGTACACACTTGAATTTCTCAGCATTTGAAAATTGAAATAGAAAATTTTATACTTGTGTAAAATATCTGTGTTGGTGTTTTTTTCTTTTCCTTTGTCATTGATTTTCATGTTTTGCACCAGAAAAGTATAAAGTATGAAATTCTGAAAGTTTGGGTGAACAACAATCAAGTAAATTTTAGGGTTTTAAAATAATTTACCAGGTGAAACTATATGGTTTCCATTCCTGAGAAACCCAATTTAAAGACTAGAGATTCCTTTTTTTTTTTCCTTTTAATAATGGTCCGGTCCAGATCTTGAACAAAAAAGAAAAAAAGAAAAAAAAAAAAGCTTGGGAATTAAAACAGGCAAGAAAAGATTAAATGTATTTTAACATCAGTGCCAATGTTGTCTAATTAGGTGGTGTAATTAATCCTGCCTGATTAGACAGCATTAGATTAGCAGGAATAAACACAATGGAGAAAAACTGCAGAGAAGGCAAGACCACTGCACACAAATAAACAGCAATACCCCACAAGCTACACAGATGTGCCTAAGCTACACAGACAGGAAAGCTATATTTGATAGTGCTACATTAAAGCTCATATTTAGATTCAGCTTTGGGTGCTGCTTCCAAGGATATTTTAATAAATCATTTTGTCCCTAATTTCTTTTTAGCATTTTGTAGAGGTACAAACAATTATGAAAGTAAGGAATTTGGTGCAAAGTAGCATAAGGCTCAGATGGCTGGTAGACGGACAGGTAGATTACCACAGGAAGGAAAGCATTACACATGCAGGTGTAGAACCAAACTCATCTCAGGTGTAAAATAACATATTTCTCTGTGGCCTCTGTCCAAGATTTTCTGAAACAAGCCTGTAGCAGGTTTCAGAAATAAGTCTGGCCTGAGCCTGCAAAGTCTAACGTAGTCTTGCTTCCCTGGACTTCAGATGAAATAACAAGAACTGAAGTTCATGGAAGTCTCAAGAGCTTAATGCTTCTGAAAATGGGGACAAGCTTATTCAAGAAGCTAACTGCTGATTAAAGGGGTAAATTTTGCAAATGCGTTTTGAAAGGCTCAGCCACTGAGCTTAGGGGATGTATTTTTCAAGAAGAAGCCAAGACACCTAGTGAGAATTAGCTGTCACTAAAGGGAACAATGAACTAAATATTGATGTATTAATAATGTACTATTCTACAAGTAATAGTTGTGTTTTACTCAGAATAGTTGCATATTTATACATCATCAATATACATTTATTTTCATTCAAGCTTTTCTAGAAAGAATAGCTAAAAAGATTTTGAGGAACATAATTTCCCTTAAAAAATCAGGAAGCTAATGAAGTATCTCTGAATTTGATTCCCTGCCCTCTCTAGTGCTATAAAGTCAAGGCAGCAATCTTTAGGGTGCATGAAAATTCCCCAGGAGAAATGGAGGGTCTAATACCTCTTTTGATGGAACCCGGGAGCCTTTTCTTTTATTCCACCACGTTTCCAACATTGCAATGAAACAGGATAGGACAATCCCTGCAGCGAGGATGCAGAAAACACCTGCAAAACTTTTTATGTCCAGGGCACCTCCTTTCTGTTTGGTATCCACAGATGAGTAAAGATCACACTGACCGTTCTTCGGCCACCACTTATGCTTCAGTATGTCCATGTCGCCATTCTGCTGCAGCTCCAAAATCCTTGGGGAGAAAGCACAGAGTCAGGGGTTACAGCAGGGCAGCGGCACCTGAGAGTGTGAGGATGTAAATCTGACTGCCTGCAACCTTCCCATGTGTCTCAGAATGAACCTGAACAGACTGATTTAGCCAGAAAAGAAAGCTTGAGTACAGGTTTGCCTGTTAGTCTGAGCACATGGGAATCTGTGTTGCTCTCCAGATACAGGAAAGCACACACAAGTCTCTCTTTCCTTCTTTTAACTACCTTAGTGATAATGCATTACTTCATATACTGTATTTTCTCAGCTGGCTTTTACTACAGTCCATGTCAACTGACTTTCATAGTCCATTAGATATTTGACAATATTTTGCATTCTAATCACTGGAGAAGAGACATTTCAATTAAAAAAATCAGAAGAAATATACATTTCAGATCAACCATGTGTTACACATGGCCTTGTTGTAAATTGCTCTTTGTCAGGTTACCTACTTTTGCTGCTTTGGAGAGAGAGCAAAACCATCTTATTGCAGTCAGCGATGACCTCACTAGTCTTGCTTAGTCTTGCTTAATGTTGTAATGCAACCTGATGATAAGTGATTCCACAGGGAGGTTCCTTGCTGTGGAATTCACTTGTCCTTGGACCTACATACCCAGCCTGCAGCCAAATATTGACTGGGCAGCTTGCAAGGACAAAATGTTTAACTAGACTTCCTGTGGGATGAAATTTTGAGAAATGAGAATTTTGTTTGGAAGAATATTTTTATATTTACTCCATGTATTTCTGAGGAGAGTGGTTTTTTTTAAAAGCATCCAGAAATGACTAGAGTAACAGCTGGGTGCCTCTGGTTATCCAAAATAAAAAATTCAATGATTACACCTAAAAAGAATAAAACAAGGGAAATGTTTTCCGTCATGTAATAAATTTGTTTTTCATTTCAGTGTTGGAAGGCAAACAATTACTACTGCAATCATTTGACACAGCATGCAAAAAAATCCAAGTGCACAAGACAAACCAGCAGAGGTCTGGGGTGTTGCTATCAGAGACACTGCACCGGAGGAGGAAGGAAAGCTGTCCCACTGTCCCAGGGCTACCACAACAGCTCAATGCAGGGGTCTACATCAGCCTCAAAAGGGAGCTTGAATGCACCTGGGGACCATAGGGCAGCTGCTCTGTACTGAGGTTACTCAGTCTCTGGTGCTGCTTCAACAGGTAGTTGTGTCCATGAGGCCACTTAATCCGCTATGGCACATCCAAATGACCATATGCTTGTGCTGTGGTCTTGCCAGGAACGGGAGGCTTGACACAGCCACCAGTGGCTGAAAGCCCTGCACAGGTCTGGTGGGAGCTCCCGCTTCCCACTTAGTAGCGTGTCTGGTGGCTGGGATCATGACCTGTTCAGAGGGGAGCTGCTTGTTCATCCTCTGCTATCCCAAAGGGAACAGTGCCGTCCAGGAACAGACGACAGGCAATACATGTGTCCTTAGAGATGCCAGAATCACCTTGTTCACATAGCTTTGAGTTTGTAACAAGTGGGGCAAATTCTATGCAGTGCCTGCTGACAGTACATTGCTCAAGGTCCAGCCCTGGAGGAGGATATTCAATGTCAGAGTTGCCTGGACTATATTTTGACTTCTCCCAAACCCAGAGACAACTTAGGGAAGCCTCATCCTGAAGCTTCCTGATGGAGCAGGGACATCTCAAGGATGGGAGGAGGATTCTCTGTTTTGTTGCAAGAGACAGAATAGCTGTTATGAGCCACCCATGTTCAGAGAAGCTTTGGAGGGATGGGGACCATAGGCAGGATTGCTGTCACTGCTGCCTGCAGCTGCCTGTTGGGAGTGTGTAGAGAAGCTCAGGTTAGACCCAGGGACAGGAGGAGATGCAACTGGGATAAACTGGAAGATAAGAAATTCCAACCAGATAAGAAGAGAATGGGACAGGTCAAACACTGGAACAGAGAATTTATGGCATCACCACCCTTGGTGAAATTTGAAGACCCACCGGGAAAGACCCAGAGCAAACTGACCTGCTCTAAACAAAGGACTGAACTGGAGACCAGATTACTCCTCTGCAACTGCAAACAGAGTCCATACACTACCCTCGATCACGGCATACAGTCCTTATGGAAAGAACTCACCATAATCCTGGTTCTCGCTGCCCTGGAATCCTGTACTAGGATTAAGGGGAGTATTTTGGCCCAAATATTCCATTCTGACAGGGTAGCTGGAGCAGACAGTCAGCATAAACAGAACCCTTTTGTATAAGTTCTTGTGGAGTAATAGTCAATTAATTTTCAATGCCTAATCCAAACATACGTGTTTTTATATTTAGGAATTACTGTACTTTCTACCCAAGGCAGTAACAGGACAACATCCATGGGGTTTACTTCTTCCAGCAGCGGCTCTAATCCCTGAGCAGGGCTATTTTCTGTCTTTTATTCAGTCACGAATAGAATGAACCATCCAAATGATTGCTCTATTCTCATTAATTAAATGATTCTTCACTTGTCAGTATAATTCCTGATTACACAAGACATCTTTTTAACAAAAGGCATTTGCATAAAGACACTGAGCTTTGGCTTGTTCCTTAATGGAGATTTATTCCTAATTGTACTCCTGGTAATTATTGGCAATTTTCTTTATGGATGTAACACATAAGTTCAATTATTTAAAGGAAAACATAAAAAAAAGAAGTAGAAATTGGGGATAGTAATGGTATCATTATATGGGAAAGCTCAAGAAGTGGAACGCTTATAACAAAGCCTTGTAAAACTGCAGCTGCAAACAGATGTTGAGGGATAAAATAAATACTGAGAGAAATGATAAGAACATTGATATCTAACTATAATAATGTCACACAGCTAGAGGGAGATCCTGCTTCTGTTAGGCTTTGGAAACACTTTGATTCAGAATTCACCCGTTCGTGGAACCAAAATAATAGTTAACACACTAAGGAGATTTAACATTTCTAACCTGTTCCTAGTTATGAAACTTCCTATCTTTTTAGCTCATTTTCAGAAAAGAAAATGGCACTTTTATGGAAATTCCAGAAACAACACAGGAGGAGGGGAGGTTCCTAGCAAGCAGGCATGCCGCACCCGAGCACTGCTATCCCTGCGTGCTGCAGGAGCCTCCCACACGATGGCACTCTTTCCATAAAAATATATGGATTTGCCGCAGCTCTTGGTGGGTTCCCCGATACGCTAATAAGCTGTACCTGTTGGGTGGCAGACGCTACAATCAGTTTGTTATTTGATTTTCAAATTTAATAAATGACTAAAGTGATAACGCATTAACTAAATGCTCCAAATGATAATGATATTCTAATGCTATAATTCAAGCAAGTGCCTCTATTTTTAGTCTCAGATTTTTACAACTGAACTTTTTCCTCAATGGTCTTGGCTCTTTCAAACCTGCTTATTAGTACAGAGACGTACTGCAAGCCATAAACCAGTGGAAAGTAATAAGCAGAGTGCATGAGTTCCTGATATTTTGAAATACCAGTCTTAAAAAGCTTAAAAAAGAAGCCTATATATTGAAATAATCCGATTTGTCCAAAAACCATGACCTTTAAAACTTGCTTATGGATAGAGTGCAGGTCTTAATATATTTTTCTTTAGCAAGCAAACTGTTAAGAGTTACATTTTTCAAGGCAATGACGTAAATTTATTGAGCTGCACGAAAGAAAATGTCTGTGTGCACTTTAACTGATTTGGCTCTGAATTCACAGTGCCAAGTGACATCTCATCTCTCTGTGGATATAAACACAGAAAATTAAGCTGCCTATGGTTTCCAATTCTAACAGGGATATGAACAAATCCTAATGAATCAATGGGAATAGGCTGGATTCCACTTGCTAACTACATACTTTGCTGCTGGCAGTGAAGTGTAATTACTCTTCCAAAATACCCACAGATAAAAACCCCCAACTTAATGTGATAGAAAGGTGTCACAAATGCTCCAAAACTGAGACCGCTGTGACAACACCTTTTTTGATCTAATTTTATTCTCAGCTATCAACAGTGAGCACGAGATACGAGAGGTCATTTACAATGATATTGGAAATGCCAGTGCATGTTCTGGGATGTCAAAGGTGACTGAATATCAGCTTCCTGCACCAGGAACATGTTGTCCAGAGGGATAACTTCCTCACTGGCACTGATAAGGAAAAGGATGTGATAAGGTGCTTGGCTCTAGTCAGCAGATCAGACTGCGGCAGAGAGCAGATTTGCAGAGCCAATGTAATGAATGCCCAGTGTCAAACAGGGGAGAAAAAGTAAATAAATTTAAAAAAAAAAAGCTCTACTTTTGTACCTTGGTGGGCTCTGCCTCGGAGCCTGAGGCAAGGTCCCAGCCCTTGTGCTGGCTCCCAGAGGGGCTCACACGTGTTGCCTTTGGGAGCACTTGGTGCTTGCAGATGGGATCAGGCAGTGACAAGACCTCTGGTAACTTCTGCAGTGGCTAGCCAAAAGTCAAATTCCTCAGGCAAACCCTTCTCGCTGGAGCTTTTCTAACAAAAATCTGGTACAAACTCTTTGCGGAATTTCATTCTCCTCTTCAAGCAAGATATAAAACTAAGCTGATTTGTAAGCGTCCTTCAATTATCAAAGCAGACAGGTAGGGACTCACAAGGAGAGTTTGTGGGTTTTTTATTTCAGTGAAGCAACTGCCTAAATCTTTCCTATTCACTGCAATAACTGGAGTGATGCCAGCTCCTATTGCATCTCCCTGAGCAAGCTTTAGGTTTTGGCAAAGCAGGGTCCTCTCTCAGCAGCAGAGCAGCTTTCACTGGTGCCACCTGGAAGGCTGGCTCAGGGCTGGGGTGCCAGAGACGGATGGCTGCTGCCCAGCCTGGCTTGCTGCCTCGTAGGACAGACAGGGGGAAGGAAGCGGGAAATAAGAATGGACACAGGCAAGTAGGAGACTCTTGGGGTCCTTTTCACCTCCTCTCCTGCCAGTGGTACCTCACTGTCTCACTGAGACCTGGTGAGTTTTCATATTTTGCCCTCATCCTCGAGGCCTTGCGGGAGACGCACATTGAGGCTCAAAGCCTTAACTTTGATGCCATAATTGTATTTATAAGATTTAGAGCATCATATTTCAGCCAAGGAAAGGACATCTGGGGAGATGTAGGGCAGAAGTCATTGTCCTGAGGAGAAAGAAAGAGGGGAGCAGTGCCAGTGCCTGCTCCTGAGTGGATGAGGTGATGTTGGGAAAGCTTGCAAAATGAGCAAAGCAGCTGGAAGCAGAGATCATTGCTATACTAGCCCTTCCTTCTACTACAGATCTTGATATCTATGAGAATTTTTGGTTTTGAAGAGACTGCTTTCTGTTTTTCTGTGTGGTTTATTTTTTAAAGCCAGCTTTTTAATGAGCTGCCAATCATGGGCTCCATGAGAGGAAATTTTGTGTGCCAGCCAAATGCTGCCAGATTAGACGAAGCAGTGCTCCCTCTGCACCCATTCCCACCACTTAACCCAGCAAAAGAGTGCCCTTGGGTCCAGCTGCAAAGCCTGTTTTATGGCAGGGGCTCCAAGCAGATTTAAGCCCAACTAACGGGAGGCCCACGAGGGCAGGCAGGTGGCTGCCTTCTGATCTGCCCTTCAGCAGTGCTCAGCACCTCACTGCTGTCAGTAGGAAGTCAGTGCACAGAAACAAGGATAAGCATCTCACCTTCCAGAGATGACAGAAGAAGCAGTAGTAAACCAGAGCTGCTGTTCAGCTTCAAGGATTTGCATATCAAACAATATTAAAAGAGAGAGAACAGCTGACCTTCTGTTTTGTTCAGCAACAAACCATTACCATCTAAAGATGAAGCACTCTTCACTTGGATCCCATAAATTAGTATCACTTTATTCAGTTTAGAGAACAGTTCTAAATTCAGTTATTATTCAGTTCTTTTTACTTAAATCTGGTGAACTTACATGGACGCTCTCTTTCAAATGCAGAAGGCTAACCTTAAATGAAATGGCATCTGCAGTAATAAGAAATGAGATATTAACTCTATTTATTATATGACTGGTGGAATTTGATAAGGATGGCTCTACAATAGTTTTGTTCAAGCTGAACAGCTTTGCTGAGTACATACTAACAATTCAGAAACCTACATAAAGATAAAAATCAAATTATTAAAGATCTTCTGCTTACTTTTTATATAGAAAAATAGAAGCGAACTTTAATGGCCTTTCACTGTGAAGAACTTTCCTGCTCAGGAGCAAGCAGTGATAAAAATATTAGTACCTATTTATAAATCCCAAATGACAAGAGAACATCTACAGAAAGTTGCATAAATATCATGAGTTCATTAAGCTCAGTACTGTTATGGTAAACACCAAATTAATTCATTATGGCGAGTCATGGTACACTGCCAGCCTTATTAAAACAAAGAAATGTACTTTCAAGGTACATTGGTTCCCTGCACTACCCCCATTCCAGCCCTCTTTTAGAAAATTACTTGAAAAATGACAGTTACTAAGCTTTATAAAAAATTCAGTACTTCATGGCCACATGAACACCCTGGCCCTAATTTTCCTCTTGCTTTCATTACCATAAGCCAAAAGCAAGAGCAGGGACAGCTCGTGGAGTCTGCAGAAGAACCAAGCAGTCTTTGATGCTCTGCTCCCCTCCATTGGGACAGCTCTGCACTCCCTGTCCTCAGTTTGCCCTGGGAAATGTGTCTTTCTAACTGCCTGTGCTTCCAAAGCTGCCTCCAAGATCCACAGGTCAGCTGTGGTGCACGGGACTGCCACAGAATGGAGACAGCTCTCCTTCCTAAACTTACACTCTCTTCACACCGTCCCCTACAATAATGCCTGTGCAACGCTGGAGGCAGTCAAAAGTGATATTGTGGCTTTACGAGCAGAATTCATGATTACAGACGTACAACTCGAGGACTTGAGTTGCAGGTCCCAAGCAGTGTGTAAGCAAATCAGGAGCTCCTCTCAGAACTGAAAGAACTGATAATTTCACATAAAATCAGGAAACCCCAATATCCCCCAAAGTCAGAAGGGGTTTCATCATTAACTTTCAGACGGCAGAACACAACACAGAGCACATCTGGGAGCCCCAGTCCTTCTGGACAGGCTGTGACAAAAGTGGCATTTTTCTGAATCAGTTCAGGATACCTCGATTAACCAAAAATGGAAAGCTTGGAAGGTGCCCTCTCAGCCACTGCATACTTCCTAGGTGTCTCCTCCCTCCAATCTCACCTCACTGAACATTTCCTCCAGTGTCACTTGTCAGCTGAGCCCTGCCTGAGAAGCCCTGTGGTTAACAAGCCATGTGAATAACTGCTCTCCTGCTTAGCAGGAGAAAGAAAACAATTGAAACAAACACTTTGGTTTGACTTTGTTATTGTTTTTTTTCCAACAGTGAGATGCAAACAGTTATTAAGCTCAATTACTATTACAAAGTGCATTCTCAGACTTTTTGGACACAAAGCAATAAATCAAACACCGAAAGTTTTCATTGAGAAAACACCAAAATGAAATACTAAAATATTTGTCTTTTCTTTTAAGGAATTATTTTTTAATCAGATCGTAAGGAATAACTTTAACTAACCTGTTTAGAGCCTCTGCTGATGTGCTGTGAGAAGGATAAATAAACTAGTTCACTGAACCTGACCTAGCACTGGATGAACACACAAGCCTTGTCTTCAGCTAAGAAGCAATTACATTAAAAATCAAATTATTAACATCTTAAGATCTTAAGAATTGTGGTGACTAGTGAACCTCAGTTTTTATATACTGCATATGTTTATGCTACCTTTGAAAGTCAAGCACTTATTCGAGCTATGACAATATGGTATTTACTAATATTAAAATTGGACTCCAATGAGTTGACAAGAGGCAGAATGAAAGCAAGCCAAAGAGACACAAGAGAGCTGGAAAGGAAAAGACAGTGAGTCTCACGGAGACCCAGAGCATATCTGCAGTCAGAAAGGCAACACCTTGGGTGGTCTTGGAAAATGTCAGCAGCATCCTTAAGCACACTGTGATATTTGGGTTACTGGGTGCAGGAAAAGATCTTTCACTTCAGTGTAAGAACCTGGAAGTGATCATGTTTGCTTGGAGTCACGCTTTGGGCAGTGCGAAGCCTCATTCTTACACAAACTACCTATATCTATATTTCGAGAAACAGAAGACACATTAGCTACACGAAATCCCTTGAACTGACAGTCTAGAACGGCTCTTTTTTAAAGTAAGAGATCTAGGTGGCCCTTGCATATTTGACATTTATCTGCTATTTACCTAAGCAAAAATGACAAAAATATTTGGCTGATGATTCTCTCATGTTTTGAACTGCTTGTACAGCGACTTTTTTAAGCCCTTAAAAATTAAAACCTTCAAAATTGCCATTTTGATAGTGTTTAAATGAATGATTTACATATCTTGACCTAAATATTGTAATTTGGATTTTAGAGACCCCAAATCAATAGCTTATAGCCATCTCCAAGGTGAACAGAGTTGCTGATAGAATATGAGAGGCTAGACAGATAAATACTGAGTCTGAAGATCAAATCACAGTAATACGCTTTGTGTCTGAAATCTGACATTTAAAAATATCTCAAATGCTTTTATCTTCTTGATACTTGGTTACAGGAGTGAAAGCTTCCCCGATTCATTCCCATACAGGGTTTTAAACACACGGAGTTTTGAAACCACTACTTCTGTACATGAACACACGTCTACATTATACCGAGGACAGCCCTCTCCAGACAATCCTTTGGACAATGAAAGTGAAAATGCTTAAGATTATTGTATAGGATATATTATTGCTTCAAAATTTAATTCATTACTTCGATGTGTTCTCCCAAGCAAAAGCCTTTCATAGAGGAATCATTTTCTAGAGACGTCCCCAAAATATGTTTTCTTTAAAGCCTTTCTCAAAGCATATCAATGAATACTCTTCAAATACACACAGCAGTGTAGAGACTATCCAGAGAAGCCTAAGGAAAAGCCGCAATTCTTCCTAGAAATTTTAAGAGCCCCCACCAAATTTACCAGAGGCACTGAAGAGTGAATTGGACAATACTTTAAAAAAAAAAATAATTCTTATTCTGCACCTTGAGGTTTGAGGAATTCTGCTCCTGCTGTTAAGGTTAAATGTGTGTCAAAACACACTTTTGACACAAGGCTGGCCCAGGTTACAAACACATCTGCCTGAGAGGGACACCCTGGAAATACTGCTCAGGGCACCTTGGCTGGTTTGGGGCTTGCTCTGCCTACTTTCCCTTCCAACCTGCATCAGGTAAGACTTCCTCAAAGACATGAAATTATAAATGTCTCTACCTCCATGAGCATTCAGATCTTTTAACATCTCCCAAAGGAGGGTTTAACCTCTCCCAAATGAAGATTATGAAAGATAGAGTAGTACAACTTTGTGAGCAAGAAGCTGCGTGAGCGCAGTGCTCTGCTCAATCTGTGCGCAGCACAAACCCGTGGGCTGTGCTGCTGCTGCCTTTTGCAACCCTGCTGCTCTTACGGATGGGGAGATAAGGTAGGAAGCTGCTCTTCCTCACCAGACAGAGCGATTACTCTCAGGAGGGCATCAGCATGCCAGGCTGCAGCCTCTGTGTCTGCAGGTTTTCCGCCAGCGGGAGAACTTCCTGGTGATCGAAGTCCCTTTCCGTGCTCCCCAGGGCTACCAGCAATGCAGAGAGGTGAAAAAGCCTGGCACAGAAACCCTGCTAGCTGCTGGTGTTTGGGAAAGTTAATAACCGATGGTTTATTGCCCACCTTGCACTGCAGTGTGTGTCCACAGGGGCTGCAGGCTACTTTGCATGATAGGAATCAGGCTTTAAGCAGCATGGTGTTTGCTGAAGGATCAAACTACCTGAGATTTCCATGTTATGAAGAAGTGTCTTGATAAGAACCAAGTGCCATTCATCTGGATAACAATCTGCAGGAGGACTGAGCGTTTATTCTATTAATAGAGGCAGCTCCCTGGTAATGCTGCAGTTTTTCAAGAGCTTGGCTGTGTATTCTTGTCTCACAAAATTTGCCTAATCAGGTCCCCTGGTCCCCTCTGCATTTCAATAAGCAAGGGTTGTACCTGTTCATGCGTGTAATGTTAATTTTTTTTTTTCCTGCGTCTGGATTTTAGTGCTTTGGAACAATGCAGAACAATCAAGACCTACCATAACTTTTGCTGCTGGAGGAAGCAAAGCAGAAAGGAGCTAGCAGGAAGAGCTGAAGTTTTGCATTTCGCCTCATACCTTTCTTTCCCCTGAAATGTAGATCCATATTATTCACACACTGATTACTGATCTGAAGGTTATATTCTATTCAGCTCAGGGGAATAGGAGAAAGAAAACATAAGCTTGCATGGCAGTGACAGCACACATCACTTGTATCCTAAAAGTATTCTACAGCTTGACCAGCCAAATCTTCAATTACAGCAGATGCCTCGAAGCAAAAATCTTTCATAGTCAGCCAGACCAGATAATGGGCTTGCTTGCCCTCCATTGTTGTACCTAAAGTCACATCTTTTACAGAATTATTAATCCCACTTGCAGTTTTGCAATCTCTACCATGCAAACCTCAGAGGAGGAATCTCGGGAGCAAATAAATGAACCTTTCCCTCCTTCTCCCTTTACTCCCTCTCCAGCAGACACAGCTCATGAAGCAGCTTCCCATGCAGCTTCCCACAGGGGCCACTAAGCTGGGCTTGCTCAGTGTCCCGTGACACCGTGCCACAGCCGCCTGGCATGGTTCAGTACTACTGACAGAAGGCAATGCCAGGATTTCCTGTGTAATGTTACAAAACACATCCCATCGTTTTCCTGTGCATTGTGCCAGATAAACTGTGGTCGAAAGAAATAACCCCAGAAATAAAATGCAAGGCATTCCCCGGTGCTCTTCTGTCATTTTCCCTGTGCAGAATGCCAATGGCTTTGTAGGAAATTTAACACTTTTATAGCATAGGTCAAAACCAAGAGACTTGGCACTGAGATTCAATTTGGATAAACCCATGAGCCTTCTCAGTTGATCTGTGCATCTTTTTTCAAGATCAAGGGCATGAAGTCAAATTCTACAGCTCTTTTTGGTAGCATAGAAAAGTGAGCTCCTTTTTGCAGCCAGAGGCAGACCTGAGAGCTCCTGGGCGAGGGCTCCCGTTGCTGCCACCCTGCCTGTTGTGCAGCTCAGGGCACGGGGCAAGTTTGGTGACAAAGAGGTCCCACCACAGAATTTCCCTAGTAAGGGGAGTCAGACATAGAGTAGATGCAGTCAGATGTAGGGTTTCGAGGAGAGGCAAGAGAAGGGGAGCTACATTAGAAAAGGTCACTTAAGTTTAGAGGAAGAATCAAGACTAACCTGACTTCTCTTGAAAAAGTTGTCTTTTCAAGACAGGCAAGAGAGATGGAAGTATGCATGCCAGGGTATTCCCAACCCTAATTTCCCAATTCCAGAAAGTAAAATTCTATTTGTGGGAGGGCAAAGGAGGGTATTAAGAGACTTTCATTTTTATCCAGCCAGTTCACCTTTCTCTACCTCTGTGTCAGACTGAAAATCAGGATTCCACTGAATGTCCCTGTCGCCATGGTGCACTTTCACAGCTGCAGAAGATGGCACACAGTAAATCACTGTCCTCTCACTGAGAGCTGCCATAAATAATGCCACAGGAGTTCCCCCCTGCAAACAGCAGCTGTCTGCAACTGCTGGGAGCAAAGCTGTAATGCAGCCCCCAGGCAGGGAACAGAGAGAAGGTAAAACAGAACAGTCTGGAAAATAAGATCCTGGCATTTATCATCACATTAACTTGTAAGCCTCTCAAAATATTTGTCTCTTTTCTTCCACTGGAGAATTTCTGTATGAAGTTGTCATAACTTTAGACAAATTTCAGGAATGCCCTGTGTTCATGTTCTAAAAGATTCTAATCTTAAAAGTATTTTCATTAACAGCAAGTATTACCACTCTGCTTGTACAGAGCAGAAAGCTGAGTCAGAGGCCATGAAGCAAGAATGGAAAGATCAAACGTCAGGTAAATGGTGAAAATAGTGGCTGAACCCAGTTCCCGGTCTCTCTGTTCCCTTTTGCAGTTGGTATATTTGTTCGTTTTCCGCAGAGAAGCGTGGAGGAAAGAGAAGGCAAGGGAAAAGAGCAGTTTGGCAGACTACATGACAGGTGGGAAAGGCTGAAGACGTGGACGTGTATTAGCCATGACTTCCTGAGCAAGCAGCTGGCTGACTCTATTGCTCAGTCTCTATCGCTGACAGCTGAAGGCTGGTGCTGCAGCACAGCCTCTCTCTTGCTGGCCGCAGGCATTTCCCAAACACAGACACAACCTTGGGGTTACCAGCAAGACCAAGCTCTGGGCAGGATCGGCCCAGAGGGGATTCCCAAAGCAATCATCTGTAGGGGACTGAAAGGGACATGGACCCCATGGCAGCTAGACAGTACCACAGCCCCTCTGCAGCTCCGAGGGGATTAGAGCAGCACCAGTGGCCAGGGACATAAGGGGGTGGTGGAAGAAGGAACCAAGATCCTTCTCCACACTGCCAGCAAAGCTGCAGCATTTCCCAGCCCTTTACAGCACCACTTGGCACCTTGAGCTCTGCACCATTCACACCTTGGATCACACAGCTGTCCTTAACTGCAATTTCTTCACCTAATTTGGGTCAGACAAACTCCAGGGGATACTTCCCTCCCTGGGAGCGCTTGGCTGAAGAGAGACATCAAGGATATGTATTGCACATCTCATGGACACAGCCTGCAGATGGGGCTAAATAGATAAAATCCTAAGGTAATGTCAGATTCACTCTTCTCCTGCTTGGCAAAAAGTAGGAGCAGGGGCTTTCTCTAGTTCTTTTTTTAAATAAAGATATATTCAAACTCTGACAATTGGTTAAAAAAACCTCAGAAAAGACACCAGCAATATTCAAATGGCTGTGATTGATTGTGGAGATTGTGATGGTAGAAGGAGCTTTACATGGAGATTGTTCTGTGGATATTTAGGGTTGGGCAGATTCCAGTGAGGTTTCTTTGGGTTTTTTGTTAATTTTTTTTAAAGACTAGTTTCTAATTCTGATTTTAATGATAAGCTAAGAAGATTTTTGTGGTTTTTTCCTTCCAATCTTCTCTTTTTGGTTGAGTTTCAGATCAAACTGGATATTCTGACCAAATTTTTCGGAGAGCAAGGTGCACACGCAGGATGTAGGCAGACTGGGCTCCTATCCTTCTTGCCCGGTTCACAGTAAGGACTGAAAGTGAGACCTCCTTTACAACAGAGGTTATCAGGTAGAGATGTCATGCCAGAGACAGAGATAAGATGCTCTTGCCCCTGCAAGTAAATCTTCATTTTAGGAAGCTACTGCAGGGGGCAGGAAAATCAGATACAGGAATCTGCCGGCATTAAGGAAAGCTGTAAACCTCTGGAAAAAAATCAGATACTGAAGCTCAGGCTTCTTATTTTCCCTGCTTTGAAACAGAATGCTTGTTTTCCAGCCAGCTCATAGAAAAACTGGAATTAAATCCCCAGCATAGCACTTCTCTGTTGGAGAGGGGCACCTTCAGCTGTAGTGCTGTTGGACCAGAGCCTGCACCAGCCACTCATCACCCCCTCTGGCAAAGGTGGATGTGAAAAGTCAAAGCTCACCCACACTGCCTGCTCAAGAAAAGCTCTTTGCACCGGTTGAAAGATTATGGAGGGCCAGCAGCAGCACTGCCTGCTTTGCAGAAGTCGCAGCAGACCCTCTGACACTCACCTTCTGTCCATTCCCATCCCTTCAGACGAGCAGAGCGCTGCAGCAGAGACATCCCAACCAGCAACGTGTTGAGCACAAGGCCAGGCCCACACTCTGGGAATGACCCAGCACCTGCTGCCCAAGGAGCCTCTAACCATGGCCTGGGACTTCGGAGTGTGTGGTTCCAACTACAGGTGAGCGGGACCAAAGGAAATGGAGCCAGCTGCAGAGCAGGGCAGCAGAGATTTTCCCCTTGCTGGAAACCCAAGGCAGCCACTCCTGTAACAGGGGTGGAAGGCATGTTTTGTTTTATTGCCACGGCTGGCAGAGAGGAAAGCAAGGCCAGGCAGCCCAGCACGGAAAGTTTTGTAGGCAAAAAGATAACTTATACTGGCTAATTTTCTTCTTATACTCATTTTACTTTGGAGCAGTAATGCTGAAAGAATTGTTGGTTCTTTTCACATCTACAAGAGAAGTCAGGTTTTATGTCTTGTCATGATGGATAAGCTCCTTAAGACTGTGCACATATTTGCAAATTGAATTAATATTTAACTTTGTAAACTTGATTTTTTCCAAGCTTATTTTTAGTGCAAGCACTGAGTCTGTCCAAGTCTTAAGTGAAACCTTTTAGAGTTAAGAATGAAATTCAAAATTACTGCTTGCTTTTTGATTCCTTTTCTTAAATAAAGAAGAGAATAAACGCCATGTGAAGACTCACCAGCTGCTGGAGGGGGTTCAGTAGAAACAGAAATTCACATTTAATTTTAAAATAATTTTTAGGACACTTTTCAGATTTCTCTTTTGTAATTTTCCTACAGAGGACATGAACCTGTTTTGCATTTACCACTATTATCTGTCTTCCCAGTCTTGTGCATGCTGCTGGGGCTAGGAAGAGACTTTACTGGAAAAGCAGCCACATTACAGTGGCTTCTGAGATGCTTGAGCTTTGTTTACCTGCTTAGATTTTTAAGTCAGGAGGAGGGCTCTGCTTTCAAGAGAGAGATTAAGGTCACCCAGTTGCTTGAAGTCTGGTGTCCAGAAAACACATGGACAAAACTGCATGCTCCTTGGACACGCTGATCTTTTGCATTGGCAACATTTCCAATTCTCCTAATGAAGCCTTTTCCCTAAAGTACGTGCTGAGGAAGGCCAATGAAAACTTCAGGTTTGCATTTTTTTAGCTGTTCTCTTCATTGTTTACAGTGTGCATTGCTGGGGGGTAGAGCCCCAGAGTGTAACTCTGAGATGCTTGAAAACCAGAGGTGAAAATGAAAGATGCATTTCCTTTTCTTTACATGTATCCCTTTTGAGAAGCTAGTATCTTGTTCTGGGGGCTCTGATTCACAACTCTGGGTTGTGCAGTGCTTTAGACCATCACAGTTTCTTTTCAGCCTGCAAACACGGGGATGTAATACACTCCTGTTTACCTCATAATATTAGTTGACTTCTTCTTTATAGATCACAGGTTTAAAAGGAGGCAAAATAGATCACACACAAAAAGGCAAGAAAGATTAGAAGATAAGGGGTTATGAACTGAGGCCAAGACAAACAATCGTACACTTAGAAAAGAGAGGCAGAGATGGGATGTGAGTGGAGATGGTAAATACCTGACAGGTAGCAGTGCAGCCATTGTGATGTGACCAGGCTGGTAGAGATAATAGGGTGGCTGAGCTGAGACCGGAGGTTTAACCCAGAACACGGGAGGAAAAGTCTCCCTTAACCGAGGGAGATGTCCCCGGGTTGGAAGTGTGGATGCACTAAGACACGATGCTGGCAAAGTCAACAGCAAATCTATCCCTAACTAGGATGCATAGCCCCATGGACATTTAGTGCCTAATTCTCCATCAAGGAGGTTTTGACCTTCTGTGCCTAACTGGAGCTGCTCTCCTCAACTAAAGGTTTAGTGGAGGGGATGGGGCTGTCAAGCTGATTAACCTCATTTGACTGGAGAGGGAGCAGTGGCAATATGGGTAAGTGGCTGAGGGAAGTAAATGGGCTAATTTTAGCCTCCCTGCCTTCTACCACAGTAAATCACAGATATGAGAGCTTTTATAACAGTCTGTTAAAAAATCAGAGTTACCTGGTAAGTGGCACTGGAGAGACAGGAGCTCATATGCTCCACAGAGACATGTAAAAATGGCACAAAACTTGCCAGTCACTGGGCCTTAAAATGTAATTAGTTTACTTTCTTTTCATACTGACACACAGTATGTAACAACAGTACATTAACTCCCAAGATGAGAATTTCAGGCAACATTTTCCAAAGCAGCTAAATAACATGAGCATGCCAGGATTTTGCAAAAATACACCATAGGTTTGGGCAACTTTGCTTTTCTTGACACATTACAAGGTGCACCCAATCCACCTTTAACCACTACAGAACAAGTGCTGCCTGTCACCAAATCCCTGACTATTTTGTGTGTCACTATGTTGCAGCAATATCCCAGTGGACTGGCAGCAGGTTTGGGGATCAGAAGCACCTCAGAGGGGGTGCAGTTTGACCACAAGGAGCACGTGTTACAACATTTCCCCATGTGGAGGGGTTGTTTAAAGAGAGGCGAACATTTCCTGCACGAGGGCTCTTTGCTCTGGTGCAATACGAGATCTCGGTGCTGAGAGCAGCAGACACATGCACAGAGCCCTGTGAGAACAGAGCAGCAGGCAAATCCCATCATCTTTATGAAGCATGTAATGCCACACGTGGCAGCCAAGCAGCAAAGCTATTTTCCTCCTTGTAATTACTTACAAAGCGCTTCCTAACCTGTGCAGCGCTGCCCCCCTCCACGCCCTACCCCACTGAAATGCTACGAGGTGTGAAGCCCTCACCTCAGGAGCCATCAAATATGATAAGGTACAAAAAGCTCTTAATTAGGCTGCCATGGTTTAGAGGGAGAATTTAACACACATGGAGCTTTTGAGAGGCTCTGAGAGAGGTCCCTGTCTCGTGGCGCTCATACAGCATGCGCTCCAGGACATTACTGACCCTGACAGGAAATACGGAATGACTCCCCAGCTCCCCCCTGCTCACAAGGGGCAGGTGGGAAAGAGCAGCCATGTGAAGCTGTACTGACGGCATCAGATTTTCCTCCAACACACAGGGCTCACTGTGCAGAGATAAAATGTAGTGCAGCGACAACTACCTTGCCTTTATGGTTTGCATCTGATAAAAGCCTGGTTCAGAAAAGGTCTCCAGCACAGACATTTCATTAAGAATGGAGACCATGGCCTTTCAAACATGGAGTCTTTCTTATTCACTAGATTATTATCTGTTCCCACTGGGCCAAGTTAAGCAAAAACACCCCTCAGCTGACTCATTTCAGCAGCCAACAGTTGCTCAGTTTTTTCTTATTAGCACCTTCTGAAAGATTTCCCAAGTTAAAAAGCCCACAACTAGCTAGAAAAATAAGATAAAAGACAGCTATAAAAAAAATAATTTTCTTAATTATACAGCAGCTTTGTCCTCCAAGACAACATTGCTCTAATGGAGGATGTACTTTAAACAGGACTATGGTTTGCACGGTGAAGTGAACTTCTAACCCCTCACAACTTGTATTTACTGCGTTTCAGAATTGTACTAGTGGAAAAATACACCCCGCCTATTTTTCCCCCTGGAACTGCAGATCCATTTTGTCATTCTCCTCTATTGCAGGACTAAACATCCCATGATATTCCACAAAATAAATCAACACAAATGACATTTTTCTCAGTGGGTTTGTGGGGTTGTAGCGTGGTTAGTTGTTTGTGTTTTGGTTTTTTGCTATGGCTGGCATTGCTCTCTCATTACTCTGTCCCATCTCCTATTATTCTGTCCATCTCCAAAGTAGCTGAATGCTCTGAATTACTGTGGGTGCCTGCTCCACAAGAGACCGCTGGAAAGGAGTTATTGGCAAATAACCTTTTTTTGTTCTGTGATGGCTCTTGTGTCTTCTTGCCTCCAGCAAAACAGGAAAAAAAAAAAGAAAGTAAAAGCCCCTTTGTTGTAGGTAACCTTCCCTTTGCTAATACCGGGTATCGAACTGCACTCTCCAGTTGGCAACTGGTCAAGATGTTAATTCTGAAAAATCCCACCAGCTGAAGTCACAGAACTTAGAACAAAGCTCTTGCTTTGCATGTTCAGAAATCCATTAAGGGCATCCCAGCATGCTGGATGCTCAAGTGTCTCTGGCCAAGGAGATCTGTAGCAGATTCTGAAGATATAGCCCTATTTTACACAGCACATACCTTAACAGAAACAGCATTAAAAGCATTCGTCTGCTACATCTTTTCCTGCAGTGTTGCAAATACTCAAATTCTCTATCAGGGTTATCCTTCTAGTAGAGGAAGGAGAACCTGTCCTTTTCAGATTTTACACAAACCAGGCTTCTCCTGGGTGGGAGTCAAGCCTTGGAGAGCATCAGATTCATTCGGAGACTTCAGGCCACCTCATAAAGCTTACGGAGGAGATACAGGACGGAAGATTCACGCAAGCCTTAAACTGAAGTCTTTACACAGGAGGTGCTCCTGATCAACAGTTGCTCTTCAAAGGTACAAGAGCAGTTTCTTCTATAAAGACTGGAGTGCACAACCACAGCTTCAAGGAATCCATTGTCAGTCAGGGGTGAGAAAACTCACGTTCGTGATTAGAATGAGATGTGACAGCTACGAAAATTCCTGAAGAACGCTGAAGTGACTTAAAAATAGGAAGCTGCTTGAAGATTCACAGCACTTCACAGGTTGGAAAAGCTATTTTGTAGCCATCAGTTTAGTCTGGTAATGAACATCACCAAGAAGCTCTCAGCTTTCAGCAGACTTTAGCTGGCACAGAACATTTTCCATCTACTTGCTTGCATGTAGATGGGACAGAAAGGAACACCAGTGCTAAAGGACAGAACCACAACTTCCTGGGATTATCCCGGGAAGTTGGAGGATGTCACTGCTCCTTGCACCTGGAAAGTATTTCTTTATTTGTCCCAACAGCTCCTGAAAACTGTCTGTCAAATGCAGCGAGGGCTGAAGCACAGATCTGATGTTCTGGGGCTATGCAGGTGGGAGGATGCTGGATGGCTGATCCCAACATTGGTGCCAGAAGCTATTGTCAAGAAAGAACACCAGGACTCTTGGGAACATCCTGGCACCTTTCACACTTGTGGAAGATCCGAGGCAGGGTCACCTAGCTTGGAAAAGCATTTCCCAACGAGAACACATGAAAGGCATGACCACAGCACTGTCATGAGCAGAGTTCCCTACCAGAATCTCAAGTCACTCATCTCTGGCAGACCTTTACACATAACAGAAACAGGATTTCCACCTTCACCAGACACAGACACAATTTGAAGAAGTGTTGAAAAAATGCATCTCCTGAACCCAACAAGAAAAGTTAGGGCCAAAGGCACTTTTCCAGTCAATGTTCATTAATTAGGTTTTGCTCTCAGTGGTCTGCTTTGAGTTCACAAAAAAACTTATGATAAAGACATTTCCTTTTCTGTGAAAAATGCATCACCCACCATGGATCCATTATTGATATGGACAAAGCATAACAGGATTTATTTTTGATCTTAAACACTATTTGGGAAACTAGTTGCAATTCTCTTAATTTATCTATGTAAAAAACCCCTATTAAATAACCTGCTCAACATCTGTCCAAGATTGTTTTTGATGAAAGCTATATGGAGCGCAAAATAAATAGGAAATCTAAATATTCCATGCAAATATCAAGACACTCTCTAAACATTGTGATCCTACACAATGCACAGTGTCAACTGTGACAATGAAGGCAGGATTTATTGCTCATGGTCCAAATACATAAACCACCATTAAGTCAAGTGCTGCCAGTAGCTGATCTACTCTATGTAGAAAAATTACACTCAAATGTGAACCAAATTTGAGCTGTGCAAGTTGAACTTTAAAAAAATACTTGAGAATAAAGTGTTGCAATGGTAAAATAAAATAAAATTGTACAAATATACAAACTGTGTTTTCAGCACCCAGCTTATATAATTGCCCATTTCCAAGAAGGGAGTTTGTCTGAATTTTTGATAATTTTAATGCAATACTTTAATCATCATGGTGGCTTGTAAAACATCACTTAAATGAGAATGCTCAGACTTGCAATTCCCTCTTCTAGTTCAAATAGAGTTGCTCATACTTGCAATTCCCATTTTTCTTCATGCACTTCCAGTCATGGCTTTCTTGCAACATTTTTTTCTAGGGATAGTTGTAATATTTTTGAGCATTACCATCCGTAGAAAAGCTGTCTCCTTGTTAAAGATTCAGAAGTAATAACCAACCAGTGCAGATTCAGTTCTTTGCCAGGGAACAGCCATCCTGTGCTCTCATATAGAGAGCCTGATTTGCAACCTTGTTGAAGAGGAGACAAAATAATGCAAAGTACAAATCCATCTTTTATTCTATGCTGCCAGGGAAAAAATGCATTTCCACTACAAAAACCAAATTCCTTTCAGAGTTCCCATGTCCTCATTCAGATACAATGAACAACCAATGGGCTATACCTACTCTCCTGTCTTGATCCATAAATATTATTATGGAAAGTGTTTCTGCAAGAAACCTTTGTCTAAGGGATACTGCAAAGCCTGACACTCAATTCTAGAAATCTGGTTTCAAACCTTGGAAACTAAAATTACGTCTGTATAAAGTTGACATAAATTACCCGCTTTCTTTCAGTTCTAGAATAACCTAAACCCACTCATTTCTCTCTCATTTTGATAAGCTGAATAGCTTGAGCTTCTAGCATCGTTCATGATAATCATGTTTCTCAGATTCCAGACTGCTTATGTAGCTCTGAATTTTTATGATGTATCTGTAACAGAAATGGACTTAGTATTAATGACCAATAAAAATATCACCAGTGCTGCATACAGAAACAACAAGTCCTTTTTTTCCTGCACAGTAGCATCAAACTTGTGTATTCAATTTCCATTATTTCTCCTCAGGACTCTACAAATAATTAATTTTAGGGCCTGTTTGTAATAGGAAAAGATAATTTAATTTCTAGCAAAATATTTAATCTGGCCTAGAGCAAAATGCTTTCTTATGGATTTAAGCACCAAAGGACTTTCAGTTTTTAAGGTGAAGTAAAAACCAACTATGATTAAAATTAATTTTGAATAGAAAAATTGTTATTGACATTTTAATGTAAATATTTATCATTCCTTTCTGGACCCAATTTCTGAGTGAAAAGGTAGTTTATGTCACCATCCCAGCTTTTTTTGTCTTCTCCTCTTTTCACTCCTGAAACCAACTAAACAATTTCTCTGAGGGCCAATTTGGGTTAAGGCAAACTGCAAAACCAAGTCAAAATGGCTAGAAAGGTCTCATTTCTATGCACTGTACTCTGCTTCAGAGTGAACCAAGTCGAGTAAGAACACAAAACGTTTTGAGAAATAATCTTTACACACGCAGTTGTTTAAATGGAGGTGGATCATAGCAACCTGAAAGCAGGGCCTCAGTAACGCCAAAAGAAAAGGAGAGTGCACTGGGTCACTCAAGGCAAGGTGCAGTTTGGAGAAAGTTTATTAAATGTGGTGCTAAGTTAGCACTGAGCTGCATCAGCTGACAGCTAGGGAAGTAAAGAAATAGACCTGTTTGAAGTGTGAGTGCCACTGATTTGAAAATTTTAAAACTATGAATTCTGGACCCAGAGGTGTCATTTTATAGTTAATTTTCAGGGAGCTAATACGCAGCAGTCAATGCTGGAATAAGCCAACACACCTCACAAAACTATTTACTGTTAGAACCACAGCTGTGATACACACGGTTACTATTCCAGAAAACAGCCTTAGTATTACTTTTTAAAAGGGTAATGAATGCAATAAAAGGTTCTCAGCCACTGCAAGAGCAATAACAATATTAATGTAATTCAAAAAGATGGTCAAAACTCTTTGCTAATGCTCATGAATCATCAGCTGCTTTTGCAATATAACTGCTGTGTTTGGAAATTGCATTTCCCCACTCATTCACATTATTCTGACCATTCTTCCAGTCTGTCTGTTTTTTAAAGTCATCACATGTCCAAGGAACAGCAATCATGAGCCCTGAATGTGCTTCTGTCCTGCTTTCATTACAGAGAAGGAAAATACACTTGCAGGTGCCCCCTCTGAGCAAGAAAACCCATCCTTCCCAACAAGCAGCTCTGCAATGTGACCATGAGCTGCTGAGGGAGTTGCTACGGTTATATAGAGGTCCTCTGTGGGGGACATCTTCACTTGTGATTAGGTTTTGACAGAGGCAGAGGGATGCTTGATGTGGGAAGGAAGGATGGAAAGAGTTTCCACCATTTTATCAACATGAAAGTGAAGTTAAACAACATCTGAAGTGTTTTTGGAGAAAGCCCAAACCTTGTTTCTGAGATAGAGGGGGTTTCCATACAGGCCAGAAGCAATAACCATACACAGCTATAAAACAAGCAGAAGGGGAGTTGGTCCTGACCTGCGGAGTTTCCTGCAATCTCATGCAAGAGGTCATTACACTCTCCACGGGGCAATGAGACTAAAAATAAGCCTAGTAGGTGAGCAAAGGCCTGGGTGTGGCAGGGCCTAAGTGAGATTTTGTGTCCCTGCACCAGAAGCACTAAAGGAAAAAAGGATTTCTTCTTTTCTTCCCAGCTGCTTCCACTTTTGTTCCTAAAATTGCACCTGGTCACTAATGCAGGCTGCTAACGAGGGGAAAGGCAGAGAGAAGCCAGGGAAGATGGAGGTGGCCAAACTAATTGGGACAGAATTCAAAGGAGTGAAATGCTGAGCATGGGACTGCAGTGCTTGCAGACCGCTGAGGAGCCCTCTTCCTTTCTGTCCTTTGGGATGGAGTCCCTGGTACAACAGCTCTCCTCTCTTCCTGCACACTTCTTTCTATCCATCCTGCCAACTCCAGCTGAGTGGGCAGCCTGTCTGAAATAGCACAGGAGGGGCAGCTACACTCCACCTTGATGTTTATTAAATTATTTGCCTTATCATAAAAAATTCATTAGTTTTCTTCCCTCTCCCCACATCCTCATCTTAATTCTTCAGAGCAGACTCTTTCAGGGAGGATAGGGTGGGAGAACTACATCCACTATACAGAGATAAACACCCTTGTAAAAGGCAAAAATGAACCAAAGTCTCTATTTCAAAATACCAGGACAGCTGAAATACCAACAAGCAAAAATCATTCTGAATAAAATTTTAGTGACATAAAGAAGGCTGACCAGAACGGTTCAGAGTGTGAAAAATTGTGACTAATAAACAATATGAGTTCTGTTTTACTATAAAATCTCATCACACAAAAAAATTGTTCCTGTGAATCATCCTTGATGCTGGCGAGCAGACTCTGTTCAGAGCACAATGTCTGCACTGCCCATAAATATTACTATGGCCACTAAACTCAAGGCAATGACAAGGGGGCTGTAAAACCACTGAGGGTGCCGTACACTGCAGTGGTTGTAAAAAATGCCATAAAAGAAAAATAATCTTTTATTAAATCTTTTGTTTGGGAGGAGCTTTGTATTTTAACAGGGTGTTTAGCACCTGGGATAGCTTTCCAGAAGCAGCAGTCTCTCTGCCCTTAAACTGGATTCGGAGTCCTGTAAAGTTCTAAAATTACTTCAGCCAAGAACATTTCTATGTTTTCTATGTTCTCAGCTGAGACCAAACCTTCATTGCCTTGCTCAAATATTTTCAATTGAAACGTGCAGAAGTTCAGGAAAAAAAACCTATTGTTGTCTTTAAAAGCTCAACACGCAACTGTACAAGCTCAGTAGGGGAGTACAAAGTCTGACATCTAAAAAGCTACACACAAGCCAATTACAACTAAAACCCATCCATTTTATTTATCTTATGTAGCTAAAGGTAGTGGCAGGGTAAGAAAGTTGTGTGGGGCCTGATGGGCCAAGTGTCGTTCTGTGGCTTAGTACCACAGATGGTAACCAGGCTGTTATTGTTCTTTTCCTGCAAGGGCATACATCTGGAAGCACTCTGGGGTACCCATAAAAATCAGAATGGTAGGGGTTTCTGAAGTTCATCCATCTTCCAAGATAAGGGGAAAATTTGGTTTTGACCTCTAGACTGTTTTCTGGACTTAAGGCAAATACTGAAGGACCTTCAATGCCCTGACCAGAGTGGAGACAGCTCACAGGAAGACACAGATATTATAAAACTCAGTTAAACTGCCTTCAGTACAGCTATCAGGACTGACAGGTTTATGAGCAAAGCAAAGGAATTAAAAAGTCAGACACAGCATTTTCTCAGACTATACAGACAGATGTTGATTATTTCAATGAAATAAAAATAAGTATATTGCTTACAAAATAAATTCATGTTTTACAGGTTTGATAGCATTTGTCAACATGTGCAATCATAACAAAATACCACACGCTTTAGAGATTAAGTGTGACTCTTGTGTAATGCCAAATGAGTACTCTGGGAGTTGTTTTTACATATTAGATGTTTAGAACTTGTTCCTTAGAGAATTAGTATTTCCTTTGGAATAGCACATTAGCAGCAAATCCAGAAAAACCCTTCAGCAAAATGACTTCACCTATAAAACAAATGACTTCACCTATAAAACAAATCTAAAACAAACTCTACTCTCACCCACAGAGAGGGTAAGACAATCTTAGGATAATTCCACACGTCTCATTCCTATTAAAAAAGACATAAATTCAATCTTTATCATCTTTTCTATTACAACACAGTCTCTCTATATTAGGACATGCAGACTCTAATCAAACACAAATGCTTACTTAAACTAGTCAAGCTCTGTGTATTTTGTACCAAAGCCAGCATATCGTGTCTAATTAACCCTTCTGCTTTTCTGGCTGCATTGCTCGGATTGCGCTGAACTGAGCACTAAACCCATGACAATGAAATTTAAGTGAAGGGCTCACGAGGGGGAAATTGCACTGCATTCACCTTAGCCTTTTGTGGCATAAACCAGTAGCATTTTTGATGTGGCCTGTATTCCACCACAATGCATCCCACAAATACTTCTGTAACAGCACTAAGGGGGAGGAGGGCAGAACTACTTCCCCCCAAACAAGATTTCCTGAATCACACTGTAGGATAGAAGGGCAGTATTTGCTCCTGCAGGCACAGTAACTGAATTTCCAGGCTATAATTGGATGATGTGGTTTGTACCATCTCCAGAACCCCTTGATGGAATTACATCTGCCTGATAAATTATATAGTTTTCAGAACTGTGTTTTACACGGTGCATGGAGCCCTGGGTCCTAATATCTTGATGGGTATCATCTACCTTCTGTTCCTGACATCCCAAGGGAAGCCTAAAATAATATGAGCTGCCCTTTGCTCAGACATGAGGCAGAACGGGAATGCCCATGGGAGAGTTCACAGAAACCTTCTCCTTGCCAAAGGGTCTTTCCTTTCACAGGCTGACGTTCATTCTCCCTCCCTGGGCCGAGGAGAGAAACAGGAGGCAGGGGAGAAAGGGATGTCTGCTGTTGTCTACAACTCCTTTTCTTCCCGCAGAAAAGCAGTACAAATCCACAAAGCATCAGCCACTGGTTTTTAACATGCTTGGTAAACTGCAAGCACAACCAGCACCAGGGACAGGCTGCTGAAACTGGTTTGACCCCATATGTCTTTATTAAAGAATCTCAGTGTTCTTTTACACCTGAAATTTTGATGTGTTGAAACAAAGTAGGAGTTAAGCAGGATTACATTTCGGCTTCCTCTGATGCCTTTATGCAGAAGACAGTATATACCAAGGGAGTGAATTTCAATCTGAGAACGTAGATGGAATTGTAAAATAACCTATATATAACTGCAGTAGCCCTAATGGCAGCCTAAACCCCTGAGAAATGATGAAAAAAAAAAAAGGCCTGCCTTCCTCTATCTATCCCCTGACTAAAAGAGAATACACAATGAGATTGGACAGAGAATAAATGAATGAGAAAATAGTCATTTAGTATACTTATTTAATTAGTTCTTTCTGTTTCTAATGGTAATGTGGCAGAATACGAGACGGAACAGAGCAAGGCGGCTGCCTATGGCATAATTAGGCCTCTTAAGGAGGGAGAGAAAGACATCAGTCTGCACGGGCTGGTAGGGAAGGCAACTTCAGTGAGCACCCAATTTCCACAGCTTGAAACACACAGATTCTTTAATGAATGCCTCTGATAAAGCATTTAGGTTTTTTGGTTATAATTATTTAATAAAACATAACTGTTTTCTGTCAGTTGAAAAGCTGGGTTTTCTTGGTTTGAAAAGCCTGGGTTTTCTTTGCATTACTGGAGTCCCCAGACTTGGGGATCTCTGGCCTCGAATATGTGAAAGATGACTTTAACACCTGAATGTTTTTTATAAACAAGGGGTGAATAAGGATGGGACAGCAAGAATGGAAGTCTCCAGAAGGAAGGACTGCCCAAACCGCTCTTCCTGATTCCCCTCCTCCCCTTTAGAGCCAAAAATCACCACTTTGTATTTTGACTGAGTGCCCTGGAGCTGAGCACTCTCACTTTTCTAATACATAGCAAGTGGCCTCAACACACAGACACACACCCTGCACTGCCACCCATCTCCCTGGGAGACACCTGTGGAGAACCAAGAATTTTTCAGAAGTCATTCAGGCTGCTCAGGACACTACTGGGAACACTCAGAAGATTTAGTTGCCAGCAGCTTGTATAACAAAGGCAGGGTAGGATAAAAAGCTGACCTTGTAAAAGAGGGGTGGAAGATCTGCATGGTTTGACAAATATACCCTTGTATCAAGACCAAACACACTCCTAAAAATTCTAGTTACAATAAAGAAGCAATCCTTAACTAAAATCCTTAAATGAAAAAAAAAAACTACCCTATTTTGTGCAAACCTTAAGGGTTTTTCTTGGGCCAAAATGCATATGCATACTTACACATCCTCACCCCCAGGTGAAGTGTAACCCCATTATAACCCTACATCTGTAGCATTAAAATCTAGACACTCAGATGAATTGATTTTTTAATGAATTTTTTTAACCTCTTCAGAGAATCCAGCCCCAAATCTTTCTCTTTGCTGAGAATACTCCTAATGTATCCAGGCCCCAGAGAGCTTCAGTGTCCATCTGCAACATACACTGCAGCTTGGCAGAACTCTTTCCCTTAAACTAATCAGTTTTGCTCTAACCTACACTCCTGTGAGATGTAGGACAAGCATTATCTTAAGTGCATCTCTGTTTATTTAATAACCTCATTTAGGGTACAATATGTACACACAAGCAGCAATCAGGATCATATCTGGTAAGAAGCTGCTCTGACTGAGGTTGATAAATACCTAGGAACTGATTTTAGTTGAAAATGGATTGAACTTCCCAAAAGGTCAGTAAAATTAGTAGCTACCTGAAAATTACTATAACCACTCCAAATTGCTACAAAGAATTTCTAAAATTATCTCACAGGATAAAATGAGGAGTTAATGCCAGGACACCAACAGAAACCTAGACAGTAGCATTAAAAAATACAGTCTGATGGTGAAAATACTTCATTTTTTCCTAATCCAATGACATTAATGTTTATGTCTTTATTAGTATTAACAAACTTGTATTTCCCTGCAACACACTGATCCTTCAATCTTATTTCTCAGGTAGATAAGCACTTCATCAATTTTTTTTTTTTACTTGGCCATGCTTGGCTTGGCATTGCCCTTTCATCTCCTGCAAGTCTAATTATGCAATTAGGAGGTTTTTCTCTTTTTTAGAATTCAACTCAGCCTTGTATTTCAGCAGGTTATCTTTATCTGGGGAGATGAGTAACAGCTCTACTTAACTTTTACAGTTAGATTTTCAAAGTCTGATGCTGCTGAGGCCATTCCTGGCAGGTGTTTGGTACCAGGCTTGCTCCTGCAGGGCAGGTACCTGGGTTTATCAGTCTGCAGGATTGCAGCCAGCCTCCCCAGCTGCTCATAGAGCAGAGCACCAGGTACCTCCACACCAACCTGCCCTCACCTCCCACCACCCAGGGCTTGGGCTTGGCATTTGCCATCCAGCTGGCATGGAGGTGTAAATCATTGTGACCACAGGGCACGAGATTTTCACCTCCATGCAAACACAGGAGGTGTTGGATGGACACCCATGGACCTGACTGCACCCCAAAATCAGTTTCTCTGCATGTCATGATGTCCACTGTGCCTACATGGGGGTCAAGACCCGGAACTGCACTGGTGAAAACCAGAGCTGAAAGGGGAGGTCAGCCCCCAGCAGGCAAGAATGCTGCCCTCGCTTAATTTTCAAGAATATCCTTGTTTTTCTCCAAAAAAAAAATACCAGCAAAGAAACTATGGGGGATGGGGGACTAAGCCAATGTCTGTTAAATTCCTGGGAAGGAATAACTGACTTTGGTGTGTTTTGGATCTCTCCCTCATTTTGCAGGGTTACTATTTTATCTTACCCGTGCATTGCTTTATATAAGCCACTTCCGCAAATACTCTGCTACACATGATTCTGAAAATCCAGAGCAAAATATAATATCTTTGGAGAAGAGAGAGAGTTGATATAAAAAAATATATAATTACCTGAAGTCACTGCCATTCCTTTAATCATAAGTTGGAAGAGAGATTTCACAATTTTCTACGTGAGATTTGCCCACTGCTAAGGACAAAATGTGAGCACAGCTCACATCAGACTGGGAAGTGCACCTTCCGAACATATTTGTAAGCTTCTTACTGGGAGAAAACAGGCACATGTCTTTCCAGTCATGCTCCTTGGACGAGGAGCAGCTGTTTCCCCTCTCAGATGGATTTTACTTACAATGACATATTTAGTGTATTCAGAGGTACCAAAGGGAACAAAATAATAAGTAGTTTTTGTCTTTTTTTTGGTCAGGTCCAAAGCATCAATCTGAAATCACTGTGCTCAGTATTACTTTAAAAACAGAATGGGTGAACACAGCAGTATTTATCTCAGAAACCAGAATATTGGGGTTTTATAAGCAGAATTTTAGTATCTCAGCATTATATTAAAATTGAGATTTGCTACATTAATTAATGGATTTGGTTTTTGGTTTCTGTTTGTTTATTCTAAATGAATGTTCAGTGAGAATGATGCAATATCAGCAAATTGAAGTGCAAAATTTCATAATTATTGATCATTATGTTACCACATTTTTACTATTATTAAAATGATAACAAGCACTATATGAACAAATTAATAGATAACATGCAAACATTTTTAAAAATTACATGACAGTTATTATTTATTTTCAGCAGAAATAGCTGCTGCCAGGGTTGGCTTCATGGAAGTCAGTGCAGAGCCACGTTCCAACCTGACTCAATAAGCCCTGATGACTGACAGCATCTTTCAGAATATGCAGCATTGATGCCAAACCAGTATGGTGGGACAGGCACCCTGAAACTACTACCCTTTGAAAGGATTTTGGCCCGTAGGTTTCACACAGTGTTGACATTTCTTCTTCCCTTCCGTCCATTTCCTGCTCTTGGTGCTTGCTAGAGCCTGGCACTGCATGTGATGTGGCTGTTTAATAGACCAAAGGCAGGAAAATACTTAATAATGCCTTTTCCCCACCATGGTTAGCATGCATGAAATGAATGAGGGTTCCTGCACAAGGGATAAATCTATAACTAAATGTCAAAAACTATAACTCTCTCTGAAGGTAGCTTATTAACAATTTGCTATGGTTCATTTTACAGTGACACTTCCATATTCAGGAGTGTCAGAGAAGAGAGGAGCAGCCTGGGATCAATTCATTCTGACATTAAAAATAGAAGATTAAAAAAAAAAGGCAAAGGAGGGAGAACAGGACTGGTATCTAACAAAGCATCTGGACTCATTCAAAGATAAAGAAAATTTAAGATTCATTACTGAGCCCCCCAGTCCCAATCAGACAGGCTTTGTGACACAGTCAGGGTGATTATAGCTCACTGGAGGAACGCACGGCAGCCCTAAAGCCAAATTTGCTTAAATAGCAGGATATGGTTCTTCCTCCCAAATCATGTCTTAAAACTCTGCAGAAAAACAGCATGAGTGAAATACACTGTATGCATATGATAGAAAGACCAACACCAAAGTTATTGAAAGGAAATTAATGAGTATAGTAAACCCAGGTTTCTGATACTATCAGTTTTTAAAACCAGCGCTAGAAGCAATGCAAGGTTTTGCTTAAAGGTAATAGAAAAAAGCAGCTCTGATTCTGCAGATAGAAAGAGAGCAAGAACATAGGTTTGGGGTTAACAATTAAAAAAAAAAATCAGTTCTAGGGACTGGCTAAAAAAAGTGCGAGCGAACACTTCCCCGCTGGAACAGGACATCTCTGTAGCAGTGTGCCAACCTGGACACAAAACCATGGGGAAAACATCCACACCCTGGAAAGGAAAATGTCTGCCCACACTGCCTCCTCCAGCACAAAAACTTCATTACTGTTTGTCACCATCTTCTGCTTGGGAAATGAGGAATGGGCATCTGCCACCTTGAGAGAAGACCTTTCTAGACCAGAAAAATTGCAGTGGAGCCAGGCGCAGCTCAAGGGAGCAGCGCTCAGCTCGTTTGCTGCCTCCAAACTGCTGCAGAGGAAAATGGGGAAAATGAAGGGGAAGTGTGAAAAGTCTCAATGTGTTCCTCCTGCTGGCTCACAGGGACCCCTGGCAGTGAGTGGCAACAAATGGATGGTCCTGAAATACTTTTTCTTTGAATTTGCTCTCACAATAGCTGTCTGACAGCTGAGATGGGGCAGGTACCAAACTACCTGGCTGGTTATTGGCAAAGTACTTAATAAAAGGGAGTGAGGCATTTTCTGGCAGCTCTGTGATATAACACTATTCCTGGAGCTATCACCTCTTAATGACAACAGTTTGAAGCTACTTGCTTTGCATTTCAGTGCAAACTCGTGGACAAAGCCTGAACTGGACATATCTGCAATATATCTTGGCTTTGTTCAGACTTCTCAGTTTCTCAGACTTCTCAGACTTCTCCAGTTCTGGGGCAGTTTCCCCACTTACATATCCTAGTTCCAAGTTTTCACACTGAGCTTTACATCCTAGCATTTGTAAATGATAATGAGATAAATGAACAGACATCTCTTAATCCCTTTTATCTTTCGGGGTAACTTTTAACGCCACATCAGAAATTAAACCCATCTTCTAATGAACCAAAATCCCCAGCACTCCCAGACCTGTACATCTTTTATGGAGGTTGGTCTGTAAGAGACAGTTTATGAGAAAGAAAATTACTGCCTGGCTCAGAGCTTGGACTCTTAGGTGCTACCTGCCTATAAATTTGCAGACTATCCACAGGAAATAAAAACCACAGGGAGAAAAAACTGGAATACTCTTAAAGGTTCATAAAAGGAATGGTAATTGTAGACCACCCAAGTTACCTTTATGTTCTTGGGTGGGGATAATGATATCAGTAAAAAAGCACAGGTATCTCTAATAAGATAGCAATTTTCTCTTGGGGCCTCCCATCCCATTGGAAGTGTCTCCCCTCCATAGTTCTGGATTTGGGTGCCAGAAAGACTGGATGTAGCTTGGAAAGGAGAGAAGGTGCAGGGCTGCGAGGAGGCCCCAAAGAAACAAATCTGGGGAGAAAGTTATCAGTGAGGATCTCTTGTCTCCTTTCAAAAAACTGTAAATAAATGTAAATGCAAGGAATATAAAGTCTGGTCATGCCATGAGAAATTACCTGTGATTTCTAAGAGGCAGCTTTTCACTCTATCAGAGAAGATGCCTTGAATGGCTCACAGTGGCATTACCTATGCAAGAACAACTCAAGCGCTGCTGATTTTTCCCTGCTCATGAAAATGAGCAGAAGCTAATGTTAAAGAGTCACCTGACATTGCTGAGGTACTGCTGCTGCATCCAGTGCCAGTTTCCCGTATGCTTTATATTATTTATTAACAGAGAGAAAAAGTTAAAATTGTTTGAATATTTAAACAGTGAACAAGCCAACAACTCTCTACCAGAAATAGATACAGAGAGATCAAGTGAAAACAATAACAATAACAACAAAAATGAAAAGAAATGATTATTTTAAGAAGGATGCTTCCATCTGTTGCTAGGGATTTTCCCAACTCCAGGGAAGACTCCCTAAGCCTTCATGGAGGATGCTGGAAGCTCTAGTGCCCCGGGCACCTCGCTGCCTAGAGACTGTTGTTACTTGGACCACACCTGAAAGCTCTCCGTGTTTATTCTCGCCTGTGTGAGTACCTTAACCTGGCTTCCCTCCTGGCAGTGCACTGTCCTGCCTGTTCTGTGCTCCTCGGGGGCTGGAGCTGCCTGATGGGCCATCGAAGGCAACGTGAAGGGCAGTGCTGCTTAGGGATTGTCTCAAGCTCTGTGCTTTTTGCAAAACCCTTCCCAAAGTGCATCTCGTCGGGGCAGGGATTGTGCCCATGCTCAGGCCCTGAGCCTGATGGAAATGAAGTGCTTGGAGATGGACCATTGTGATTTAATTGATGGGAGTGTGAGCACTTCTAATGAGCTAATGCAGGAGAAGAGGCTTCTTTAGTAACTCTGCTAGTGTTAAAGAATGATTCACAGCAGAAAAATTAATTACACAAGCACATGCTTCAGGACAAAGCTGAAAAATATTAGATAAATACTGCATTTGAAAATCCCTTCCACTCGTGGTTTTTTTTAAGTGGCTATTGTCTAGTATAGTACTTTTGTGTGTTTTTAATCACAATTTTTGCGTAGAGACAGGATGTATAAATAAATCTGTTATGCATATATTAGATTTTATGTTAAAATGATTAAACAGACAACTCTGATGCAAGTAATGCAATAGGGGATCTGTTCTCTCTCCAAGAGGCAAGGCAGGAGATTTTTTCTGGAAATTTCTGGATGGAAGACAGTCACATTTGCAGAGGAACAAACTGAGAAACTCTTATCACCTGACATAATTTTCTGCCCGCTTTCTTCTGTTTTAGAAGAGCAGCTTTCTTGCTTGTATAGGGAAGAGATAATACCTCTTATCCGAAAAAGCTCCCATTTTAATCACATTAGCATTAATTAGCAGAAAAATTTGATATTCTAATGATGATACTAATTGCTTGCAGAGATCTCAATACCTTCAAAGCATTGCATGAGGATGAATAGAGTAACGCATAACTGTGCATGCCTTTTACCAACTCCAGTATTATTTGATGCTCATTAAATATTTTCTGGAAAAAAATGCATGGTACTTGATACCCGAAAGCCCAGTTGTTGAAAAGAATAGAAGTCACAGAAGTGGCTTTGTAAGAGGGAAGAAAGCTTAATTTTCTCATCAGAGGAACAAAACGTGTTTAGCTTAGCGTGTTTGCTGTTTATCTTATTATTCCAGGGAGCACTGTATATTGCAGTTGTGTGTCTGTTTTTCAGAGGGACTGTGGATAAGTACAGTTTATTAAACCCTGCTGAGGCAATCTGTTGTGTCTGTCTGTTTTAATGTTGTTATAAGTCAGTTAAGCATGTACCATACTTGTTAGCTGCATATATACTAATTTAATGTATTGATGGGCTGTCAGTACAAATACCTAATGAATATTAAAATACAAACTCAGATACAGAAATGCAAAGCAGAGCCAGCATGTGGTCAACATTTTGAAGGACAGGCAGAGAAAGGAAAAGACCAGAGTTCAGAGTAAATGACAGTAAACACTCATGAAATGAACCTGAAAACAAATCACTAGCGGCTTCCCAGGAAAGATGGAGGAAAATAATAATTACGGGTCTCAAAAACACGGGCTCTAAATATACACAGTGAACTTTGTCTTCTGCCAGCTGATTTCAATATAAATGAAACAAAGTGTGGTTAGCAGACCAGTATGCCAGTAAGACAAAGGGAACTAGAGAAAAAAGAATAAAGACACTGTACCAGGGGAGGGAGGGGAGGGGAGAAGGAAAAATCTCTCACTGTCTCTTCGGCAATGTTAATTTTCTGTTTAACAATGGCTCTAAAAATGGATAGCAGTCGATACTTTGCATACTCTGCATAATACAGTCTTTCAGCAAGAGCATGTACGTACAAATCTCTCCTGCTCCAAGTGAATGTGGCAGGAGTTTGCTGGGCATGTTGCTCCCTATTAGATCATATTCAGAGCTGCAGCCAGCTGCTTGTTAGAGATTCAAAGGCTTGTGCACCATTCAGACCCAGCTCAGAGGCATGCTGTCTATCCTTCACGAGGTTTGAAGTGAAGAGCGAATTACAAAGAGAAAACCCTTGGGCCAGAGGAGGAAATATCAAACCACTGTGAGTGGGGAGGCAGCAGGGTAGAGACATGTCAGCAGCCACAGGGCTGATGAAACCAGGAGAAACAGCCCAACAAATGCAGGATCTCTCTGGACTTTGATTGCTGCTTCCTTCTCCCTGTTCCGCCTCTCCAAAATTATAAATGTGTCTCGAGGGGGACAGGGACCTGGCACATCCAGCAGTTGCAGAAAAGGGAAGAAGGAAAGAGAAGCTAAACAGCAGGGAGGGAACTTGTGGTGGTTTACCATGTGGGAACACCTTGCCAGTGCAGAAGAGACACCGAAAAGGGTCTGGTCCAAAAAGCTCCCCCAAAAAGCTCCACCTCTTTCACAGGTGGGAAAGCCTGCTTGGACCTCCTGCTCTCATCCTGTGGGATGGTGACCCACTGCTGCCCATCCAGCAGGGACCACAGGGATCTGCAGCATCCCAGGAATGAAGGGACTGCAATGCAGATGCAGAGTGCTCACCAGCATGCAGGGACATGAGAGGTCTTGGGAAATCTCCCTCTGAGGACAACCAGGGAGATGCAAAGCTGATGTGGTGTCCATCTGCAGTCAATAGGGAGAGTGGTCAGTTTTGATTTAGAGGTGATTTTCTCAGTGGAGGTCTTCATGCAGGACAAGATGGGAGGGAAATCTGCCAGTTTATCTAAGACAGAGCCTTCCTAGCTGGCAGCTTACAGCTGTTGATGTGGATGGGGAAGAGAATATGTCTTCACAGATCAAATGCATAAGGATATGTCAGAATTTCAAGCATTATGTAAACACCCAGTGAAATATAGACAGCAAGTCTTTGAAATGAAAAGGAAAATTGGTGAAATTGGAAAATTCTTTAAAGAATCTGAATTCCACATTAAATATATGCTTTCATTGATAGTGGCATCAATCACTAAAAGATTTTACACTAATCTTCTGATTTAAATATAACCTACTATGATCAAATACCTCACCTTATTGTTTGAGCTAGAAGGGTAAACATGTAGTTTTCTTTGACATCTCTGGGCCACTTTGTTGCTCCCTTCCCTGGTTCCTTTTCAAATGCCTTCAAACGTGCCCCTAAAATGCTACGAGGTGTGAAATGCGCTCTGCTTCCCTGATCCTATGGGCTCTGGCTGCTCCTCCTGCAGCAGTTGCAGGAAGGGCAGTTGCAGCAGTGGCCATCAGAAATCTGCTCGAGGAATGGCAGCTGGGTGTCAGGCTGGAATAGTAAAGCAGAGGAGCAAGGACCAAGCTTAGCTTGGCAAGATGTACTTCATCACCTCTAATTTACAGGTAAGCAATCTTGCTGGGGGAAGTGGTGCAGGCAGAGACATTCCTGAAGGTAGAAGAGAAAAATGACCTGCTGGGAAACTTCAGGAAGAAATAACTCTTTGGGCCACTGGCAGATGTTGGGTAGATGACGAAAGAGCTGGCTATGGAGATCAGGTGAGGAGAAAGAGCACATATTTTGAATCCAAGGGGGAGCTACACTTTCGGGATGGTGAAGAGCAGAAGTTTGCACTCATTTAAATCTTTCTCACTCAAACCAAAATATGTGTTGTGGAGAGCTCAGTGCAAAGCCACCACCGAAATTTTAGTGAAGAAAAGCAGGATGCAGACAAGCACTAAGGCCTAGGTCCTACCAATTTGTAAGTCTCTGTTCTCTGAATTTCCAGGGTTTTTCTATTTGCTTTCTGCAATCAGAATAAGGCCTGGTACACAAAGGTAGATGTCAAGCAAACATTCAGCTCAGTTTAATAAGATAGAGTGTAAATAACACAGGCTCTACGTTTGATGCTCACTAAATATGACTGCATTATTCCTGTCTCTTGTGGCTTTTTTCATTGCTTCTGGCAGGAAAACATAGAATGGCAGGAAATCACTTACTCCGAGGTAAAGGCTTTGCCTCTGTAATAACTCACTAAAGGCCTAATCCTGTTGAGTTTGAAAAAACCTGGTAAGACAAAGGATGTTTAATTTAATCAAGTATTAAGGTCATGTGCAAAACAAAAATATAAGGAAAATAAAGATGAAATAAAATTCAACCCTTCCATCAAGAGGCTGAAAGCAAGACAAAGAAATAATAGTCTAACTGATGGCTTCATGGATGAATGGCTAGCAATATCTGCTATGCCCAGAAAAATAACTGAAACATCTGAAATCACCCTTTAAACCAGAAAACAGCTCCTGCTGCTGAAAATGGACAGGTCTGTAAAATGCTTCACTGTGCAGCAGCAGGGCTGAACAATGGTACAACTGCAAGAACAAGGCTGCCGCACTAATCTCCCCGAAAGCAGAGAGGGGAGGAGGGATGCAGGCTCAGCTCCACGTGCCTCCACTTGAGGAAGGATGGAGCCGGCAGCCCGTCAGCGCAGCTCCCGCGAAGTGCAGCTAGAGGGAGACGAGGCGAGGGCACCGCAGCGATGTGCTGAACGAGGCAGAATCAATCCCTGCTCGGTCTTTGCTGACCTGGGGAGCGTGGGGACGTGTAAGTGTGCCCACTGGGGCAAAACAATTCCAAATTCATGCAGCCAGCCATGCATCTATTATCCAGGCACCGGGGCAAGGAAAGTGACCTTTTCTCCCTTGCTCAGTCATCTTAACAGCAACCACAACAGAAAAAAACCACCTCAAAAGCTTGGCTTAGCTAACATATGCAATCTCAGCTTCCCGTCAGTGTCACTCCTGCCTGCTGCCTGCTTCAGCTCTGCCACACACCGGGTCCACTTCTCTTGCCCTGCTTCTACCTGGACGGTAGGTGTGAGAGTTATTGCTGTACAGTCTTGCTGCTCCAGATGCAGACTGAGAGTTTTCAAAATACCTCTTTTTGCATTTTTCTGGCCTTATGATTTCTGTGTGGTTAAAGGTCCAGAAAATAAAGTGGTCTCTGGCACTGTCTTTAGAGGAATTGAAGAAATGAAACTGTATTGCAACTGAATTTCACATTTGAAGCTATGTAAAGTTAGTCCAATCAAGCTATCACTTGTCAAAAATTAAGGGAAGGCCATCATTAGGCCTCATTCCAGCTGGTTTGAAATTAGTAATTGACTTCTCACAGAAAACAGATATTTTGCAGGGAATCAGAGATGACATTTTTACATGTGATATACTTTGTGAGCCAAAGGAGTCTGCATATTGACGGTAAACATTATGCCAACAAACCTCTGTAGGCTGGAAGAATCTCTTAATTGGGGGTGGTTTTCAACAGTGAGGATATTAAAGCTGAAGTAAGAAAACACATTTGGACTGCAGTAAGCAGAGCATTAGCAATCCAAGGTGCTCCTATTAACCACAAGCAGAATCGGGAGAGGAATAAATGCAGCAGTGATCAGCTCTGCCCTGGCTCAGGAGCCTCCATCTGGGGTAAAGCAAGCAGGGAGGCAGGCAAAGCCACACCAGCCCACCACAAACCCTTGATTATGGGGCCTCCAGGACAGGAAGGTTCCAGCTCACAGATGCTTTGCTCTTGCTGGAATCTGACACAGAGCAGACCGAGGAGCAGTCGCAGGTGCAAAACTGCTGGCACCAGTCAAAGGCTGGGTTTCTCTGTAACCACAATGCCCAGTTGCATTTACATGGGTTAGTTAGCTGTTCCTTGCTCGCTTTTTCTAAAAAATCCCGGGAGTTTGGGAAATTATAAAAAAGCCTGTCTTATCTCACACCCAAAAATGCTGGTTCAGGCTAAAATCAGGAAGCTCTGTAAAATGCTGCAAGTTGTTTAAATGAACACATCCCCACACATGAGTGTAAGTATTAAGAATACAGCTGACAGTCATAAATCATGCCAGCTCACTGTGCAGACAGAGAGGGCAAAGAAAGCTGTCACTTTGGTGCTTGGCAGCACGGTGATGAGCACCATACAAATGGACAGGGCTCATCTAATATGCATTAGGTAGTCGTTGCCTAAAAGGCTACCATTAAGGAGTACAACGCACTGAAGCTTGAGTAAACCAATAATAAAATATTTTCTGCAGGAAGAAAGAGAGGAGTGCCACAGCAGAATGAAGTTTCTCTTATTGATGGCTAGACAAAATACCTGGTTTGTTCCACTTTGGAAAAAAAACCCCAAGACAGCAGAAGCACAGGGAAATTCAGAGGACAGATGAAGCACTGGGAAAGACAGATGATAGATCTGCTTTGTCAGGGAAATAAACTGAGTGATCTAACAAGCCTTTCCCATATCCAATTCCTGGTTTTATGTAAAGGGAAGCATTTTCTTCAGTTTGAAGAACTGCTTCTGCCCCAGTCAGGGCAACACGGGAGAAAGCACAGTAGGGGAAATTTCCCGGCCTCTTTCTTGCAGGGCTAAAGACACAGGAATCAGCTAATCTGCACCCTTGCCTCATCTTGGAGGGTCTCAGCTGCAACATTTCTACCCAAGTACCAGCAAAGCCTTTGCTGCTCCAGCTAAGGACCAAATTGGTAACTTTTATGTTGTAAAAGAAATTTAATACAACCAGGAAAATAAATTTTATTTTTCTTTGTTCTAAGCAGGGATGATCTACTCGCTGACATGGATCATCAAGTAAAGTAGAATGAAAAAGCACTAGGAATGACTGACAGCCTGTTTAGCCGAGCAGCAGCACTACCTGTAGGACATAGCAACAAAAAGACAGTGCAGAGTATGTAAGGTGCTGGATGATATTTCCTGTTCACCTCATCATGGCTGCATAGCCCAGCTGTTCTGAAATTTGTTCATGTGAATCAAGAAGACATACAGAACATACTGCAGCAATATGCAACTGGATGAGAGAAAATTAAATTCCATACAATAGTGACACCGAGCACTGTAATGCGTGTAGACCCCTTGGAATGTTTTTTACTATAATCTCTGCTACACAAGGCTTTGAAATGTGGCCATAAGAAAAAAAAAGCTTCTCAATAAGACTTGGCAGACAGCACAAGAAGATCTTAGCCCAAAAAATAGTTGTTGTTTTCTTTTTCCCTGTACAGACCAAGACCTAAATTCACTTACAAAATGAGAACAAATAAATATATTTTCATTAAAGATGAATTAAGCATGACAGTCTGGCCTGTATTACACATAAAAGAGAGAAAAGGAGGTTGTTCCTCATTTAGAAATATACTGCGTTCCTGTGTCACAATGGCAGCTGGAACCTGAGCAACGAAACCTGGCCAGTGATTAATTGCTCCAGGCATTTAAACAAGTTCCATAGCATACAGAACAGATAGCATTAAAAAGAGAGTCTGCTGTCTTAAATCTCCCTATTATCCTTCATCCAAACATGAAATCAGAACTGGCTGAAAGCTATTGAAGCCTGTAATACCATTGAGTTTTGTATTTCCACTGAGTCATGTGAGTAATTCAACCCAAACAAACCTTGCAGCACAGGGTGAGGGGAGGAATCTCCAAGATGTTGCTGAGACAGAAGAGCTCCACAGATCCCTCCAGGTAGGACAGTCCTTGTTTGGTCTGCTTTCCCAGAAGAGTCTTTTTGCAGGATCTGACATTTTTCTTCCTGTAGAAAGGATGCCTGGCATGCTGGAACAGATCTTTGCCAAAAGGCAAGAAATCTTGAAGGAATAGGCCAAGCAGAACAAAGATTTTTCACAAACATCCCCTGTGCAGACTGACCAACACAAAAGCTCTAGTTTTAATATGGCCAGAGCCTGCATACCGCTAATTAAAAATGAAATTTGAGCATATTTATACTCACTAAAGAAGAGGCTGTCAAAGACAAGTATCAATTTCAGCAAGTACTTAGTTTCTTCAGTAATAAAGTGCACAAAAAAATAAAAAAGTGTGCTGCACCAAGACCTCAGAGCTCTCAGGGAGCCAGTCAATGAGAACAGATGAGAAAAGACTTGCAGAATTCTGATTTATCCCTGCCTTTTATCCAGTCAGTCTGGAAGGACATGCTTTAAAACACTCTTTTAGAAAAGGGGTAGAAATTAAAGCTGATTTTGCAGGACATGTGGATAATTGTGAATTCTGGAAAGTTCCAATACAACTCTCCTTTTCACAAATGTGACAGTGCATGGTGTTAAATGCTTTCTGTAGCTGCTCATGCATGATTACAAAAGATTCAAATAGTAGCTTTATGAGTTGTAATGAAAGCAGAAGGTGTCCAACCTGTGAGACTGCTTTGTTAGGAATATTGGCAGGGTTGGTACAAAAGCAGGAATTTTCTAGTAGGACTGGGTTGCTCAGTATATGTAGCTCAGACTTTTGAAAAACAAAGCAGAAAACCTTCTGCACTTGGTGAATTTGATTCCTGGCTATTGTCTCTCAACTTTGCCAATGGCTATTATATGCAGGTATCCTTTATGTAATAGATTCCTCTAACACATTTTATTTCCTTGGCTCCCACCAACAGTTTCTAGAAAGAATGTGCTGTTATTCACTTAAATTGGACAATTCAACAATAGTGGAGGGAATAATGGAGAGGAACCACAATCCCTCAAAGTGATAATAACCTGCAGAGATATTTCACTGCTCATTTTTTAACCAAAACCTGACATTTCTCATTATTTCTGAGTGCAGACTACCTAATCCAGAAGTCTATCTATCACAAGTAATTCAGGTACAGAACTGACATTGCAATTATTTTTACTAGTACTAGCCAAAAATGAACTATGTCTCAATGTGCACAGATCAAATCTCTCCTACAGATATAGCAGTATACCTGCATTGGAAACTTACAATTATTGGAATGAAAACACACGGTTGTCGATCCAAAGAAAGTGTTTAGGGAAGAAAGTGTCCCTGTTTGACTCCATTTATTACTTTCCAATAGCCTATCCCTGTCAAATAACAACCGTATTTTATGTTATTTAAGACGTAAAAATCCATCAGAAAGCATAATAAATTTATCTCTCATGCAGAAATAACAGTAGTACTAGTGCAAAATGCTTGCAATAAAATTTCAGTCCATGGGAAACGCACTGGAGTTAGGCTTTTGTTGGAGATTCGAAAGCATGCCTGGTTTTGCTGTAAGCTTCAGAACGCAGGTGAAGAGTACTGAGACAATTTGGTTTTCACCTCACAGCTCTTATATGAAACCAGTCTCTTGGTCGCAATCAAAAATACTACCTCTGACTATAAGAAAAAGAGAAAAATAGACTTTTTTCAAATTTTACCAAGGCTGTTCAGCTTTTTTTTTGCAATGAAGTGTAGTAAATCTCAGTGGCACCATAGAAAAATTCAAGATTCTTGTAATTGTCCTACTACAACAAATAATCAGACCAAACGTTGTATTATTATTATCAGTTACGTCTCTGATGCAATCTGCATTTATTATTCTCCAGGTTTGCAAAGAATAGAGACTTGCTTGGAAGAACTGCAGGCTTTAGTTTACAACAATGGAGTTTTCTTCTGTGCCACCATTCCCTTTATGCTGAAGGTGTGTGGGTGTGAGAAAAGTCAATTCACTAGAACTCCCTCAAAAAAAGCTCCCCTGAATAACCAAATGAAGGGTTTTTTTTCCCTGAACTGCATTACTACATTTACATCAGGTCTTTTCTTACAGAAATGAAGAAACTGGAATTACTACATTGGTACTTAAGTACATTATGGGGATTTTTCTATGTAGGGCCATCTTCAGTCTCAGAGTAAAAATAAAGAAACAAGAAATTATAATATCCCCATATTTATGCCTTCTATGTTTATCATTTTTACTCAGGTTTACGCAAAAACTATTTACCCCATTCTGAGGGCTGGAGAGCACAGCTGATGAAGAACAGCACACCATGCCAGGCAGGCATTCATTGCTTGCATGTGAGTGAGGGCAGCAAAGGCTGAGGCGCAATAGTGACCAACAGCTACCAGCACAATGAAGTTGCAAAATGGGCAAATGGTGTGCCAGAGTGCACCAGCCAAGGTATTTCTGATTCAGATTCTGGCAGGTACACATGCAGTCTCATCCAACACACTCCTCACCGCTGGCCTTTCCCACCTTCATGAAACCAGAACCAGTGCAGGTAAGAGATACAGGGATGAACAGGAGAACAGAGCTCTTATCTCAGGAGGAAAAACGCCTTGCTGACATGCATGGAAAAGGAGAACTGAGAGTGGCAGAAAGCAGAAACAGAGAAGAGCAATGTGAGGGAAACGCCAATATTAACAAAAGCTAACAGTTACGCATTGGCTATGAAGAAATCTGGACTATAAACAATATCCGTGGGAGTAATAGGGAGAAGGAAAAGCTTCCCAGCAGGAACAGCATCAGAAAAACAACAGACTTCACAGGGGAAAACACTCAAGTGAACAAAAATCCCTCAGCCTGGTACTGAGATGGCTCTTGATGAAGCTATGAAAGGACTCATGTGGTGTGCTTGCCTATGATAGCAGGATAATGGATTCGGTGACCCAGCAGACCCCTCTGATTCTTGTGGTCATATAACAGCAGTAAAGCAAATTGCCTGTAGCTTTGTCACTTGGGTCATCTATCAGACAAATGAGGATCTAGGACTGCAGCTCTGAAACAAGCACCCCAGTGCAACAGCAGTAGGTTTTGGCATGCCCCATTGCTGTTCCCCAGTGCTGTGGGCGATGTACGGTGGATGAAGGACAGCAGACCTCTCATCTCCTTGCTCCCCCCTGTCTCTGCTCTGTCTTCCTCCTGCCCGTGTCCCTTGGTGCTCCCCCTCCCTGGGCCTGCCTGGGAAACCTGGTGTGGGGCACCCGGCTTGTCCAGCTGCAAACCCCAAGCCTTGCTCCCTGTACAGCCAAGAAGCCAGAGGGATCTCTGCCCAAAGACCACATCCGAGGCAAGCTGGAGCACCTCAGGCAAAGCAACCTCTGGAGACCCTTGTGCAGTGCACAGCTGCCTTTTGAAAGCTGCTGGCTTTTGAAAACAGTTTAACTTTCAATGGCCTAGAGTAAGTGGTCTTTCTAAATAAAAATGTCCATGTAATATTAATGAACCATAACTTTATTAATGCCAACCAAGCTTACTCAAATATTATCATAAATGAGCATATAAATAGCTGTGTAAATGCAAAGATATTTCAGACCTCCACAGGGGATATTAATAATGATAACTTCACTCTGGTGAGACCCTGAAGACTCTACTCACGATTTAAGGTTTCCTTAGTAAAAATACATTGATCCAACAGAGATTTATTTACAGCAACCTACTTTTAGTACAGAGGACTTATAACACCATTACTCTGGCTATATAATTGGTGGGTAAAATACATATACTAATGAGCTTGAAGGTAGAATTCAAGTGTTTTATGGATGAATGGTTCACCCCTCCTTTCTGTAAAGATTTTACAGTCTTTACCGTGCTAATTTGTGATACTGGGAAGCACTTTCTTTCCTTTCACTCATTACATGTCCACAAAGGAATAGAAGATTAACTCTCACTTCACCAGCTCTCTAAATACTTGTAATCTCAAACCAGTCTCTAGTGCCTTTTGGTGATAATAATCCTTGATATACAATGTCAGCACAACGATGACATTAAAGCACATTACGGCAAAATGCCTTCCAAGACTGTTAAAAGTCTTGGCCTCCCACATGAAATGAATCATTACAGTATTAAGTTTTCTTTTGGTTTTGTTGTCAAGTTCTTTGTAGCAAAGAAGTGCCAAGGGTTTTATAATGGCTCCTGTCACCTTGCACCCGATGGCCTCAGAAACACATACTGCTGACTTCAGCTACAGCTTTATCCATAATTTCATCCTAAACAACCCCAAGCCCATAAAAGCCACAGAAGAAAAATTCCCACTTTATTATCATATTGAACATGTCATGTTCTTGAAATAAACCAGCATCATGAGACTTTAATCCCCTTTCAACTTCCCATAAGTGCCATCAATCAGAAAATTGTCAGCTCAAGTGTGACAAAAAACCTGCTTCCATTCCCCAGAGAACCTGCTGAAATGCGTATTATTAGCCAATTTTCTCCTCTAAAGGGGTCTGTTACAAAAGAGTGAAGCATCAAGAAATGCAGTCTCTAGCACAAGATCAATATTGATACATCTCCTGTTGAGAGGCTTTAAAATGCTACCCAACATACGACAAAAACCTTTGTGGCTTTCCAAAGTGTGTGGTTGACAAAGGGGCTGGAAAAGTGTCTGTGTGACTTCAGGAGGATGTGACAGAGGATGTGACACCTTGCTGCAAAGCTGATACAAATGTGACAGCCATGTGTGCAAAGTCTCCACTTTTCCCTCTGAATAGAGAAGTAGACGATGCTTGTCCAGACTTTTGCCAATCAACTGCCTAAAGATCCTTCTTCTCCTCTTTGTCTAAACACAAACTGACCATGAAGCAGACTGGGATATTTCAAAACATCTCTGCTTGTGTTAAGTTGCTCAGCAAAATGATAAATTCATGACATGATGTGCCAGAGACACAGTTTTTCCCATTAGGAATATCTATCGTGAAAGGGCTGCAAAACATTTTCTCCAAATTTTGTAAGAAATTAATTTGATCCCATCCATGAAGCTATAAACTCAGCAAATTTAATACACACTTCTTCTTTCCAGGCTTGTTTTGCATGGAAGGGGATTTTAGTCATTTTAAGAAAAGGTCCCAGGAGAGCATATTTGGATTGGTATATATTGTAATACTCCTCCAAGGCCCCACTCTACTGATTTTCCCTGTTATTGTTTTACAGAAAAGAGCATTGATAGATTACTCTTATGAGAACCTGGCGTGTTTACATAATTTCCTTTCTCTTGCATCTTTTCTACCAATTTATGTCTGTTTACAGGAACTTCAACTTCCTCAGTCAATACAGAAAAATTTCCATACTCATTGCACACGGATCTCCTTCAAGCTTACGCGAAGAAGTTTTCAGGCTAAGTTCTGCCTCTGCTTCATTAAAAAAATAAACCAACCCAACCAACCCCTGTTAGAAGTGTCATTAGGCAGGCCCAAAGTCCAAAAGCGCTGAGATGGAAATTCCAGCCTGTGGGTGCTGCCCACAGAGTAACACAGTCAGGTGACAGGAGATGTTCAGTTAGCCTCCACTTCTGCCATCTTCCTTTCGCAGAGCATCAGGGATGCTGGGGCTTAGGAACACAGGCTAAGGGACATTAAAGAGACTCCCTGTATTTTCCAAACATGTCTCAGGCTCCTTTCTAAACTACTTCCTTCTATAAAATGGCCAAATTCCATGCAAAATGGGCAGAGGTATGAATACTACAGCAACCTGAAGAAGGACTTCACAGAGGATGATGCATCTCTTTCATCAGTCATGTCAAATGTCATCATGATTATTAAACCCCAAACCAATAACATTCATCTAGGAGCTAAACTGAAAGACACACAGGATACCTGATTGAAATCGAACTATCTACCAACTGCTGCAGCCCCCAAAATTTTGGTTGCTAAGCAGTAACTGACATTTTATGCTTCTTTGAACTGCTACTTCTTTTGGCCATCAGCTTTCCTGCACTCCTCCAAGCACACAAGCTGCAACCATCTGACAGTAATTGCCATGACAACTGATGCTGGTCCCAAGAGGACAAAAGACAATACCGCCAGCAAAATTCAATAAGCAATGTAATGAAGTCAAACACATCATGGGAAGTTAGTTGTGGTTTCATGGTATGGACAGTGAGCAATCTGGAGGATCCCTCGAGTGTCCCAGGGCTATCCATGTCCCAGCCTGGAGTATTCACGTATGCTGCTGAGAGTGACCTTAGTGCCCTGGATGGGATGGAGAGATGCTGCAAAGGAGCAAATTATAAGCTTGGAGGAGAAAGGCAGCAGGGTGATGTCAGAGGAAGAGTGGTTTAAAATGAAGTGAGGAGATTTGCAGACACTGGGGCTGGAAAAGCCATTGTAACACTTAGTCTGGCCTACATAGGATGTCACACTGATGTAGGAAAAGCCAGAGGAAGATTTTCAGAACACAAATCAGGATTAGGCACCTTCCTTGCATGCATTTTTCACTTTCTAAGGTTTCAGCTTACTGGCTTTCCCATCATCTGAAGACAAAAATCTAACAAGTTCTAACAAAATTGAAAAGAATAAAAGCACACTTGTTTTTATCTACTCCAGTTCTAATAACTAAGGAAATGCCTTAATTATAAGCATAGGTTAACTGCATGGCATCATTATAAGGCTGATTTGGAGTTGCATGACTGAATTAACTGCATCCCTTGCCTTCAGGTTTCTTTGATGTGGAACTTTAACTCAGACTTTCATCATTTTATGAGGACTGATTCTGGAATTATTATAAGCATTCTTTTATATTTCTATCAAATAATAAGTTTTCACTTTCAACTCTAACAAAGATTTCAGTTTCTAATGACGTTCAAGTATCCAGCTGACTCTAGCTAATTTAGCTAACCACTGTGTTAGCATGGAGCAGGCAGGCTAACTCAGGAGAAGTGGCGTGCTAAGAGGAGCAGTTCTGATTGACAAGGCCTTAAGCTATCTCCTCATATTTTTTTAATTAGTTCCCTATTTTGAGTCAAAAAATAATCCCTAAATATCATTCAATTCCCCCCTTCAACCATAAATTACTCCATTTTGTTAAAACCAAGACTGGAAACAAAGCCTGAAAGCAGAGCTGAAATTTGCTTGACAAAACTCAAGTTAAGAGCAGGCAATAAACCCCCAGCTAGGAAACAATCCTCTAGAAAAACAAATGTTGCCAAGAAAGATTCCTGCAGCCCTGCTGTCAGAGCACTGTGACTCAAGGCAAGCACCACTAAGCCCAAATGGAAGTGATGCAGACTGCCAGAGAGAACAGCAAACAGAAATAAGGACCCTTTTTGCCCAGATGCAATGTTTATATTAGTGCTGGCAGTACAGCAAGAGGCTCAGGAAGTCCAGCATCAGCCCTACAGAGAAAAATCCTTTGGTTTGTAGGCAGCACACCAGGTATTTTGCCATATCCAGGAACATTAAATCATCAGTTTTACCTGCAAGCATCACAAACTGAACTTTTAGAAGGCACCTCCAGATAGGAACAAACTATCTTGTTTATTCAGATCAATATATCAGTGCAGACCTGCAGCATTTCTCCTGCTGAATAAAGATCTGGCACTATTTACACAGAGATAACCTGCACCATTACTATTAAGATGCAGCCCTGTGATAATTCCAGCTGTATGGGATAGGCTGTATTAGTGATCTAGAGGGATGTAACATTTAAAAATTTTAGCAAGGAGCTTATCCTTGCCTAGGCAAGATGAAGGACTGGCATATCTACTTTCTCCTCAATTCAGAAAAAGATACTAGTGAGTATGCAGTGCCTGTGGGGGATGAGAAAACTTCTCTGTGAGCAAGCAAATCTTCAGAATTGAACTTGAAATGCAGCACAGTGGGAATCATCTTAAATTGCAAGAGGCTGAAAGGCACACAGCATGGTCTGCTCCCAGTCCTGCCAGACTAGGACAGAAGTCTCCTGGTGACAATCTTTACCCAGGCTTTATTTTCAACACAAGCAAAAAGATGACGACAGTTCAGCCCCGTGAATGGACAAACCACTTACAAAAGGGGGGGAAAAAAAGGAAATTAAAAAATCCTCACTTTTTCGCAGTGAGCAACAGTACTGAGCCCAAACACCAGTTTTGTTTCTGAGGAGGTTTGGAGACCACTACCCCAAAAAGTGCAGAGCCCTTGGGGCACCTCCAGCCCCAGACTGTGCCCAGCCACCCTGTGGGTCACTCCCTTGCACCCACCTGGGGATTCACCCCACAGGGTCCCCCTGCAGCCCACTACCCCTGTTTGGCAGGGCAAGGAACAACAGACTGCTACACAACCCTGAACCGGCCAGAAGGGTCTGTGTTAAGCGAAGCAGCAATAGGAAAACACTTTGGGCAGAAAAAAGGAAACAGGCAGTAGTGCCAAGGCACCAGGTAATTTGAAATAAAGCTGGCAGGAGCGAGAGGAAGGAAGCTGTGTCTGTGCGCAGCTCACAGCTGTGCCAGCTCTGCAGCCCTGCTGCCTCCCTTAATCTCGGCTATTGCAGCTCTCCATGGAAGCAGAGAGTGTGCTTCTCCTGAACTCAGCCCTTAAAAACACTCCAACACCAAAGCCACCCTGGGTTTCTTCTATCAAAGAAGGCCTCAGAGCAAGTAAGCACTCAACCATGTGGCCTGCACTGGTAAAAGCTGAGAAAACGGGAAGAAAACAACTAGTGGGAGAAGCAAGGGCTTTGCTAGGCATCCAAGTGATTTGTGGAGTCAGCTTGGATGTGTCATTCATCCCCCCTGAGCTGAGTGTCCTGTAGCAAGTTGGAGTGACAGACCCTTCACTTGCAAAGTCTAGCAGAAGGAGAGGGTATCGCTACACACTGCTTGGATCTCTGCTGCCAGCCCAGCCACACATGCAAATTTTGGGGTGAAAATAAAATTCATTTTGGGGGTGAAATAAAATACAGCCACTGCTGCCAGCACAGCTTACACCTATATTTACTTACATATACAACCATGGATATATTTTTTCTTGTGTTAAACACCTGCCAGTGGTTCTTTCTGAAACCCTGTATTTTCAAGAGGCCTTGTATATTTAACCTGGTGCAAGATTGCTACACTTAAATAAATTAAAAATGAGTGTTGTAGGTGTTTTTAACTTAAGAGAGACATGAAGAAGATCAACAAACCTTCACTTCCTCGGGGCTTTAACCATGCTTCTTTTTCAATTGCTTCTCTTCTATGGATTTTACAGTTTCCTCCAGATTTATATAACATGGAAGAAATAAAAGGGAAATTTGATGCTGCGGGTGAAGCCCAATGGCTTTTTGAAAGTCCCGATTGCTGCCCAAGCGTGGCTGTCAGAGCTGACGCGTTTCTGTAGCTTTGCATAGCACTTCACAGTGTAAGAAAAAGAAATGAACATAAATTCCCTGCTTCATAGGGATCTTAATCTTCAGCCTTACATCTAAATTATGCCAAAGTCATATTATAGGATTAAATTCTTCTGTCAGCTAAACCAGTATAAATCTGGAGTAATTCCATGATCTGAAGATCCACTGCTAATTAACTAAATCCCCCCAAACCCAAGGAAATTAACACAACCAAACAATATTAAAAATAAAGTATCTATTTCTCAGTTAACTCAAGGCTCAGTTCTTCATGGTTTTGCTCATGTGTTGCTGTAGGAATACCTCAGACAAAGCCAAAAAAAAAAAAAAAATCAATCCTGGGCCAGGAACTTCTAATCCCTGCTCTCAAGGCTGCAAAACAGTGCTGCTTTTCTCTCCAAATATTACTGTAATGGAGTTTGGCCGTTCTTTTTTAATTAAAAAAAAAAAAACAATTGAATTTTTAATTAAATAAACAAACAAATCCTAACACAGCTTATCTTTCTTATCAGCTTTCTGTAGGAATCCAATGTCTTTGAGATACTGATGATCTTCTTGGTCCTGTAGAGGCATCCCACCTATGAAACTGCAGCCAATAGAATTATTTTTATGTTAAAGCTTGTTACCAGCTGAAACCTTTCTGCTTTGGTGGGAGCAGCTGGAGCATGTACTTATCTACAAAGCCAGGTAATTAGGTGGCAGCTTTTCTTCACTGCTTTGGAAATTCAGCTGTTAGGCTATTCTTTCAGCTGAAGACAAAAGCAGCAAATACAAGGAAAAAAAATATTTTTCAGTTGCAGTAAGAATGAAAGGATCATAACCTTTCCAAACAAGCATACTTCCCCTGGCTCAGCCCTTAACTGCAAGGGCTTTTAGAGCGAACTGGCAAAGCCTGTGCGTGCTATTAAGCATATGCAGGAGGGAGATGTGCTCATGTGCCATGACAAATTACTGCCACTAGGACTTAATCAGGAGCGTAGGCACACGTTCCAGACAGGCCAAAACCCCTTATGATGTTTTTCTGTGAGTACAACGGGCTTATTATTAAAATCCTTCTATTCAGGGTGATCACTAGAGGAATATGGTGAAGTATTTGATTGAGAGAAAGTCCAAGTATGACATACTTTTCTGATTTACTACCAGATGGCTGAAGAGTGCCATTATCAATACCTTGCATATAGCTTGAAAGATCAAGCTTTTCCTGATTAATTCTTTTATACTGGGTTATAAATCCTGCCTTCCCATTCTCTCCTCCTTTAAAAAAAAAAAAAAAATATGGCTGGTCATTTAAAGTATCCATTTCTGTTCATTGACTCTAATTTTATTCTGTTCTATCTATTGTTTTTTCCTGAAAAAATTTCAATATTCTGGTTCTATATAAGACTTTTCCCTTAGTCAGGAACTGCAGTCTGTCATAACAGCAGTCAAGGCAGTTCATTCTGACAAATGCATGTCAGAAAAGGACTGCTGTGACTTTGAAATATTGAAAGTGACTGATAACATAATGTGTGAAGCAGAATAAATGCATAGAAATAGAAGTTTTAGCTGAGCAGTCAAAGTATGAACTAAATACACTGTCAGAGCTCTGCCCTGAAAGCTCTCTGTGCAGGTGGTTACAATGGCAAATTACTAAATGCACTTTGCAAAAGTGTTTTGTGAATAAAAAGGCAAACACAGTTTTTCCTTGGCCATATCATCATTTTTGTCTGCTTGCACACCATGTTTAAGTGGAAAACTTGGGTCTGGAAAGGAATTTGGTTTTTAGGACGGTCAACAAAGCTATGATGGCTGGGATCATGGCTCTACTTTATTTTGGGCTAACCTAACCCACTTGGCACTAAAGGAGAATATAAACCACATTGTTGCACATTGTGCAAACAAAAGTCTCTGACATTATCCAGCTGGTTCATGTCAGCAAATGCTTCCCTCTGTTTTGACCGTGCAAAGCCCCTCTGCTACCACCAAGTCTTTGGGATTTTGGCAGAGGTGTTTCCAGCTTCCTGATAGCTAATTTCCAGAACATTTTTTCCTTAAGACTACAGATGAATCAGAGAGTAAAGGCTCCCCCACCCTATCTTCATCTTCCAACTAATCCAAACCTCTCTAACCACTCCATTCTGACATACTGGTGACCCTGCTGGGGAAACTGTCTGGCTCCTCCTCCCGGTTCCCTCTTGATTTCCTTGGGGAGCAACCTAGAGCAACCTGCTTCATGGGATTGCTCTGAGACACAGCAGAAAACCTCTCTGGACAGTTTTTTTAGATTTCTCACTTTGCTAATCTCCACCTGCACAGAGCTGAGCAATAAGGCTCCATTTATTCACCCTCCATAATCACTGAGGACCACGCAGCTCCTCCCTGTCCTCGCTACCCCTCCTGTCACTCCCTCTGTTCCTGCAACAAGCTTTCCTCTTCCTCATATCCTATTTCAAGCAAGGGAAGACAACTCTGCTAGGAAACGTGCTACCACTCTTCCTTGGCTCTACATTCTGGAGACTTTCCACATGCTCTTTTTCCCTTTCCCTACCCCTGAACTTGGCTGAAGTCATAAACAAAGGCTAGCACCTTCTTCACTTACTGATGATTCAAGAATGGGTGACAAGTAGCAGATGGGTGTTTTACAGCAGAGCAAATCTCTGCAGGCTGAGCTAGCCTCTGTTGCAGCAGTTGTACTGGAGGGAAGCAAATTCTCACCTCAGGTATGGGTAAATCCCTCCAGCTGTCATTCCATCAAGTTCATTTCAGCTTTGAAAACAGCTTTATTTCAGGCCTTTTTAATTTTTATCTGGAAAGCAGGCCTAGCTGAAAACGAGCTTTATGATCCAGCTAAAGGTTAATTACTTTTTAAGGCAACAAAATGGGTTAGCAAAGATCGATTATTCTTTGCTCTTTTGCTACTCTTGCTCATTTTGACTGAAATAGGTTGACCAGTGTTTTGAGAACTTAGGCCAAGAGCCAGGAACCCTTGGCAGGTAGTGCTGGTGTGGGGTAGGTGGGCTAAACCCTTACTTGTGGTTATTATGGTTCTGTCACCAGGACAGCTGCATGGCTGGATCCTTCCTGTTTCCAGGGAAAGCTTTGCGCTCGTTTTCCACCCCCCTTTAAAGGCAATGCTGCTGCTCAGCTGAGTCGGAGTGAGTAGTTACACCTGTTCCTCTCAAGACTGACGCACACAAACGTACGAGAAGGCAGCCAGAAAAGAAAAAAATTGTACTACAGGACAGTGTGCACTGACAGTAAGCCTAATCTCTGCTTCAGGAATTCATAAAAAGGCAAGTTCTTGGAGGGAAGCCACTCGCTGAGACTTCTTTTAGCTTTACTGTCATCAGATTTATAACCAAGCAGTTTCAGATTCTGCAGTCATCCACTTACTCACTCCATAAAACTTTAAAACACATGAACAACTCAGTTTACAATGAATGTTTCTTCCACATAGTTGGATGAGCAACACTGTTTCCACTGACTGTACTGCACACCTCGCTGGGTAATCTCTGGCCATTTTACACGCCAAGTCTGAGGTGCCTGGGGCTGGAGCAGTGGAGAGAAAGTACTAAGAAATAGCTTGCAAAGTGCTATCTACTGGTAATTTAACACATTACAATTAGACTGTTTTCTTTGGGGTGGTTCATGGGTAATGATGGGGAATTAATATGCATAAGCATACCCTTACCTGGCTTGCCTTTGTGAAACTCTGAATGCAGAGCCCTTTCTCAAAGTGAGCACTGATTAGAAAAAGAAAAAGAATGAAGCTGCATTTTTCATGGTACCTTTTTCTTCCAACATGCAGCAATGTTGGAATGTTTTCCTTCACCACAGCGCTGCTTGGATGCAGAGGTGCCTTCCCACGGTGAAGCAGGCAGGCAACTCTCTGGTGCTCATAGCTCTATGCTATGTGGATACAGGAAGATCTAATGCCTTTCCTTATGATTTCCTTTCTCATGCTTCTTCTCAGTGCTGCTACTTCATGATTCTTTAACTTACCCCATCAATTAATGTTTCAGTATATTTAAGAAGCCCACTAACTTGCTCACTGCCTTTATATGTTTTGATTGAATAATTTTTCACTATGCATATGTAATAAACTCCAGATCTGCTGCAGAATCCTTTAACCCATCTCATCAGTTAATATCATGGGAGATTAAGAAGTTGCCAAAGCCTGTGTTTCTGTAGGCGTCTCCATCCTTTTCAGCTCCTAATCATGAATTTACAGTGAGACCTGCAAGCAGCAGATGCACACCATCAGGAATCCACAAAGCCATTTTTCCTGTTCTCGCAGTGTGATGTGTGGGAGCCTCAGTTTCTCTGCAGTCCTACGGTCAGCAGCCCCCGCAAGCAAGTGAGATGGGGATGGGTAACAAAGCCAGGAAACACTGCTGATGACAGTGCAGGAATCTTCAGAACCTGCAGCTCTGCATTAGGCAGCTAGTGGAAGAGGATGCAAAGGGACCATGTCAGATCATCTGGCCCTTGGGGAAAGCTATCAGCAATGTGCTCAGACAGGATTACAGAGCACTGTAAGCCTGCATCAGATGCTCGTGGGCTTGGTAGAAAAAAGAAGAGAGGATAGCGGAGGGACAAAAGCTGTTAGGGCTTTCTCATGAAGTAATGGATGCCATTTTTAAGAATCAGAATGAAGCTACATCTTTTCTTACAATCCATTTGAGGTTACAGGTCTTCAGCCCGGATCCAGTGGCCCGGAGTAAGGTGTGCAGAGTGTGAGCACCCTGCAGCCCCAGTGGGGCAGGCAGCTGGCTGAGCAGTGCCTCCTCAAGGTGAGTTTCCTGACATTAAAGCAATTGCAGATTGTCTTGGAGGACCTGGCTCAGCAAAAAGGAAGATGGATGTGTTTTGAGACCTAGGGCCTAGTGCAATTCCCAGTTTTACCCCTACAAGTCTAATGTAGACAGTAAAAAATAAGGATAGACTGGTTATTTGGGATGGTCAAGAAATATTACATTGGTGTGATACTTAAGTTTTTTATTTAGTATCCTGGTTATTTGAGAAGTTACCTTGTTACTATGTGCTACTCTGAAGTTAAGGCTTTTATTAACAATGACTATATCTGAATAAATTAAGACTGGATTCTCATGTCAGACTCCTCAGAAACCTGGAATTAATTTTGATTTTTTTTTCCTCTCACTAATGTAATTTCAGTTATATGAACTTGTGACATGATCTAAGAGCAGACTCTCAAACTCTTCTATCTAAATTCAGAAGTTTACTTGAAGTCAAGTAATTCTCCCAATTTTCTGAGTTTCTTAATTTTCTGGAATTATTGGGGGAAAAAAAGTGCTTTGGGTGGATTTAGGTAGATTTTACTAATTTGTCTGCTATATTTTTCAGAATGCTATATATACAGTTCAGAATAGGATTTCAGTTCTTAGCAAACTACCGAGACAAAGCAAAGTTGATCTCTTACTAAGGCATCCACTATTCTGCAGATGATCACTGTATTTAATAATGAAAAATCCAATTGCATCATTATTGTCAGTCCTCTGCAGGGTTAGAGTGAAATCCAAAACTCTTATTTTCCACATAGCTGGTAAAAGATAAGTCAGAGAATAAGTGACACTTTCTCGGGCTTTCATTAAAAGAATATTAAAAAAAAGAAAATAAAGAGAGGGGGTCTTCTCAAAGAAAGGGGTACATAGTCCCAAGGGCAGAGAAAAAGAAATCAAGGTAGTTAGGAATAAAGTAATTTTCCTTGCACTGGAGTCTTTGGAGATAAGTGACCTCCAAGACACAGAATGAAAATTTAAGGAGAGAGAATTAATGGTGAGGAGACACGAAGAACACGTATTTATGGCTCAGGGCAGGAACTTTCTAAGATTCAGGATTTTGCTGATGAGATGTAAAAAGGATGGGAGAATATCCATGCCATTTATTTAAAGCAGCTGGCGAATGATTTGCTAAGGGGCAGTCTGAAATGCCATACGATGGCTCTCTTCTTTCCCTCCAAAGTTTTGGATATCTGAAAGCGCAGCACTTGCTGCTAGGGAGGTGTCTTCGGGCTTGCCAAGAGGAAATCATTATAAATGTCCATTTCCTTTCCCCCCTTAGGACAAAAAGATGTGATTGGCTTCTCTAGCAGCAGCAGCACAAACTAGCTGTGACTTTTTGTGAATAATGTCAAATTCAGACTGAGGTTTCTGCAGAAGCCATATGGTAGTTGCACCTTCCATACATTTTGCCCTCACATACCCCACCTCCCACAGACAATCACCAGGAATCATGAAAGTGCTGCTGCTCCTTTTGGCACACAGACAACTTTAGGTGTCCTTGAGCTTGTGCTTGGCTGGGGTGGTGCATTTGTGGAAACACAGCTGATGAACAAGCAAGAGTCCCACACTGTGGGCTCTGAGGTCAAGCTTGCCTTTTCTTTTTTATTCTTCCTATGGTCACTGTTTTCTTTTACCTAAAGGGGCAGAACACACATGGATGCTCTTTGGGATACGAGGGGTGCAGAACAACTACAGCTTCATTTTTCAATGGTTTTGGGTGTGGACAGGTTCCAGTTACTTAAGTGAAAAGCTGGCTGCTGGCCTCTGCTGAGCACGAAATTAGTGCTTCCACTCCCTTTGCCTCTAGCGTTCTGTGTGGCTGGGACTGTAGCGCAGAAGAAGAGAGTGAAACAGAAGAGAAAGTGGGAACGTGAACAGGATTCCAGCACTTTGCTGCCACCCCTCCTTGACCCCCACCAAAAGCCAGCCACCAGCGCAGCACCTGAGCCATTGCTGCAGCACTGCAGGAAGCACAGACATCCTATGAAACGCTCTGAAAAGTGTCTGCAATTATATTTATACCTCCCAGAGGTGCAATGGAAGTTTTAAAGTTTAGGGCTGAAAAGAATTCTTAACAGGTGTCAAATTTAGTGTCACCACACTGTTCCTCATGAACCAAAAGACACATCCTTTTCAAGCTCTCCTAGGAAATTTGGCAGTTCCTATTATTACAGCCCCTGTCATTACCTTGAAAGAAAAATATATAGAGAGGGAAAACTGACATGCTGCCTGGAGGCTGCTGGTGCTCAGAAGGTTAAGTCTTAATGGCAAAGAAAAGAGAACAGCAATCTACCTGAGCACATCACCTGGCTGCCTAGTGGCACGGCCAGTTGTGTTTGTTAACATTTGCAACAATGTGAATGAAGCCATCAGGATGCTACAACAGGTCCGTCTTTAAAATGTTACCCAGGTTATTTCCTATATTACTTGTGCTACAGCCGCACATCTATTTTCAGGATGGACCCAAAGCATCTGTTTTCAGAGAAAGCATTAGGCAGGGACTGGTCACAGATGCTGTGTGGGACCCCAGCTGGCTGCTTTGCCATCCCCGTGCAGCAAAAAGCCAATCTGACACCGCAGTCAGGCCATTCACTGCTGCTCATGTCTTTGTTTTGGCATAGAAGGGATTTTTTTGTGTGTGAAAAAGAAAGGTCTCAAAGACCAGCTTCTTTACACTGCTTCCTGTTGGTAAACTTTACCACAGTGTTACCCTTGGCTGCAGCTCACGTGCCGTAGCTTTAGAGAGAAGGGGTGAGTGTTTAGACCTCTCTGTCTTTTTCTGTTTCTCTGGGAATCACCTGAATGTTCAGAAAAGCTTTAAACACGTGCCTGTGCTTCCTGCACAGAGAACAAAATCTCCTGTAAGCTTGCCAGACCTTTTACTGCTGCTCCCTAGGGATTTAACACTGTGCAGCTTATGGCTTTATATGAAATTTCTTAAAAGAGAAGGCCTGTATTTTCACATAAATATATTTATTTTGGGAAAGATCGAGAAGTGCCAATATATTTTAAACCAGTTCCCTGCTGCATTAAAAATGTGAAATATTCATGTGAACATTTGCTAATCCTATACAATGGATCTATTCCTCTCTCTATTTAGCATACAGGCTGCAACTGCTGAAGGTTGTTGAGCCTTTTCATTAGGAAGAAACATAAGGATGATGTGTGAAAACCACATGGATGTAAACTTGAACAGTACAGAAATATGTTAAGAACAAAACCTTGTAAGCTACCTTGTAAGCATGATTTCTCTTTCATATGTTTGTTTCTTATATGGTCTTTCAGTGTTTTAAACTGTAAATTTATATTTATGGACATAATTAGAAATGCTATATAATATGCTCTCATAATACAGAAATAAAAATATAAGCACAGCAGCACACACATTTTCAGAATATATATGTCAGGCTCTCTAAATTCTCCAGGAGGTAGTATCACTCCAAGGAAATTCCAGTTTCTCCGTTCAACCATTACTCCTGCTAATGTAATGAGTTATTTTCTCACCAGTGCTAAGTTCTGCATATCCATCCAGATCTTCCTGTGGCCCAATATCTGACAAATAATCCCTTTCTTCATCTACCTGAACTCTGACAACTTTAGCAGGAAATCAAAAATGAGTGCCTATGATCCCTGATTCCACCAGGGGACAACATATGACCTTCAGATTTCATTTGAATCTCTTGATGCTATGGATTCCCTAAGCATTAAGTGGAAATGGCATTTGCTTTCCTGAGAGATGCTAATATTTAAGTATTGCTTCGAAGATGCTCAGATAAAAATACCTATATATGTGCAAATTCTTATGCTTCTTTCCGCTTTCCTATAGCTCCAAGATATAATAATACACTGAAAAGCTGAAATTTTCTTATGAAATAAAATTGTACTTGGAAATGTCAGGCCTGCACAGACCAATGATCCAGGAATCGCTGAAGGCAGTGTATCAGAAGAAGCTGTAACCCAGCCTCTCCATGTGCGGAATACTACGACGAAGAAGGAACTCTCTTGCCAGAACCAGCCATAACCTCTTCCCCAAATGCCAAGAGCTATACGCAGTATATAAAACCTGTCACAAGCAGTCTCTAAGGGCAGTTGACTTGCAGAGCAGCCGTGGTGGGCATGAAGAATGTGGGCGTGAGCCACGCCATGTCACTTGGAGGTTTCACCGTGTTTAGTAATAAAGACACAGGCTGTGAAATTCCCTAATGTCTTCCAATTTTCGTACTCAAGCTTACATGGATAAGACTGTGAAGAGGATGACTTAACACCTTGACAAGCACCTGAGAACCCTAACAGGTGGAAGAATTTCTTCAAAAGATTACAGGAAGGAATTCGCCTCCTTCGTTTAGAGTGCCAGAGATTGTAAGCAGAGCCAGCCTGGTCACAGCTGGAATATGAGAGTATTACAGTATTTGGTAAATATTTGCCTCTAACGCTCTTTGTAATATACAAAGCAGATACATGTTTCACAAAAATTAAATTTTTCGCTGATCCTGTGGAATTTTTATTATGTTGCTGCTATGTTCGCACAAAATTCAGCAACATCACTCCCAACATAGAAGAGATTCAAAGAATCCAAGTCTTCTCCGTTCATGCTGTAGGTGTGAGCAGAGAATGATTCCTCTGGATCTGCACAGTGTTACTTACTGGCTACTTTCCCCCCCACCACAGTCCTTGGACCAAGGGAAAGGCCCAAATTAAGCATATTTTGTGTGTTTACCTGGCAGCCACACAACAGAAATCCCATAGCAGCGACTGTAAAATTTTGCTTCATGCACATAACACAAACCAATAGAAACAAGGCTGAGAGACCAGATTCAGGATGAAGAAAGGATCACGAGATTAGCCCATGTCTTCTCCTGAGTGCCAAACTGCAGATATTACACTTTAAGAAAGTTTGGTAGTTTTTTTACATTTCACACGCATTCTGATTTAGGAATCAATACTGGAGTGAAGCACAAATACTGCAAAGGCGCAATACATACAGTTAATTTAGTGTTTCCAATCCTAATAGAAAGTCAGTACCAGTAGCATCTCTAGAGATATCACTTTTGTAGCCCAAGAGATGGGTTAGTATGGGGATAAGCACCTATGCTTTTGGGTTCTAATAGGGGTCTTTCCACCAAAACATCGAATGTCCTTGTTAATCCCCTTTAGTTTTCCCCAAAGTGTCCAAATTCACTTTCTTTTTCTTTAAGAAACATCTTCTGTAATAGGAAGGGTTGAGTTATGCTGACTCTCCATAATAAATGAAGCAACTTTTTCCTCATCTTCCTGCTAATGAAGTTGAGTTTATCTCATTAATTTTTTTCAGAAGAGACAAGAACAATTCAAATAAGAGCAACACAAAGTGTTTTTAATGCAGTTTCTAGAAAAGTGAATAATTCAATGTCTCAGAAAAAATGAGTGCCTACGCAAGAAATGAAGTGGATTGCGAATACAAGATCTTTGTCCTTCACCAGAAATTAAATTAAAAGAAGGGTCCGGAGCTGAGAGAAACCTTCCCTTAGTACCTGCTCCTCCTGCTCCAAAGCCTTACCTTTGTGAGAAGACGTCTCGGTAGGGGCTGCCGTGCTGCAGGGCGATCCCGTACCCTCTGTCTGCGACAGTGTTCCCGACTGTGTAGAAGGAGCACTCCGCATCGTTGATGGCCACGTACTCCAGCACTGCTGCGTCCCACACAAAGGCATAGTTCCCGTATTTCACCTGCGGCAAACAGAGGAAAAGCTCAGACTACGGACGGCCAAGTCCGAAAGGAGGTCGCTGCACAGGGAAATGGGGCAGTTCCAGCACAGCCTGTTCTTTAAAGGAAGTGAAATTTGGGTGCCCAACTGCTGCCAGCACCAAAGGTGCCCAGACACTGGTGCCACACGGGGCTTGGGCTGAGCACCTCGGCTGAAACGGAAGAAATGTCACCTGAAAACAACGCGCTCTCAGTGACACACTGCCGTGGGGGAAATCCGGACTGCCCCTTTTCGGGGAACAAAGGAGACACCACGGTTCCTCCACCAACGCTAAATTCCGCATGAAATCTCCCCGTTTTTATTTTGAGGTGTAAAAACAACCATTTAGAGGGAGGGTAGGTATTCCCATTGGGAGAAGCATGGGAGGATAGGCATGGCTATGCAGAGGGAAGACCACCGTTCAGGATAGTCCACATTTCAGTCATGCCTCAAGTTGTGATAGACTTCACAAATACCCATTTGTCTTTTGGCTTCTGTGGGTAAGATCACACCAAGTAGATTTTCTGGGATTACTTTTCTCAGCATGAGGCATTTTCACATATCTTCAAAGACTTTCACAGAACAAGATAATGTAAGACATTTTAACTGTTTGAATAAGATAAATCCAACCAGCTCATTACACTGAAAAGCTTTTAAAGTAATATTTCTCCCATCCATTCACATTTGAAAGAAATCCAGATTTTTAAAAAAATTTAAATATATGTGATGTATACAAAATTTCAGTATTTTTTCAGAAGCAAGGCTTTAAAAACAGAAATTCAGTCTATACAAATCAATTAATTTCTGCTTTCCAGACAAATGTTTTTCTGAAAAAATAGTGATCTCTAGCTGCTCTACCAGAGCCAGATCTTTTACAAGTTTTCTGTTTCATTGGTCTCTATGTCAGACCTGAAGAATCACTCTGCTATTTTCCTGCCCCTCTGCTTGGCTTCACTCAGCGCTTTCCCTGTGCTGTATTAGCCAACCAAGCTGTAAAACTAGGCTGAATCCATTGGCTTTGTACATCTAATGGGAATAAATACGTGACAGCTAAGTGAAAAGTAAACAAAACACAAAAAAGGCCATGTGGGGCCAGGCAATCCAGAGAGAATTCAAAACCAAAGCAGCATATCAAAGTAAGCAATGTCAGTACATCATTTAGATTAGGCTTTGACAATGTAGATTATGTTTTTAAAGACTGTTTACATATAAAAGTTACTGAAGCAAGCCACACCGTCTGCTTGCTCACAAGATGTAGTGCACAAGGAACGATTGCATTTGGGACACATTCCTTTTTACTGCAGGCCTGGCAAGGGAATATTTCCTATTTCCATCTGTAGGCATGGCAGGGGAGGATTTGTGCAGATTTTGGAGCAGAAAGGGAGACATATTATCTGTGGACTCCACAGGACTCAGGATAAAGAAAATTCTTTTCAAAGTGCACACACAGGACTCAGGATAAAGAAAATTCTTTTCAAAGTGCACACACATACACAAATGCAGGACCGGGTCAGTTTTAATTTTCAGGCTCTGAAAATAGTCAAGAATGGTTTTTCTCTCCTCCCAGTGGAGGTTTAGGCTTATCTAAACAGGCAGGGAATAAGGGATAGAAGTCAATTTGCAGTTAACAAACAATATGACCTGTATGTTTGTCCTATAGGCACCGCCACTCAGAGAGCTCTTCCTAGCATGGGTTGTTCTGCTCTTCCTACGGGCACCACTTGAGCAGGAAATAGCATGACTGAGAAAAAAGCCCTTCCTAGGAGAATTTAAAAGGATAATGACTTAGCCTGAAAAAGGACCATGATGTACAGAGAACAAGGGAGGGAAATAGGAGAAAAAAGCAGATCAGAAGTGGGCAAATGAATCCTGAAAGGGATCAGATGGACTTTCTGAACAAAAGAATTAAGGAAAAGTGGGGTTCAAAACCCAAGTAATTTTCCATGTGGGACATAACCTTTGAGGTGATGGAAAGAGCAGAGGGTTATGTTTTGACACCCGCTTTTGTCCTAAGCCACCTTTTTATCATCCTAGTGCATTGAATTCACCTAAGTGCTTGTAAAGAGACTTATCAGCTGCTCAGCTGGTCAGGAAAAATTCTCTTGATTTAGCTGCCTTGCTGTAAAACAACTCACAAAGAGAATATATAAAAGTGGTAAAAGCACTTACTGTCAATAATATCTGTGATGAAGTGGTATATATAAGATCCTCAGAGCAGAGCTGATAATATCACAGTTCAGGTTCCCACAAAGATATTACTTTTCATAGATAAGATCACAGTGAGCCTCAGTTAAAGTGCATGGGGCACAAAAGAGTTTGAAGAGCCAGAAGGGATCATTCCCATCATCTACCTTCAAAACATGATTGCTCCATGCATTAAAATACATCCTTTTTAGAATTTCTGCCCTATTCACTTACAAATCTGAGGAATTCAAAACCATGGAGCAAACCTAAGTTGCAATTGTCATGCTTGCAATCCCTCTCTTTAGAGAACTACTTCTTGGTCTAACATTTTTTATTGCTTCAATTTAGTCTTACTATTTTTTTTTAATATATATAACTTCCTTATGTCATTCCTAGGTATTTTTGCTCTGCAGTTCTAAATACTCAGTCACACTTTGGGGCTGACACCTTTCAAATATTGATGGATCTTTCTGTTACTTAGCTGAGCTGGATATGGCTTTCTTTAATCTTTCCTTGCAATTCTATCAGTTCGGCCCCCGCATTAGCAGTGACACTACTTTTGAACTGTCTCCAATTCTTAACTTTTATGCATGGGAGAAACACCTGTTTCACTAAGAGAGAATCAGTTACGTGGCAGCTCTGGAGCTATAGGATTTCCTTTTTAGCATACTTGTCTGAGAATCGGTCTAAACTCCCTACCCAGGGATCTTTCACACAGCTCAAGACTGGTTTTAGCTTAAAGGACTAAGAGTAAAATTTTGCTAGAGTATAGCATACCTGGAATACTGCTGGTATTTCACAGATTTGCACCTACACTATGGAAAGAGGGGATGATGCTCTCTGTAAAAGGACAACAGAATTTCAGAACAAAATGTCAGTTAAAAACTTATATCCTGCTCTCTTTCTCTCCCTCTTGCTATGGGAAGCATGTATTTTGTAGCTTTCCAATAGCTGTGTGAAAGACTTCTACTTTGGGCCTCAAAATCAACAGCAAAAATTCCAGCTCTGTATTATGAGAAAAAGTTAAGAAACTCAGATTCAGCCAATTATGAGAGCTAAATGAAAGCCAAATATCCTTGGAAAAAGAAACGGATCCATGCAACACATGTAACTCACTACTCGCAGAAGAACTGCGTCCCTGATTCTACATTTCCTCATCATTATACTGGCCTTCTGTGTAGAGAGAACAACACTTCAGGATGGTGGCAGATCTGAATGCTGTTCAGACATGGCCACGTAGCCCAGGATCACCAGGGAGGCATTTGTAGGGGGGCAGCACATTATCATTCTGCAGCAACCCCAGCTCTCCAGTCCACCGGGGCGTGGAGAACTGACACTTCACTCTCCTTCCCTGTGGCTTCCCGCCTGTCACTGTGGCAGAGGCTAAAAAGACTTTCTGAGTATCTGATCTCTATTGTCATAGGGGGAAAAAAACCGAAACAAAACCAGGCAAAATTGAAACTGTTAGTTGTTCATCAGGGTATTTTGACCTCATGCACTACAGTGGTCATTAAGTGAAACTGGGAGGTGTGGTACCACACAGAAATGCTTGGCTTGACTTCATGGTCCTGTGAGCAATTCTGAAGGGGTTACTGTAAGAAGAGTTGTTACACAGAACAGGGGTCATCAGCACATAGATGTTAAAACTATTTCTGTAGGGCTGTTGTATTTCTATTTTCTGTCACTGCACACTTACGAAATTTTTCTTTGCTGAAGCTCTGTCTGTAGATACTAACTAAAATTTATCCTGGATGATTCCACCAAAAACCAGTTGAGTTATAAGAGGAAAACATTTAAAGCCATTACACTGTTGCATATGCACATATTTTATGCCAAGAGGGATGTGGATAGTATTTCTTGTTACAGCTAACCCGCTCATGCAGAGTAAGCTGAATAATGTATTTGTGCACAGCTCTGGCATTCTAAAAGCACATTTCTACGTCTAGAAAATGTTAAATTTCAGGAAAAATAATTGTAAGTAAACAACAACCAATTGATGCAATTTTTCATACTTGTGTTCTTGGATAATATCTTTTCTGTATTTTGAATTCCTCTATAAAAGAAATACAAAGAATCCTCATGAAAGAAAAAAATACACAATAGATTGCAGGTTAAAAAGAAACGGCAATTATTTTTCCTGCAGACCTCTTTTAAATATTTCATTGTACATCAAATGTGTTAACTGTTATAAAAACAATGGAACTCGTAAGGCCCGGGAAATCTTAAACTGATTAAAATGATATTAATTTTCTAGAGGAAAATCTTAAAATTATTAGGTAATGCTGATGAAGCTAGTTTTCTGAACGCCCTGTGCCTGTACCCCAGAGACACAGTGGTGGTGCTTTTTCTACTCCTTTCCATTATCAGTCAGGTGCCAACTGCTGTATGCCTTTCCCTGACTATGAGGTTGTCAGCTGTAGTATTTGTTGTTGTATTTGAGCTAAGAATACAAACCGACTCTTCTGCAGCACAGCAGCAGCAGCTCCAGCTCTGACCTAAACCCAATCAAGGACACTGATTAATCACCTGCTCCATACAGCACTTTGAGGGTCCTGTTCTCCGAAATGGACCATTCCACTGCACTGACCACGCAGAGGAAAAAACACCATCCAGTGCTGCTAGCTAGACCTATGCCCATCAGTGTGGAGCTGAGACTTTGGCATATATAAATACGTAAATTAAATTTTTGATACACTCTTGTCACGTTTAGCAAGTGTGCAGCACCCACAGCCTGCAGAGGGCTGTGCTCCTCTCTGCAGCACAGCCTCACCAAGGCTGCCATTACACAAGGAATGAAGGAGAGAGGAGAAAATTGAATGAACATTTGCAAATAGATGAGTGAAAGCTGGTATACGTAGCGTGGATATTGCACTCCAAAATGGGAAAAGGAAAAGATGAAATCTGAGGTGGAAGCCTAAATCTAGATTTTCAGATTGTCAGATGTTGTTGGCAGACAGGTTGATGGCATTTACAAGAGAGGGTTTTTTTCAGCAGAAGGGAATGGAAACACTTTCCATAATTCTCTTGCAAGAGGCCAATGAAGTTGCTGTTTATTGGACTGCAGCAGAAGTCAGATCTTCTGCCTTCAGAGAAATTCTCATTTGCTAATTTGTTTTCCTCAGGGGACCAAGGCTTCATGTCTTGGTTTTATTCACAAAGGGCACAAATCTAGCTGACTTCTATTTGGATCACAGTGAAATAAAACCTTACATTTCAGCTTTGTTGAATAGACCCAAATAATTTACAGAAGTAAATCTTTCTCTACATCCAAATTACAATTTTGGAGCTTCTAGCCCCACACTCGCTTGCAGGACAGCACGTGTGGCTGATCTGCATAACTTAAGAGTCATGCAATCAGGGAATCTGAATCTGACCAACAGCCCTCTGCAGTGCAAGACAGGAGCTGGCTTCCCACGGCAGTATTAGACGACAGAAAAAAAAAAAAAAAAAAAATATATATAAACTCTATTCAGTCATCAAGGCAACCAGCTGCTAATACTACTACTAACACCACCACCACCTTTAGTATGTAATTTTGCAGGGCCTATAGAAAGCTATTTAAATTCAAGGGTCACTATTTGAAAAGCTTTGAAATGTATTCTTTGTACTTACGCAACCAGAAAAGTGCAGAATAGTTTCTAAAAGCATCATTGAGCCCAGGAGAAAACAGCAGCAGGAAATGAGACACCCAGAAGCTTAGGGGAAGAAAGAAGAGGTTAGAAATTCCAGCCTCACCTCCTCTTCCGTATGAAGTTTATCTTCCATTACAGTGTCATATCAGCTGGAATGGCATGTCTATTTGTTACATATAAAACTTAATCAGGAAAAGCATTAATTCCTCATATGCAACCTGCCATCAACTTCTTGACAAAAGCCTCATGATCACTTGTTACACTGGGCAGACCTTGAATAATTAATCCAGAATAAGAATTACTCAGGTATGAGAGCTCTGTAATGAGAGGGCACCACAGTGTCAGAACTTTCCCAGTGCTCAGTGCCTTCACATTTTGCAATTGTAATTAAAGGTATCTTGTAAGTTAACAAGAAAGAAAATAACAAGCAGAGCAAAACAGTGGAGGCCATTTGAAGGCACATTTCTGAGGGTGGTGGGAGAACAGAGCCAGCTGCTTCTTCAGTTGATCGCAGCAAAGCACTAAAAAACCAGCAGATCCTGCTTATCACTGACATGCACCTGAACCACAGGTTTGCTACAACAAACCTTAATTTCAGATGGAAGACACACAGCAGAAAAAAGTAGATCTCAGCAAAGCAGGCCTTTGAAAGGTAAGGAACAGTATCTTTTTTTTATTATGCCAGCTTCTCACTTATTCATTGACAACTAAGTGCTGCAGATAGCAATACAATTAAAAAAAAAAAAACGACAGAAAAAAATACTTTAAGTAAAGTACTTTAAGTACTTTACTTCACCAGTGATACTTTAAGAGTATCACTGGTGAAGGTCATATACAGAAATTATATGAAAGCACTTCAGAAAATTAGATCTGTGGTAACCAAGTGGCAGTCTCGGTAATGAGGCAAATTTAAACCAAATATTGCTAAAGGGATTCCCCTCTTCCGATAAATTAATATTTTTGTGGCAGTTAATTCCCAATAAAAGAACATTTAAATGAGGAAACGCACATGGGTCAATACTCTTCATTTGGGTGAAAAAAAAAAGAAGTGTAGATTAAAGTACCATGAAGAAGTTAAACAGAGGTGAATTTAGAAAAGCAGCATTCCTCTTTATATTCAATCAATCCATGTATGATGCTCACTGAAGTGTTCTTGTCCCCCTTCCTTAGAATAGAAGCCTAACTGCAATTTTTGGGCAGCATTCCTTTTTCAAAGACACACTTACTGAATACTAACTGCAAGGAGAGAAAAATCATTAAAAGTCAAAAAACTACTCATCAAAACCATTCATCAGTTGAAAAAGAACTTTAACCACAAGAAAAATCTTTGCAAAACTACCAGTGATACTGAAAAATTCTTCGGTAAAAGCTCATTTGAAATAATAGTTTCATTTTAGAAACTTACTTTAAAGAAACTGACTTATCTTTCAGTTTTTTATATTCCTTGTACATGAGCCCTGACCACTTTCCTAGTGGTAATAGAATTCAAGATGTCCCACTACTCACACAAAAGAATTTAACTATCTTTTGAACCATTGTATTCTTCTCTTTTTGATAAGCATCTCCTGCCCAGATATGGATGAAGCCAGCTTGGTTGAGACACACCATCTTGAGCTTCAAAAGAGGAGCTTCCCAGCCCCTCTTTTTCACCTCTCTGAAATTACACGGCACAGCAATTTAGCATGTTTCCCTTCATTTTGATGACCTGCAGGAGACAAGAAGCACTAACTGCTGGCAACCTGCACAAGCTTGGGCTGGAGCATGAAGAAACAGGTTTGGATCATGAAGCTCAGTGCTTCCATATCAGCTTGCTTGCATACAGACTTTGGTTGTCTCAAAAGCCTCCTCTTCCTCTGGAAAACCTGCATGAAACCACTTATCTTCTCTGGCAGTGAATCTTCCCCCTAAGTGAAGCAGGTCATGTGGCCATGGAAAGAAGCAAACCGAGATTTGTCCCCACCCCTCCAGGTTTCTACCTTTCAGCAACACCTGGCATCCCCTTTCCCTGAGAGCTCAATAAAGGCTACCACAGGGCGTCTCTGGGTGTTTCTTTTGGAAGACTGTAAGTTCAGTCTGCTGCACAGACTGGTTCCTAATGCCACCACACCATCCCTTGTCACTGGCTTCTCAGGTCGTTGGAGACCCCGCTGCTGGATGCATTTTGATTGGCGCAAGAAGGTGCTTTGAACCCACAGGAAAGGAGAACATTACAGATTTGAGCTATGAAGGTTTTCTCTTTCTTTTGCAGTTTAGGACCCATGGAAGACATCAGGAGCTGTGGGAGGGGAAAGAAGACCAGTGCAGTCACATTTTTTACTCAGTTCAGACTGCCTACTTGCTATCACCATGCAGGCAACTGAGAAGATGACACAACAGAACAACTTGTCCCATAAGGTCCCTGTAAGTCTTGAAGCTAGCTCCTGTCTCTGCTGCCCTCCCTGCAGCAAGCCTACACAGAGCCCATGCTTGCAGTCACCAACTAGGAAGTCAAACCCCTCACATAAAACAGTGAATACAAAGAATTCTGCTAGAGTCATTCACAGTGCACACCCAGGCAGAGCAAGGCCAGGTAAAGGAGCAGGCACTCAAGTTCTGTATGTGCAAAGGTAAATAAAGATGTAAACAGTGTCCAGAAGGAGTTTCAAGTAGCACCCAAACCAGTGTAACAGCTCCTGAGCACTCTTCGTAGCCAACTAGGGATTTTATGTTTACTGCTACTCTAATTTCAGGTGATAGTTGGGCTTTTGCATCCTCACAGAGTGAAATACTTACAGCCTTTGCCTTCAAATGTACACAGACCAGTTAATCTCTGGCTACAGGCATTTCCACTTATCCAGAGCTGTAATGTTCATCTGGCACACCTTTGTAAATAACAGATGAAGTGCAAGTCACACACTTCCCTTATATTTGCTTGCAATTCATCCTGACCTGCCCACACCATAGCTCAGATGCCAGGAATCAGTTTACAGATGACAGAACTGAGAAACAGCTGCCAAACATCAACTGAAAATAAATAAATTGCTGAAAAACAATCCCTTCTGCTGGAGGAGTCATTCAGGACTGGTATTTTTCATGAAAGATTTTTAATCCTTTCTTTCTCCTCAAACAGGAATCAACAGAAGTTCCTGGGCAGGACACTTGACACAAACTGAGAGATGTAATGTGAAACACAGACCTTTTGCTTGGTGAAAATGATAGATTGAGCTAGACAGAAATTAGTTCTCTTTCTGCACAAGGAATTTCAAGATTTTGAATTAAGGAAAAGTATCACAAATTTTCGGACCAAAACCAGTAAAAAAAAAATCCAAACTGGAGAATATTTTAGTCCAAAAAGTTGACTTCAATCCAAATTACTTTCTCTGCAATGGATTAACATTTCAAAATGAAAAAAACATTTTGATCAAAAAGAGGTAGTAGTTGAATGTGAAAATACCCTATGATGACGTGTTCACAATTTTAGTGCTTTTGAAACTACACAATATTTTATAAAAATACCTCCTTCCTTACACAGTTTCAGTTTCAATCATGATTACATTCCAGTGAATAAATCCCTAATGATAGCTCACTCTGGTTTACTTGAGCCGTGTTTTTAGGCATCTTATAAAAATCTAAATATGTATAAATAGAATTATTAAGGCAATAAGAAATTGTATTTCCTGCTCCACTACCGATTTCCTGTGAGTTTAATAAAGCATGGAAACTTATGTCTCTTTATGTGTTGCCCAAGCCTCTCAAATTCAAACTTGGAAAAAACATGCTGAGAAATCTCATTGTATCATAAACAAGGGTTGTTCTTTGGTAAACATACATTATAATTAGACACCCAATCTTATTTATTTTCTTAATTTGAATTTGATGTGCATACCCCGTGTCACTGGGTATACAAATAGAATACAATTGGGTTAAAATCAAGTACTTGTTCTAGTCCTACCACATTAATACAAATGCCAAGGTGTCTTGGAGAGGAGTCATGAGAAAAGTAAAGTACTTATGCAAGAGAAAAAAAAAAAGATCATGAAGATACCATGTAATCAGAGCTTATTTGCCATCTTAAAATGAAGTAGCATTTCAGCTGGAATTAGGAACATCAACTGAGATTTTCTTAGACAATTCACTTGCAAATCAGGTATTTGTGCATGCAGTGTGGGCAGCTAAGTGCCCAGCTAATCATGTACATCAGTAAACATCTTACTTGAGTGAATGAAATAATTTCATTAGTTAGCACCAAACAATGTGAAAGGAAATTGAAAGCTAGATGCAAAAGAATCATAAAATCATGAACTCGATATTCTAGCACTTCATCCAATGTGTAGCAGGTATCACCCAGCATCTGATGGCTTGAAAAAGGCCACTACCTTGTTAGGAAATGTAATCTCATCAGTGTTGTCTTATTTATTTCACTGAAAACCAAGTTGGACTATGTCTATGTAAAGAAGGAATATCTAAACTGCTGTTCCTTGCTAGTTACATTTATATCACAACCTAACTTAAAAATAATTTCTCTTACAGGACTCTCCCATGAGAAGGACAGTGTATTGGACACATATATACGAAATTCAGGGAAGATCTGCAGTTTTTCTGTGGCTTTCAAAAAATTAGGTACTTCATTGCACAGGAACATGTGAGCTTCCAGCACAGTGGCAAGGGTGGAAAAAGACCTTAACTGACTGTCAGAGCAGAAAAATAATAATTTACTTGCCCAGTTCTATATTATTGGCATGCTCCTTGTTCCTTCAGTATGGATTTTTAAATGGAAAACGATGAACACAATTGTTTTCTTTACTTGTTAAGGGAGATATTAAAGGATGCTACACAGCTTCTGACACATTGGTGGTAAGTGCCTGATCAAGTTTGCAGGAAAACAGCTGCATGCCTGCAGCTGTACAAACAGCCTTGCAGCTGTGCAGTGCTCTGGGTGCAGATACAGCTCCTTTCTGTGTGCCGTTCTATTAAAACATCGTACTGCACACACGTGGGCTCTTCTGAAAATATCATCCCATCAGACACAAAGGGGAAGCACAATTCCTACAAATCGACATGTATGTCAAGTTCAATGTAGTATCATTGTTGCTACATCACTCATGTTAAATTTTAGAAAAACTTTAGTCCACAAGATGTATATAAGAAAGCAGAGTAAATACAATGCCAGAAAAATATATCCTTCTTTATATTATGTATGACATATCTATCAAGAGCATATTGTATTGCAGCTGAAGAAGATAAAACCACAATAATATTTTCTCTTGTCTCTCTTAAAATTTCTTTTGAGTTGCATCTATTCTTTTTGTCATATTTCAAATTATTTAGAGCTGAATAATGCAAGTTCAGTGGGAATCTGAGGCCCAGTACAGGCATCGACATTTGGCAGCTAGTGAATAGTCAGTTCAATGGACGTACTTTGTACATACATGGGGCACACAGCAGAACTTAGGTCTAGCAATGTATGAGCAGAATGAATGAGACAGATCACAGACCGTAAAAATATGACAACAGCACAATAAAAAATAAAGAAAAGAAACCTACAAATTGAGAATAACATGATAAAGCCGATATCAAAACTACAGTTAAAATTTACGTAAAACTTGTCATCGAGTGGTAGAAATGCCTCAGAGCTTAAAAATTTTATAGAGTAGTAATAACTAAAATAAACTGAAAGCTGTACAGAAGGTGTGCAATATAAGTCCTGAAAGGATTCATTACAATTTGATGCAGTATCAGTCCTAAAGTGTACCACGTGAAACTCTGTGGGGACTGAAGAAACTCAACCAGGCCTAGGACTACTATTAGAAAGAAATTCAAAACAAACCTTCTGCAAGTTTCTCTGTTATTTGGTTGTGATTTGTCTTCCTTCAGCCAGGAAGGGATCTGGATGTGATATAATGTTAAGTAATTCTTGCTGTTGTGAGATTTCCCCTTCATAACTCTGTTCACAAGGTCTAGAACAGGCAAGTCAGCTTCTCTTTGGTGGATAGAAATACTAACTGAGCTGAAGTCCACCACTGACTCTTTTCAATGGATGCCAGATTTGAGCTGAAGATTTTTCATGTTGGATGTAGGGAGAAATTAACTCGGAAGAGATGAGAAAGGGTGTTGTAGAAAGACAGGGCAAACCTTTGATGGTCTGTTTGAGGAAGGTGGAGAAGTCAGCTGATGAGAGGCTGAATTGGGCAATTCAAGATCTTGAAAAGCAGGACACTAGTTTGGGAGGAGAGAGGTGCAAGCAAGAAGCGTAGCAAAATCCATCAGATGCAATGAATTTATGTGATCTTTAGCTACATGCTTGGCTGGTATTTCCACACCACTCAACTTCATTTAAATTTTGCAAAATCACTACGGTGATTTTGTGTAGTCTAATAAGGTGGGGAGACTCTCGACACCGCACATGAGATGATGTATTCAGAAGTACAATTCTCTAACTCAAGATTGCTACTGGCATCTATCAAAAGACAAAATAATACCCTGAGTATTTTCCACAACTGTTGTAATTCACAAACATATGCTCTACGTCATTATATTAGCCAGAATTTTGGTATGAGCTCTTTTGAATTACTTCTGGGCTTGCCTAGTTTGATTATCTTCTAAAATCTCATGTTGTTCTGCTCTCTTTTCTGTGTTCCATCTGCTGCTCACTTTGTTAGATCTGAAACGATTTAATGATCGCTCTAACCAAGAATAAGATCCTCTTTAAAGAAAGCCATCTCTTTCATTTAGCTTTCAGCACAACCATTACACAATCAAAGATGTTCAGTTTAGTAATAGCATAATCTGAAGGACTGAAAGCACTTTGCAAACATTCCTTAACTGGTGCTCACATTTTCCTTTTGTGAGGAAACATTCCTGCCTTTGCTCCTTACACCTGCCCTGTGTGCACCTACATTGCTGTGTGTTGCCTCCTGACTATGCTGTGAACCACAACTTTTGGACTCCAAGAGATTCATACAACACCTTGTGCGTAAAGACATGATTTGAGAAAAAATTTAGCACTTAAGGCCAAAATTTTGATCCTGAAGATATTGCTGCTTATAAACACCTAATTTTTTCATGCCAAATACTGCTTTTGAGCATGCAGTAGCTGTGGGCCTCCCCTCTATGAGGGATGAGCAGACTGGTGTCCTCTCCCGTATCAATTCTTAGTGAAAACCCATGAATGAGGTGACAGGGTACTTGTACCCATTGAGAGACCCAGTCCAGCAGCTTTCAAGTGCATACTTGAAGTGTCACGTAAAACACAACCATGCTCAGAACTCCTGCCACATGTGAAACAAAATGTAAAGATTTTCAAACTTGGATTTGTCACACTTTTCTGACCACATGCAGTTTGGGAAGCAAGCCCATGCCATTTCCCCATGCTGCAGGACACAAATGATTGTTTTCGGCGTCTTCCCTTTGGCGTAACAAATTCAGACCGTTTGGAATCAAGTTATGTTGCAGTACCTTGGAGTATCTCAAGACATGTCCTGGCCATAAACCTCTTATAAAACAGGGTATTAAAGAACTGCATCCAGGACTGAATGGAAGATTGAAGAGAAATTTAGAGGTTCCCTGGGAATTTGTATTAGACACAGTCAGGGACAAGACTCACTAATGAGAAGGTGCCGTGTCCTAGATTTGTTTACTCACAGGTTGAGAATTCTCGCTAGAAATGTATTTGTGTTTGTTTTGACTGGGATGGTTAATTTTCTTCATAGTAGCTAGTATGGGCTATGTTTTGGATTTGTGCTGGAAACAGTCAATAGCACAGGGATATTTTCATTATTGCTGAGCAGAACTTGCACAATGTCAAGGCCTTTTCTGCTCCTCCCACCACCCCACCAGTGAGGAGGCTGGGGGTGCAGGAGTTGGGAGAGGGCACAGTTGGTACAGCTAACCCCAGCTGACCCGAGGCAATCCCATACCATGTGACATCATGCTCGGCATATAGAGCCAGGGGAAGGAGGAAGAGGGGAACATTCAGAGTGCTGGCATTTGTCTTCACAAGTACCTGTTACACATGAGCCCTGCTTTCCTGGGGATGGCTGAACACCTGCCCGCCTGTGGGAAGTGGTGAATGGATTCCATGTTTTGCTTTGATTGCTTGTGTGGCTTTCTCTTTACTTATTAGACCGTCTTTATCTCAAGCCATGAGTTTTCTCACTTTTACTCTGCTGATTCTCTCTCCCATCCTGAAATGAGGGGAAGTGACGGAGAGGCTGTGTGGGGCTGCGATGCCGGCTGGGGTTAAACCACGACTGCATTACAAGGAAATCCTGCTCTGAGGTCAGAGTGATAAAACAACACAATCTTCTACCCTTTGATCGATGCTATGACCAGAACCCTCACAGACTTTTATAATGCAGCTGCTTATCTACTGGGTTGTTCATTACAGATGCATTGTGTTTTCCACCCATCTTGATACAGTCCCTGGGATTGATATCTCTCCCTCTCTTACATTCAGCAGGGAATGGGGTCTGTTTTATTTGATTAAATAGCCCTTCTGCAAACAGCCTTAAACGCCAATCAGCCCCCGTGAAGCGGGAAAGCTTTAGAGCTGGGAATAGTAAACAACTCTCTCCTGCCATTGTAATTCAGGAAGGGAGTTGTGCAGCCTATCTAGAGCAGTTATTTCATGCAAAAGAATAGAAGAATGATATGTGATTACAGCCTGGTTAAAATGCTTCTTAAAATACTCCACATGGCACTTTAATCCTCTCCTCCCATAGCTTGGCTCTTGAAAAGAAACTCATTTATTGTAGTCACATTTTCAAACTGGACAACTCTGCCACCTAATTCAAATGCAAAGGGACATAAAACTGCTCGATGGCAATTTAAGTAAAGAGAATAAATGGTGGAAAATCCCCAATTATAACTACCCCTCAGCCTAAGGAAAGATTTTGCTTATTTAACAGAAGAATTTTGGCTTTATTTTTAGTTGACACACTTTAGGAAATACTGTTTATTGCCTACCTGGTAATAAGGATGGAAAAGCAAAGCACCCCCAAGAGCCTCTGCTCATGTTGTGACACCAGACCGTAGTGCAGCCTGACAACATGTGCAGAGGAGACTTTCTGCTTACTGTAATTATCTTTTAAGGAAATTACCCCCCACATCCCAATCCCAGGATTTTGCTGGCACGAGTATGGTTTAAGCCCACAAAAGTTAATCATAGGTTCTGGCATGCCTCTGAGTAGGACAGCAATTACTTTTGTGTAACAACTATCCAGCTTGAACCACCTGATCTGCTTCAAACTGGTCCTCGTTCTCCTCCCTCCTTAAACACAATATAAACATTTCTTTTTCTCATAACACTGTGAATAACTGAATAAGCTGAATTGACTGAAATAAATCAATAAAATGATATATTGCAACAAAATGCAGTTTTACTATTTCCATATAATGAAATGACTGTCGAAAAGCAGCTAGCAGCAAAAGTCTGCTCGGTCTCTCGTCTCCCAGACCAGGTGTTTTCAGATTAGATATTAGAGATCTCTCTGGCTGTAAAACTTCTATGTGCAACTAAATGCACACAGATATTTAGAAGCACAGACCTGGAGTTTGTAAAACAACCACCATTTTGGGGATGTATAGGGTTCCTCTTTTGGGTTTGAAAAATTACGCTTTTTTGTGTTTTATTTCTCTCCATGGTATCTTAAACTCTCCTGTTTTGAGACTAGGATGACTTTAAGGGCAATCATCTATTTTAATTATATATTCTGATACTTAGAGGCTTGATACTTATACATGTTAGAGACTAGAAAAGTTGATTTTCCCAAGTATTCTGCTAGTGCTTTTTAGTTTGCAATTTAATTTCCCTGCACCATTCTTATTACTTCACTAGCATGTCATTTCCTACCAATATGTTTATTAATGTATTGACTATTTAAGGACGGTATTGTAAAAATTTGCTTTTGGAGCAGATGCAGGCTCTCCTCATCTATCCGCTTTTACTTTTTTATGACTTCCAGCTGTAAGAGTATTAGAATGGAAAAATTCTGACTCATTTAATGAGGTACTATTAAGTGTCTTACAGTGGAGACTTCCTACAGATCTAGTCACTGCAATTGCATTTGCTGATCTCCGGAACAGACATTTTGTTTAGTAACAAGCTGTTGAACAGGAATTATCTAAAGCTATCAAAACTGTTGTATGAATGATTGGTATAGCAGCTCCAAAAACATGAAACAAGACCCCTTTGTTACCTCTTATCCTTCTCTCACGACTTCAGACTTGCAGCCTCACAAAGTCATGCTTTAAGGCTGGAACATAGGGGATGTGTAAAAGGCACTCTTTCTCATTATTTCTATTCATCTCTCTTTTTTTGTTGCATATATCCCGTAAACAATCTTATGTTCAATCCCATCATTTGCATTTGTTAATGCATCACGAAGTATTTGGGTGTTATTTAAATATGTTAATACACAAAAATGATAGCTGGAAACATTTAAGCAAGAAAGCGCATACATTACCAAGTTCTGTGCCTGGAGCAAGAGCGTGCTCTCCTGCCTCCACCTACTGATCATTAGACAGAGCCTGCATTTCTCTCGTCCGTGTGTGATACATCCCCAGAGCAGCCCACCACACTACGAGCCTGCAACCGGACTTCAAAGTGACGGTCAGAGTTCGGGAATGCTTCATCTGATTGCAAATGGAAATTGTTGCACAGATCAACAGTGAAACGCTGTAAGCCGGTGGAGATAACAAAGGGCATGTGTAACAGTCTGGAGAGGTGAAGGGTGGAAAGAAGAAAGGAATTAGAGAGCTGGGGAAAAGTTGGAGTAGCTGTTATCCAAACAGAAGGCACAGAGGGTCAAAAAGCAGACAAATGAAAAAGTAAGAGGGAGGGAACAAAGTGAAGTGAGAATTCAGAAGGAAAAAAACAAGCAGAGGTTGCTGGAGCTGCGTAGGAATCTGTGTAATCCCCAGACACTCTTGGGAGGGTGGTGTTATTAATTTTCATGAACCTAGAAATGTTACAGAACCTCCGTAGGAAAAGCACTAAGCTGATGGAGATAAAATAGAGAAATAAGAGCTCACAGGACCAGAATAGCAGATGCCTGATAACTTTCATGTCCCCTGTAGCCAAACAGGAGTGCTCCAAATGCCAAACTGCTCTTCTTTGTCAGGAATTTTGTAGAGTTTTTCTTTCTTAGGATAACAAGAATTCAAAATGAGGTAGCAATTTTTGACAGAACTTTTCCATTGATGCTTTTAAAAAAGGGATTTGGAACCAGATTTGGGCACAAAAGAAAATTTGTGGTTGCTAAACTACACAAATTCAAATCTTCTGTCATCCTCCCATAGGAAAATGTCTGGAAGAAGTGACCTGAAAAAGTAAAAGAATTACTTCAAGTAGGACATTTTGCTCATCCCAAGCTTTGCTTCCCTACAGGTTGCACAGACACGACTCACGTCTGATGTGACCAGACTAGGAAAACATATGCCTGGGAGTTTGCAACTTCCATCAGGAGTCCCTCTTGTTTAATAAAGAGCAATGAATGTGCCACTCAAAAATCCAAAGAAGGGAAAATCCCTCCACAAGCTGCTGAGACAGGAGGAGGTTCACTGCTCTGCAGGCACCGCAGCACAGTTTGCTCATCCCTCATCGTACAGTTTTTGGTCATTTAAAGCGGTTGGTCAGAACCTTTTTTTCCAAGGCAATGCTTCAGATTGAAGAGCCAGAGAAGGTAGCGGATAAAATTTTAGCAACAGCATTAGAGGTAGATTTATGGGTTGGAAAAAGTTACAAACATGTATAAGTTTCCTTGCATTGCTTTTTTATTATATATATATCCAGCATGTTTTCACTGTAAGATGCCACACCAGGGCCAACATCACTCTAGCAGCAGGGCCCAAATAACAACTGAGACCTTACAAAACTGACCCCTCAGTATCTTTCTGCCCCAAAGAATCTGCATCTCCCAAACCCTTCCTGGCCTCTGCAGCTGATAAACTTTGGTTTTAATTGAGAGAGCAACATGCAGCAAAATTCCACTTTGCTACAAATATATCTGTAAAGACATTTCCAGTCTTGTTCTCTTTAATAAATCCTGTGTGTTACTCAGGAGATGGTTTGTAACAGCACCCAGGAGAGCTGTTTCTCTTTCAAACCTCTCCCATGCTAATGCATAATAAATGCATTCATCACCTGTTAAATACTCACAACCCTTTTTTTTTTTTATAGAATATGACAACAGCATTGCTCCGTTAGATGTAAATATGCACAAACCAAGCTACTCATTTGTAGGGGTGGGTTCAGCATCCTTTTCTGTTTATACCATCCTTTCTAACAAGTACCTCCCTAACGCTGTGACCAGCTCAGAAAAATTAGGCAACAAATAATACTAGCAAAAATAATTCCTGTGAGCATTATCCTGACATGCCCATGCTCAGCTTTTACAACCAGTGACTGAAAGCGCACCCTTTTTCTTAAATTATTTCCTAATTGTCAGTTTTCTTACTCCCTGATACCTTCCAAAAATTTTGATCCTGTAAAAATCTCAGCTTCAGGACAGAGCTCAGAATTTCTACAATTCATCACCTGCCAGTGCAAATGAAAGCAGCATTCATGGTGCTTAGTTATTCAGAAATTTAGCCTGCCATGTGTAATGCTTGGGATTATGCTATTCAGATGTGATAGGGCCATGGAAACAAGTGGGGATACATACCAGTCTGGCAGTAATTCCCAAAGTGCTCAGGACCAGAAAAAGGCACCAGAACATACAAAGTCCTCACACACAAAGCCACAAGCAGTTACTCCACATGTGGTGGTCGAGGTGCACTCGCCATCAGAGTGTAGTGTTCCCACCCACCCTACAGATCAGACACATCCAAAGTTCGCCAGAAATAACAAAAAAACCCCAATCCACCAAACAACCAACAAAAAAACAAAAAAGGAAACCCATATTTGTTATCTCAACAGCTAGAGACTGGGGGCTATTTAACACAAAATTAGTTCTACTTTTTGCACATGCATAAGGATTATTTTAGACCAAGTGGCTGGCAGTGCACCCTGGGCCTGATAGCAGCAGCTGCCCCTACACTCCTACAGAGCTGGGCTCCTGCCATCAGGACAGGGATGCACTCCAGACATTTTGCTCATAAATCCATCTTAATTAGTCCAGTTCTACATAAGAAAAAAGTCAAGTGAAATCTCCACTTGCAAAGGAATCAGTTTTCCCCTCTGGACTGTTTTGCCCTGTAAAATGATGGCTACAGGGTTAGGCACAGGCTAAGGTGTGAAGTACTGAGCTTTGTATTTGGCCATCAGGATGAAGGATGGGGAACTCTCCCCCACCCCATGCTCACTCCTCAAAGGGCTGTCATCTATCCTTTCCCCACCTGAAAAGTCTGGACTCAGCTCTCTGCAAAATGCAGTTCTACAAGACTGAAGCAAAATTAGATCCTCAGAGTATATTTTGCTGTTTCTTATTTTTATTGCCATCTCTAGTCATGGAATATGATCTTAGTTTGGTAGGTACTGTACAAAATAAGCCACCAAGAAAAATAGGTTGCCAGCTTAGGCACTCCTGACCACTCTCTAGAGAAGAAAATTGCCTGTCTACAACAGCTAGGAAAGAAACTTGGACACCTAAATTAGACACCTCAAGTTACACATGATGGGGGTATATTTATAGTCATTGACAGATCAAGGTGAAGCAAGGTTTTAGGAGAGAATTATCTTTGAACAGAAGATGGGATATATCTGTGGGGAGAGCCCTAAATAACCAAGTTTTCAGGCAAACAAGCACCTGAAGACCAGAAGAAAACTTCGAGATTAGAAACTGCATCTGAGACTAATGCAATGATGTTATTGTTAATCAGTGAGAAAATTCAAAAGAAATATGTAGCTGGCACCATTGAATCTGGAGAAACTGAGAAATAACAAGAATAAATTGCTCAATAAAATCTTATATTCCTCCTATTTTTTTTATATTGTATCAGACTGTTATGAACTTTTAGTTCCCATGCTCATCTTTCGAAGTTAGGCTGTAGCTCTCCTTTGAGGATGAAGGCTGAAAGGTCAGGCACAGAGAGGCTGTTTTTTGAGAAATACTATTCATCTGATAATTGTGGTGTTCATTAATTTAGTTAATTCTGGGGTACAGCAGTTCTTTTGTTTCCTCCACATCCCACCTATGCCAGTATTTAGATGACTACAGTGTGTGTGTTCCTCTCTCCCCCCTGATTTGGCAGCTATAAAGTAAACCAAACGGAGGGAAAGAGCATAAAGAAGCAACAAAACAGAGCTGCTCAGCTGATGGGTAGCGATCATAGCACACCAGAGACCTGGTTGTCAAGGTTTTTGTTAGTGTAATAACAAAGGGGAGCATTAAGGAGTTTGAAGGAAAGACACGACTACTGTCTTGAGGGAAAACATACCTTACAGAAGGGTCCTTAGAGAAAGCATAAAGATGCCTGCTTGAAAAAGGAGTTGCACTGGAAGCTCACACAAATGATTTCCAATTCAGAAATGAGAAAGCTACAGGGAGAGTCAGAATTCACCATGAAAGGCCTTGAAAGTCAAGGCAACTTTGGTTTTGGTTTGTTTTTTTTTTTCTTTTACCCAGGAGCATTTTCAATGGAACTAAAAGAATTCTTTATAGAGGCCCCAGAAAATAACACTGGAAATTACTGAAGCGACAGGCTGGAGGTCATATGGGCAAATCATAGACATAGCACGGAAAGTAAATTGGCAAGACTTAAACAGACACACCAGCAATAGAAAGCCACAGGAAAGAAAATTTAAGACGATGAAGTCAGCTTCTGTAGGCTTTAGGCTGAACTAAGTTAGTGGTCAGACATGAACAGACAGCAGAGGAAAACACACATTTTATTTCAGATCAAAGAAGCTCAGCTCAGTAAGAGAAGCGAAATTTCAAGCTGTCTTCGTGGAGCCAATGTGGACTTCAGGGGCAGGGATAAGCTATAGATAGAAAAGAATATGGTCTTGGATGTAGGATGGCCCACAAAAATTTCCAAACAGGTCTGGAAAGTTCTCCAAAAGAACCGAGAGATGAGAGGGACAGCAAGCAAAGACAGCCATGGAAGGCAGAATGACACAGCACCACAGCAAGACAGCAGCCAGTGTCATCTGAGGTTGTTAAAGTGACTGTCGGGCGTACGCAGACTGACCTTTGAACAGGAGTCAGGAGTAACTTGAGTGGCATTTCAGGGAGAGCAGAAAGGGTGAGGTACCTTCAGTCGCATGTAAGATGAAAGAGGAGAAGATGAACTCAGATAAACCTTTCAGAAAACTTTGGAGACAAAGGGAATACAGCAATAGTTGGCTTGCTTATTTGCTGGACGAACAGATGTCCATGTAGATCCATTTCTTGATATGTAGACTAACTCAAATTTTGCCTTATTCATTTGAATAAAGCCCAACTCTGCAGAAAATAACTTTTCAGGTGTTCTACTCAAGATAAAACCTGTGAAAACTCTCTAGAAAGTCAGTTAGATCAGACTTTATTATATCAGAAGTGTTGGTGAGAGAGAGCAAGCCTTTTATTAAACACGGCCTGAATTCTGAGAAAATGTGGTAGTAAGAAAAGTTTTGCATTTAATTTTTAAAGCTATGCACAAAATCTGCTTCATGCTCTGTTAACTGTCACAGACCAGTTATTGTACTTCCCAAATACACTGAGCTACTAAGCTAACCCAGGTAACTATTAGCTGTTTGATAATGCCTGAAAGTAATGCCACACCGTGTTTGTAGTGCTTTCTGGTCAGGATTCTAATTTTTATCACTGCTGTAAGTTTTTTAAAGCCCCAGCTGTGGCAGTAAAGATACACAGGATTATAGGAAAAAAAAAAATAGCCAGACCACCCATGATAATACAAAAGTAAGGGCAGTCAGTGCCCTCGGTACTCCAAGGCACCTGTCATCTCCAAATCATGGACTGTACAGGAGACAGCAATTGCAAAATAGAGAAACTGCACCTTCAGCTGTGGGAGTGAACACATCAAGGTCTTAAGGGTACTGGTTAACATTATTTGTAGAGCAGACAGAGAACATCCCATGTGCCCAAGAAACATCAGCTCCAGAGGCAGAGGGGAACCAGGGAGCCGGTGTCTGGGTTGATAATTAGCCTGCTAACCAACAGCTGCATAGCATAGCTGGTGCCCTGGTTGTGATTTGAGATATGCTCTCACTTCTTCTGCTTCCTAACCCTTTCTTAGCCACTGCCAAACTGCTGAATCATGGTGCACATCCAGTACCCCTGGTTCTCTTTTGCTTTCAGTGTCTTTTCACTGGGCTACTCCATGGTCAGAAATGTTCACAGGAAAGATATGTGGACTTGCATACATTAACTAGATACTTTTGTGGTGCTATCAGTGAATCTGCCACAAGAGCGGCAATTCCAATGGCAAATTTGTGAGTATATTAGGATAATTAATGAATTCAGGAGGGGTTTTGGCCCATCAAGATAAGTCTTTGTGATGTCGCTACCGCTGTAGACAAATTAAGCATATCCATGGTCAGTTATTAACAATTTGTTCTAGCACAGAATTGCAAATTGTTATTACCCCTTTCTTCCCCATAAAAATAACCTTAGCAGAGCTTTGTTATGATCTATTCATAGGTATTTTTAATATTACAGTATTTTCAGGAGGGTAAAATTGCCATCCAGAGTGTCCAGGGAAAAGAAATGGGCTGAGCACTTGCTAGCATGCTTCCACTGGCATTGCAATTAGGATCACAAGGAAATCCAAACCTCAAGACCAAATTCCTTTTGATACTGTGCGCAAGGTGAAAAGGAAGTACTATGAGCCTACAAGGAGTTTCGCTTAATGCACCATCCAGAAGCATTATTTCACCTGACAATAATTCACAAGTTTCCTAGCAGCTAAATATTTTGCAGATAGAGCTAAACAGACAGAAGATGTTTCAAAGGCATTGGGATTCCACCTGGGAAAGGAATTTTCCACTCTGTACTACTGAGAAAAATGAAGACGCTGTAGGCTATGGTATCGTGTTCAGAGGAACAAGGTGGGTAGGATAGGGCATTAGGCACTATTATACTCCAGGGAAGAAAGAGCAGACAGGGGCACAATGGAAGCGCTTCATTATATTTTAAATGGGAATAGTTCCAAGGATAGGAAAGCCTGTGGTGCTTGTAAAGGATTAAGCAGGGTAATGTGCTTTTTAAGAAGACATAAAGAGGTATGTAATGTGATATGTTTAAGCCTAAATGATTTTTCTTGGAGTCCTCAATGAATGTTTAAGCAGGCATGACTTGGGCCTCTGTAAATCCTCTCTGAATAAATAACTTCCGCAAAAATAGAGATTCCTGAGACAGAATGAGATGCATATTTCATAACCTATGCAAAAAAAGGAAAATCCATTTGAGACACATGAAACACTTAGGAATAATAAAGAAAAAGGGAAGATAAAAGTGAATATTCTCCAGAATTATCCAGGTTTATATAAAAATACAGCTACCTCCCCATCCATTTTGATTTGACAGTGCAGGAAGACAAACAACTGAGTACTTCCCTACCTTAAATTCAGACCTTCAACAGCCTTTTGCTGCCTTTTGAGAAAGGAAGAGACAATAAGTGGAAGAAAATATCTAAAGTGCCTGTGCTTTTCAGGCTGTCTCCTGTTTGAGGTATTTAAAACTGCTTTCTCTTCAGGGCAAATCTATCCAGCTGCTTTCTAGCTGGACCTGTGGTATTTATAGCTGTTCGCTATGGATGGAACAGGAGCACACACAGTGAAAGTATGCACCTGATTTATGAGAGGAACAGGACCAATAAATATCAAAACCTGAAAACTTACAATGGCATGATCTTCTCATCTTATTTCTCTAGCCTGCCCTGCCCTCCTGCCAGGAAAAGCAGGGCAAAGCAGTAGAATGCCTGATGCAAAGTGGGACTGTGCAATCATTGTCATTTGGCTGTATTGTATTTGCACTCACGCAGGTGCCATTCCCCACAAAGCCACTGGTACAGCAAGCAGGCAGTCCTGCTGAGTGAGAGGAGTGATGTGCTGAGTGAATCTGTGGTTGGTCCCTCTCCCCTTCTCCCTGTTTATATATACATTAGCATTAGACTGCTACTTTCCTCACAATAAAATAGCACCAGCTCCGCTGGAGTTGTCAGAATAAAAGCAAGACAAAACTGAAGAACTTTTAAGATTTTACAAAAATATTTGGGGAAGCGTCTTCTGGGAAGGCTGCTTGCAAACCCCATTTAACTTCTGAGGTGATGCAGCAAGGGGTGTTGTTAAAGATGGGAGTGTCCACTGCAACCCTGCACACCTCTCTCCCATGGTGGTCCCTCCTATCCCAGTCCCTTCATGGTCACTACTCAGCTGGGTGGGAATCCCTTTCCCTGTACCTGTTTGGAGGCACTCACTAAGTCTCTGCTGTCTCACTTGGCACTCCAGGAAGGTTTGCTGAGGCGACGGCCTCGCAGAGCCTGGACAAACTGCTATTCAACCACGCTTTAGTGCTGATGGATGGGGGAAACAAAACAAGGCACAAACCTGTTGGTTTAGTTTGCCCAGGGTTATAACTGGGTTAATAGCTCTGATGTAGCCAGTTAAATTCATTAAAGACCCTGAAGAACATTATGAAGCATATAAACAGGCCAAGGGGACCCATGAATTCTTTCTGAAATGTTTTCATTTTTTTGAAGTGTGTTACAGAGATTATAACCGCTGCCTTTTTTCAGATACCTTTAAAAATATTAGTTTTCCTTGTCTTAGATTAGCTTTTAAGATCACTTTCTTCGTCCAGCTTTCTTCCTGAGCAGGCCGACTACAACTTCCCAAAAGCTTCTCTGTGAACAGCAGCTGGCAAATTGTTTTCTGTGTCATTTCTTCCTGTAAATTGAAGGAAGGGGAGAAACTGTGCACCCACAGGTAGATGTGCATGTTCATTAGGATCAGGCCTAAGACCTCTGATTTTTTAACACTGGAGGATGGTTGGCTTGCTCACTTGACACAACTTTGGTTTTTTGACATCATGATTTACTTATTCCTGGGAAGCAGGAGCATGAGAAATTAGGAGCTTGGATGTTTCTGGTTTTGTAGGTTTTGCCATGCTTTCAGGAATGAGAAATCAATGACTGTAATCTGGAATTACCTGCCAGCAGGATACACCATTTGTTTGGTTTTTTCAGGTACAAGCTGTTAGTCAGCACAGCTGTGTTTGATGTACTCCGGGATTTGGGCCTTCCAAAACTCTTTTTATAACTTGGGAAGGGAAATCAGAAGGAGGGAAGGTTTTTGTGTTTTTTTTTTCTTTTTATACATACAAAAGGCAAACCCCAGCTTTATCAGCCACTTACAAACTGAGCTAAAATATGTTTTCTCAAAAAAAAGCAATTTCCTCTAGCCAATAAATCTTCAGGCCCTTTTTTCTTGCTCTTTCAGCTTATGACTTTATCTAAAAGGGTTTCAAATGTGCTGTTCCCCAGGGCCTCTCTTGCCTCTTCTTTTATGCTGTTTAGTCCTTCAGAGGAGAAAATATGATCTTGGTTATCCTGAGGTTGGATTGGTGATTTTTAAAACTCCAAATAATCTTTGTTATTTTGTAGTTCTTTTATTATCAGGAGCTCACCAGTGATTTCATCATTCTTCTTAACATACTCTTTTCTCTTGTTGCTATCTAGAGTGAGAACACCAGAAATTACAGGTTTTTTGGCCAATGGATTTTAGTGGAGACAAAAAACAGAGTTCATCTGGATTTTTAGAAGTCTCTAAATCGAGATTGTGACAAAGTGAACACACAATTCATGGATATTGTCTCTAAGAAATCTTCACATTTTGAAGTTTAAAATAAAGTCAGCAAAATATGATACTTCTTTTCTTTGATTTAGAAGTCTGAATATAAAGATACAATGGTAGGGGGAAAGCTTGTATACAGTCACTCATTAACCTATATTGACTCTTATACCGAATCCTTTCATGGACTGGTGTTTGTATAAAAGCTGTAGGTGTCAGCCAGAATTTGGGAGGGAACTATTGCATTCACAAATGTGCCTACAAAGAGTTCTCAAAGTATTTTTCCACTGCTAAACCTGCTGCAGAAAGTGGCTGTGAGACTCTTCTTTAAAGTCAAATAATTCATTCCTGCCTTCCTCTCAAAACAAACATGACCCAGAGCTGCAACAGAAAGCCAGGATTTTCATTGTCAGGAGACTACAAAAATAAGATAACCAGTGTCTTGTATTATGGGGTTCTAAGTCCAGTGATCTTATTCCCATTTTGCACCCTTACAAATGCACCCATCTCCTATAAATACACCTGTAAATACTTTTTGGAGAAAACAGTCTCGGTACTTACATATCGAAGTGCTATTCAAAGCCACAAACCTGAGAAGTCCCAGAAATTGGTTCCAGGCACGATCATTGCCTGGGTGCAAATGCACCCCTTGTAGTTCAAAGCAACAACTAAACAAACATGGTGTTACACAGAGCATCTCCAATGGGAAGCATAAAGGCAGCGTGCCAGTACCTTCTGAATGCCTGCGGTGGACTCCAGGACGTTGTTCTCCGAGCCGTTACTCCTGTTGATCATCCGCCACATCTGGGAATACATGCTGTCCCTCTCGAACGGATTCATCCCTTTCACTCGCACGTGCTCGTACACTGCGGAGTCCAGGACAGTGCCATAAGGAATATCCGTCTGCCTCGAGAGATCCTGGAGAGACCTTAATTGTTGGGGAAGAAAAAGAGACACAGGAGACTTTAATCCACGTTTTCAAGAGGAAGGAGCTGCAGGCAAACAAAGGGCAACACAAAGGAAGACAGCCGTCAAGACATTTTCTTCTGTTGGGATATTTTTCCTTTTTTTTTTCTTAAAGATAAAGCAAGGCTGAAAATTTGTTTTTATGATTTAAGACACGAAGAGATATATGAAGTGAAAGGAAGGGGTAGAAAAAGTGAAAACGGATGAAAAAGGAGCAGAAGGAGTAAGAGGATCCTGGGAAATGCCAAGCTCCACTGAGCAGGGGCAAGGGAGAGGCAGGGAGTATTGGAGTCCTATAGAGGTGGGGTACCCACCTAAAGTGCAAACACACACCCTGCTGTGGGGAGCTGGTGGCAGCACCAAAACTCACGAAATCCAGCCCAGAGCACCTGGGCTGAGCACCTCTGTGTGCTCCTGGGTTACACTGTGAAGGGCAGCTTGGTGGAGGTGTTCCTGCACTGACATAGGTCACATCCTATACTATTTTGAGCAATATGAAGATTTCTGTTTCATGAACTGTTTTTTCATCACATTTTCATGTTATCATGGTTCATGTTATTTAGTCTAATAAATTTGCTCTGCTTTACATGTTATCTAGTCTTACCCTTCTCTATAAACCAGAAAAATAAACAATTTTAGAAGTTTCTAAAGTTTCAAATGGGGTTTGGTCAGCTTGCTTTGGACTTAAAAATTTTATATTAGAACCCTTTAAAGTTTCCTTACCTCTTGGCCTTTATTTTCCTTTCCTGTAGAATTGCTCTCCCGTACCTTTGATTCTTTAATGGCACTCATTAAAATTTAAAAGTAACTACTGCAATATGTCTACTGCTTAAAACCCATTACAGCTTTCCCAGCACAAATTAACTGTGTATAAACTGCACAAATCTAGTGGATGACACATAAGGACAATCAAGGAGCTCAATGCTGTCTTAAAGAAGGCAATAGCAAATTGTAAAAGCTTATTGCAGACACAGAAAATGCAAACAGCGATGTAGGAAACTCATCAAATTCCAAGCTGTATTTCTGAAAAACGTAAATATGAAGGCTAGTGAAAATGACCCCATGGGGCGGGGGTTGGAAAAAATGGAATTCTGTGTTGTGAGGATGGCACTGAAGAAAACAGTAATCACATCTCACAGGATATGTATGCCATGAACAAAACAGAAAGTAGGAAAAGAAGAAATCAATAGAGATCAATGGCAAGGGTTTAGATGCTAGCTAAGGAAAAAAGAAATCCTTTGAAATTTAGACATATGGGCTTAGAAAAACATTGACCAAGAGCTAAATTCCTGTCAGATAACTTATAGTAATTACAAGGGAGGGATAAATGTAATTGTGAGGAGTAAATAACTAATGGTATTAAAAACCCTAAATCTGCTCCTCTTTCTCCAGCAGGATCACATTCCTTTTAAACAAGGAACCTGCAAAGAATCTGTAGACATATGGAATAAGCAAAGGTGAGATGCTACATGTGACATTTCCTGAAACCAAGTGTACTGGTCTTCTACCAGAGGACCAAGACACGCCCTATTCTATGAGAAAAAATATGAGGCTCTGGTAGACTAAAGCATCAGGACAATAAGTAGTGAAGATAGTTTGCAACTGAAAAGTAAAACAAAAATTATCAACTCCAGAAAAACACCAATGAGTTCTGAAAGATTAAATATAAAATGGCTGAGCTGTAAGCAAAAATGTGAACCATCATTACAGCCAGTGAGTGAAAGGAAAGCAGTAAATATTTCAAAAAGTGGCAGTCGGGGAATTACGAAAGTAAGCTACTTAGGTCAAATGCTTAAGTTTAACAAACATACTGAAATAAGGATTAATATAATTTTAAAGGTAAGTTCTGAAGTCTAGACACAGCCACTGGGTAGGTTTCTCCAGGGAAAGCAATTCAATCATCTATCACACTTTGAAATTACTAAAAAAACCCTAAGCATGTCAAAAAGAACGTCATCTCATCAAACAATACACAGATGGTGGAAGTATGGACAATCTTCAAAGGAGGAGTTTAGAAATATTTCCTAGCAACTCCGGGTAGCATTAGAAATATTCAGTCAGAGTGGATGCTTTTGAGGGATTTCAAGGGTGACAAGAACAGCTTTTGCAGAACTAAAAGGCTGAACAAGAAGAGTGTGACCCTGTGGGTGGGGACAGCAGTCACAGCTAGAGCGGAGGTGCTCAGTGCCTGCATTACCTCACTCTTCCTCACCAAGGTCTCCCAGGCCTTTGAGACTACAGGCAGGGTTCAAGAAGGCAATGAACAACGAGCAGTAGGTGTTCAGGTAAATCCCAGCCAGACAAGGCAGGGGATTGATTGGGATCGCTAGATCCGTAGAAATTAGAGTGTGCTGAGAGAGCTGGCCCAAGTCCTTGCAAAGCCACCTGCTTTAAGTTTTGTAGGGTGAAGGAGGCTGAGAGAGATCCTTTGCTACAGGAGAAAGAAAATGTCCAGACTATACTAAAAAAGTTAAAAAAGATGATGATTCATGGAATTACTGCTGGTTGTCCAGCCTCACGGAGTGAGTCCTCTCAGAGCACATTTCTGAGCGTGCGAAGGAGAGGCAGCTGACTGGCAGCACTCAACATCGACTCACCAAAGGTAAGTCAATCACCAATTTGGATGCCTTTTACACTAAAATTACTTCATTTGTGGACAAGACTAGAGATATTGACATAGTTTACCTTAACTTTAGCGAGGCAGCCTGCCTCTCTGCGTCCCACAATATTCTTGTATCCAAATGAGGTCATTAGGTACGGCTGTATGGGAAAGCAGATTTGATAAATTCCTGATTGGATTGTCATGCTCACAGGGTAGCTCACCCGCAGGCTGCTAATAGGTACTCCAGAGGTCTAACCTGGGACATGTCTTTACCAGTAACTTGGAGGAGGTAAGCAAGCACCCTCCTGTCATGTTTGCAGATGACATGACATGGGGGGGGACCACCCACCTGCTCAAAGACAAGCTGAAATTCAGATGGGCCTAGAAAGGCTGGAGGAGTGGGGTGTGAAATTCAGCAAGGACAAATACAAAGCTCTGTACCTGGGGACAAATTAAACCCTGCAACAACCAGGCTGTGCACAGCTCCGCAGAAAGGCACCCTGGGAGGCAGCAGTGGGCCTTGCTGAGAGTTTCTCCTTATTTTACCATTAGGCAAAGTGTTGTGCAAAGCGCTGAAAGTCTGTCTATCTGTCAAAAGCATCACTGATGAAAGGCACCAGATAAACGCAGCATACTGTATTCATCCATTCTGTTACTGCTGCTGCCGCCACTACGCTCCTGTACTGGCAGTGCTCAGCAGTGCAGTGAGCTGCCACAGGATGCAGACTGCAACGTCCTGCATTGTTATTTGTCACGCTAGAAAAGTATACAAAAAGTATTTATCCGGTCTCCAATTTCTAGCGATAATACTTAGTAAAACTGCGATCATTACTTTACAAGACTCTGTATAGCCGTATAATTTCTAATATAACAAGCATCAAAGCATTTTTTGGATATATTATTGCTAAACAGTATACAATTGACAGGTGTAGCTGCTGCCACAAATCAGGTAAAACCAGCACAAAAGAAAAAGAGCTCCTGTGTATATCTTGTGGCTATAAAAGCAACTTTGTTATTTTTAGAAGGGAAAACCAGCACAAGACATGAGCTATTAGTCTTGAAGTGTACTACAGTCAGGTATGGGAAGCAAACAGGCTGAGAAGCAAGTGTGCTATCACACACAAAGGCACCACCAGCAGGGAAATAACAAGGAGAAGAATTATGTCAATGCCTTCAGGAAGGCATGTTGTAGTTGCCAAGTCTGGCATTAACTAGAGTCTGCAGTGCCTCACTGCTAGATGTGCTATCCTAAAACACAGGATGCCTCTCAGCTGCCCTACTTGCATCTTTTCACAGTCACAGGTGAGGTTCCATGCTGAGAAAATGATGACAAGAGGACAAAAGCAAGACAAATGTAAGTTTAAACTCTATGGATGCGCTAAATGCTGCTGTTGGCAGCAAATCCAAAGTTCTGGTTCAGCTGACCATACCCCGAGGAGGAAGAAAGAAGTTCGGGAGCCTTGGAGGTGTACACGTGTATATTCTGCTGCATAGAAAAGCTGCAAATACAGTAAAGATCTATTACACATCAGTGACTCCCTCCCCTCACACAAACATGTAAAATGGGATCATAATATATATGACCTCCTTCAGAAGCTGTTTGTTTAACAACCCACAGCTCTGCAGACTATTGCTGAGACATTCAACCTAGAAGCTACGGTACAGCAAAACAAAGAGAAATGACCAACTTTGAGAGAACCACTAGAATTATTAAACCACTGAGGTTGCCTTACAGAAGAAAGAACTCTTATAACTGCTTTGCCTCCAGCCTGGTTTATAGGTTACATGTTGCTTGGTGTACCTGTGTTCCTGGATTAAACAACTCATTCTCTTTTCAGACAAATGCATTTAGTGGACACGTAAATCCTCAGCCTCACTGTCACCCAGTCTCACCAGACAGCTGCCACATCAGATCTCAAAACAAGGAAAAACCATTTGCCAAGCTAATTCCTACAAGGGATCCTTTGATGCCCACATTCTGATTCCATTACCCTCATTGAAATATAATTTTTCGATAGTTCTCAGTTCAACTACCTGTAAAGCAAAACACTCGTTAGCATGAGTAAGCAAATGATAATGTCACATTTTTAAACCTTTTTCTCCTTGAATTTCTAATTTTGAAGCAATAAGGTAATAAATGATAAAAATTGTTTAAGAATATAAAAAAGCAGATATAGTTTAAAAAAATTGTTAAAAATTAAGATACTTTTAACCGAGTTTGTATACAGACAAATTCAGCTTCTAGGGAAGTGACCATGCAGTCAGGTTGTAATTCAGCTTATTTTTGTCCATCACTGATGCAGCGTTGTGGAGAAAAATATTATGTGTGGCCTTTACGGTAAGTTTTTTTCTCATTGTAATTACTGGGATAATACCAATATTATCCCAGCATCAATATTATCCTAAATTAACTAGGCTAATAGGGCTATTCAGAGGAGGAATTGAGTCATTTGAGGAAGAATTATTAACAGACAGATGTATTTTTCAGCGTTTGTTGATTTTGTTTAGCATTCTACACCCTTAATCAGGCAGCAGTTGTCAGGTCACTTTCATTTTATGGCCTAGTACAAATCAATTACTTTGCAATTCAAAAAATTATCTCTGCCTCCAGCTAGAAGAAAAACATAGTAGGATTTGGATATGTTTCTTTCTCCAAAGCATACCCTCTTCTATAAATTCAAATCCTAGACTCAGAATTGGTAACACGTCCACATATATCAGCCAGAAGTGTTAAAAAAGTACACAGAAAAATGTTGAAAAGCAAAAGGTCAGCTTCATAAAAAAATAACTGAATTTCCTTTTAGGTGATAAAATACCGCTGAGGTCAGAGACTTGGGCATCCACATAGCTTTGTAGACCTGGCTTATAGATCAATTCAGGCTAGCTGTGCTAGACTAGAGTTGTCTGTAAGAACTAGTTACTAAATTTTCAGCAAAACGCAACTGATGTCATGGCCTACACTGAAGTCTTTATTTATGACTAATTCAGATAAAGCTTTCCAGTGCTTTTGTGGGTGGTTTTTTTGTTCGTGTGTCTGGCTGGTTGGGTTTTTTTTCCTAGGACAGTAAGGATTAATTCAAAAGCAGATTTAGGTTTAAGGAACAGGGCACATTAAGCCAAGGGGTTTGACTGTTGTCAGCATCAGCTGTGGCAGAAACCATGTTAAATAAAAGATTGATTAACATGCATCGGGCAATATCTAATTACTGTGTTCTGTGCAACCCCCTTGCAGGAATCCTGTAGTCAGTTGCACTGAGCTGTATAAAGCCTTGGGGACTTCTTAGCTTCAGGTGAATCATGGCTTAGCAAAATGTGGTGAAAGGAATGATTAAGAAAGACCTGCTTTCCCCCTACGCCTCTGTTTTTGGAGGCAGAGGTCTCACCTATCAAACAAGACACACTAGTTATAACGTGGAGAACATAATGGGAACTTCTGATTTTACAGAAGACAAAAGATGCACACTTTCCCCACACAATATGTACAAAACTCTTAAGCTTCCACACTTTTAGAAGTGGATTAAACTTGAAACCACCTAACAGCAGGCTTTCAGATAGCAAATGCTTTGACTTCTTCTCTGTTCACCCCACTCTCCCAACCTTCCTGTAAAATGTCAGTGCCCCTGAGAAGGGGGTGACACCCTTCTCTAATCCAGAAAAACAGTGCAGTAATTTGAGTAAAATCAATCTCTGCCAATGGACTTTAATTCGGTCCTAAAGGAATAATAAAATATAATAATAATGTCAACACTGGCTCAGTGACGAACTGCAGAGCACAGTCACCTATTACAAATAGCTCAGGATCTCCAAATTTATTTGGCATTTACCAAGAAAAGCCACTCCTAATTACTATTAATTTGTGTTGCATTTGAAAGACTTAGGACGTATAGAAATTATACTTTGCTTTGCTGCCACAGTGTTTTGGCATTTGAAATGCTGTCTTGATTTAAATGTCATCTGCAATGTGGGCCAAGTGTGAACAAAAGATGCATCCAGGAACTACTTTAGAACTTGAGTGCCTCTGATCTTGATATTATGTGTTGGCAGAAGGTGAAAAGCTGAGCTCCCAAAGGTATTAAGAGAAGGCATTTCCATGGAAAAGCAGATTTAACACATATTATTTTTCTTCTAGTTTCTCTAAATTTATTTTAAAAACTGTAAAAATTTGATTCAAGCTGAACATTGAGGCAGAGCACAAATGCCATCAACTGAGGTTATACAGCAAAGATCTACTTTGAGAGTCTGTAGAGGAAGGCAACACTTATCTCTCTAAGGGTCCCCTTTAGTGGATGGACTAATAAAATTTTGCATGCTTTGCTTCTCAAAATAGACTTCTGGATACCATGAGGCACTGACTAGGAAGAGTAGCCCAGTCTTCACACCAGCTGAGCAAGGGAAGCTGAGAGGGCTCTGAACACAATCTAGTTTCATATCCAAAAGCTGAAATGCAGTAACTACCAAATGTTTAATGGAAATGAAACATGCTGTGGGCTCCTTGGATCCTCCTATCTTTTGTAAAAGATATCACAAGGACCATGTCTACAACAACATACTGTAATATCTGATGCTAGCTGGAAATCTGAAATGAAAAACTATTAACTACTTTTTATATCTGTGCAAACCCACTGACTTCAATTTCTTTCCTTTTTTCTGGCTTGTCTAAAGCTGACAAGCACTGCTAGCAGAATCTGGATTTTTTTTTTTAAATGCTTATACTAATTTCCATTCTGGTCTTGAAGGCTCCCCAAGGTACAATTTGAACTGTTAAAAAAAAAAAAAACCAGAAAAAAGGAAAAAAGGAGCATCAGCTTTTTTCTTTATTGCTTATTCATGTTTTCCACTTTGCAGTAATTCAGTGTGGTAAACAAACATTCTCTCTTATGCGCTGGTTTAAGTTCCAATTTTGGCAGTTCAGTAAGCCAAAGTTTTATACTCACACCATAGTTAGGATAACTTCATTCCCTAATGGATACTAAACACATCTAATCACTCTATTTTTGAGCTGCAAGTGCTGTTGAAAAATGTCTGTTCTTTCATTCCAGGAGCTTTCCAGCTGCAACATTTTCTACTGAATAAAACATTTTCAGTGACTTTGCCCATAAATAATACAGCACAAAGACCAGTGTAGTCCCAACTGTACATAATAACCTCAAAATTCCACACAGGCTTTTCTAATGACATCATAATAAACTGCAAGAAAAAGCTGAAGATGTATTAAATTATTGTTTGGGTATATTTTATTCTTTTTTACACATCGTAAGAAAACACAGACATTTGTCACAGTAATTTGAACACTTTTCTGGACTACTTCAAAACTGGAAGGGACATGATTTCAAAGCAGAACACAGAAGCATATTTCATTCTTGTAAGGACAAACTAAATGAATGAATATATCATTATTATTTATTTTGCATGTATAAATTCCCATGTTGTTTCTTCACAGACCTTAGTCAAATTTAAATCTTTTTAAACTTAAAAAAATAAATCAACTTTCCTCAAAATATCAAGGTCAATACTGACAAATATTGACAAAGAATATAATTTTACTCCCATATAAATTTTGAAGGGATTATAATTGAGACTGCAGAGTCAAATGATTGGGTTGTGTCAAAATACCCCAGCAGCATTGCATCATCTCAAAATCTGTTATTTAGAATACAAAAGAAAATGATAACTTGGTTTAACTGGTAATACAACTGTATCAAGGGAATAATTTGCTCATGTGACTTTAGTCTGTTTTATATATCTCTCTCTTAGAGTGTGTAGCCCTCTAATAGATCAAAGTGGTACGGTTGTTACCACTGAAAGGAAGGATAACAGCTGTAAAAGATTTCAAGTTGGGAATGAATAAGGACTGGTAAAGCCTGGGCAATTTGGGCCATGGAACACCAACTTCTCCCTCCACTTCCATCACCCTAGAGTCAGGACATAACCATGCACTCAAAATTAGGTACTGCTTCTGTTCTTGGGTCCAGCTTGGGCTTCAGTTGCAAATGAAACTTGTCTGCTATTGCAGATGTTTATTTGTCTGCCATTGCGGGTATTTACCAGCCTATGTGAAAGCCTGGCCTGGTTTTAGCACGTAGAAAATCCTCACCTAGAGAAGTGCCTTTGTGCCAGCACAGTGACTGCTGGCACGCAGTGCTGCTTGAGCCTGACCTGTGAATTCACAGGAGGCCAAGGCTCCCCCTGCTCAGTCTGTGATAGTGGCTCACTGTCTCAAGGGGAATTTCAGAGAGATTTTGAAAGCAGCTGAACTAGAGGGAGAAAGACCTTAGATGATGATACACACAAGTCAGGGACTTGAATCAATGACTGGACTGCGAAAATTGAATTTTCCCTAAGGTCAGCATTGAGCCTGACTTGAAGTTCAGGTTCTTACCTTTCTGAAGGAAAAAATACAGTGAAATGTGCCTCTCTTCTTTGAAGTCACTCTACGATTTTTGCAAAGAAGGGTAGATAGGAAAGGGTAATTTTGTCACTCTCACATACTTTCACAGACTTGTAGCCTCGAGATACATCTGCTATGAAAAAATGGCCAGCTGTCCCTCACACTGCTTGTCTGGCTAATGCTTCACTGTATTTTCTAGTCTCTGCTTTGACCCAGGAGTGAGCATTTGAAGGTGAAGGATGTCACTGGAGCCATGGGAGTGAGGATAACTCAGCGTGCAGCTTGCTGAAGGAGAAGATACTGGAGCACAAAAGGGCAGAGAGAGAGGGTAGGAGACATAGAAAGGTTCCTGTGGTATGGAAAGATGACATGATCTTCAAAAAAAGACTGTGAGGTGTGACAGAAAGAGTTTACCATAAAAGGGACAGGAAAAGACGGGGAGGGAGGCCATTTTTGGGAGGCACGAAACAAAATAATGAATAGATGGAAAAAAGAGAATGATGTGATCTGCTTATGTAGTAAGAAAGCACCCGGGAGCAGAAAGAGCAGAGATTACCAGTGACTGAGTTTGTTACTGTTTGTTGCTGTTAACACATCTCTGCCTTGGCAAGAATAGGGGAAGTCAGCTTTGAGCTCCCCATACATTGAAGAAGCAGTGGGTTCCTCCTGGCCAAAGTGTCAGAACAGAAGTTTTGTGGAATACATCTGAATGGAAAGCAGAACTGGAGAATCCAGCAACAATTTATACTTTCCCATTTCAAATACTGATACTGCGTGGTTGCCTCAAACTTACTTGCTTCTTTCAAAATACATATGTGTGCAAACCTACATATGTATGTCTGCTACAGGGAAAAGTATCTGCTAGAGGCCAACAATTCAAATCCTAAAAACAAAGTGTCTCCAGGGAGACTGACAGTCCATGGCATATTGTTATTTTTCTAACTTTCGAACTACTTCTCAGGAGCATAAAAGTTTATTCCTTTTCTCACATTTAAGTAGAACATTTATACCCCTCTACATGTATATTTATGTTTGCCCTCCTTTCCCTTGAATCATTCTTTATCGACTTACTGGATGGAGTTCTCAATGCGTGTGATGGTGAGGAAAGCTGCAAGGTTGGCCGTGTAGGAGGAGATGACAATCAAAGCAAAAAGCCACCAGGCTCCCATCATCAGTCGGGTTGCCAGGGTTGTGTATGGAACCTCTCCTCCTGTGGGGAAGAAGGAAAAGCAAGAGTTTTCATTTGGCAGAGGAATGATCATGCATCGCTCAGGATAACTAGACCCCAAGGTTAACAGCATAAAGCAGTTCATTAAAACCTGGTGCTTCAGTGAACTGAGCAGAATTTGGAGCTGCACTTTCCATGCAACAAAAAGCACTGAAGGAAGCCCACATTGTCAGTTGTCATTCCTGTGTTTAATCTCTTTTGCTATTGTGCCTTTAATTGCAGTTCATCTGCCAGTCCTGTCCAGTAATGGAAATAGACTTCCAGATCTCAGAACAAAAGCAGCCAAAGTAAATTCTTACAATGCTCTTTCCTTACAGATCTTATCTACAAACCTTAATTAAATTTTTATTTCATTCTGGGGAACATAAAGTCAAAAAAATCCCATCAAAACACAATTCATTTTCACAGTTCCGTAGGCAGGGAGATGCTCGTGAGAACCATGTGTGTGCGTACAACTCGCTGCAAGTGAACTTGGACATGCAGGAAAAACAAAACCACACGCATTGAAGAAGAAAGCAAACTTTGTTTTGTATTTCTGTGGTTGCTTTCCTTTAAAACCCAACTGCCATATAAACAGAACATGAGCAGCAATTAAACCTCCCAGGATGAGCTGCACACCATCAATTGTGTGACAAGAGCCCAGTAATGCAAGCCATGAAAAGCAGTAGTTTTTATTCAAATAGCTGCCCCAAAACAAACTAATCTGGAGTATTTGCAAGAGCTCTTTCTGTTAAAAACATATGAATCTCAGATTTTTAGGGGAAGGAAGACTTTACTTTTTTTTAATCCCCCTTTTGTCTGCAGTATGTTTTGTCACAGCTACAAGTAACTAAGGGGGGATAGGTGAACGCAGCAAACACCCACAGTCAACTGCTCAAGATGTTCACCCTTTTTCCTCTCGCTCTACACTCAGCAATTTGAGAAGCTGACATAATTTTTGAGGTAGCTTTCTCAGATGTAAAATCTCATGATGGTACAACGCCTGGGATTTGCAAAAGCAATTTGTTACCGATTCAATCATCTGTATGTAGTTTGTTTTTTACTTATGTAAAAACTCCTTAATGTTTCCATAGCAAGTAAGTTTAGGGGAATACAAATTAAAATTGTTCTCATTCCAAGTACAAATAATTTTCACTTATATAAAGAAACTGGATGTTTAATCAACGTCTATTAAGGATCCTCTTACTGCTTTATTCAGAATTTTTCTTACCTATACAAAACACTGGGAACTCCGCATTGCCATACAAATTTGAAAATTTTTTTTGCGTCCAGTGATGTGGAATTGTACCATATGTGAAATAACAATTTCCTCCATTCATTTATACTTTTGGTATATAAACACTGACATCCTTTGCCTTTTGAGAATTCCAGAATTGAAAGACAAAATCTGTTAGACCTACACAGCTGGAAATAAGTTTTATTTTATTTCCAAGATGCCATGTAATCGTCTGAAATAAGAATCTACTGATCAGATTGGGAGACATTATATCAGTCTAAGGACTGTTGAAGATGAACACTAACTTCAACATCTGAAGATCTGGGTTTCTCTGCTGCATAAATTTTAAATTAGTTTTAATAGAGTGTTTCTACTTTACAACAGTTTTTGCAATGTCTTTGAAATAATTTAAAAATTATTTCTTAATAAAATGAAAAGTTCAGACAATTATATTAATTTATCAGAAAAGGCTGCTTGTCCTTTTAATTTTCAGGTGCCAATCCCTGCAGATAATCTTCCTACTTAATTGAAATGGGTAGTGTGATTGACAAGAAGCCAATGATCTTTGGACATCCTTGCATTTTCATTTTTCAGATTAATGAGTAAAACTCTTAAATTCTCATATTTTTGAATTGAAAATAAATGTCAGAAGAGAGAGGATCATTGAAACTCACACACCTGCCTTGTGGTTCAAGCAAGGATGCTGTGCATCAAATGAATATGAAAGTCACTACAGATCCCTCAGCTACAGCATTCCCTGCTGTCCATACAGCTTTCCCATACTTTGGTAAGATTGTCCCCACTATTCACTATTACTTTTCCCTTTTTCTCCTCAAGTTAAAAATAGGCTTTAAAACCCACAAATGCTGGTTAGCCCAAGCGCTTCTATTTCATCCAGGTGTTTGTGAAGCCTTGCTCCTAATTCACAGTTGTTCCTTGTATACCAGCAGTCAATAAATGAAGCTTGGAGGACAAAGCTTGTATTGAAGTACACGTACAATAAAAACATATCAAAATAATTCCTCACTCCTCTAACAATCCTTGCACTGAGGCTTCTTAAACCATCATTTCTAAAGTAGGGCTGGCACCACAACTGCATAGGTGCATGGCTTTTAAGCAGTACAGGCAGGGTACTCCACCTTTCCCAGCGGAAGAAGAAAAGAAACAAAAATCAAAAGAGATCTTTTACTGCCGTGGCATCATTTCTTTGGCATCTATTAGGAGACTTAATGCGATGCAGTCTCGTTCCATTGTACTGTTTGCTAAAACACTTCCTGCACCATGACAGTTCACCTTAAGAAACCTCTTCACTCTCCCCAGTTTTCTTCCTGGGGATAAAACCTGAAGTTTTCTTTCAGTCCCAACCCACATTTTCTCAGCGCAGAAGAGTGCCAAGTCACTCAGGAGAGCAACAATCACTGGTTTTCCATTAACATTACCATGACAGAGAGCTACAGACCTAAAAGATACTACTCTTGACTTTAAATTAGTGTGCAGGACGGACAGACATGCAAACCTCCCTGAGCTCTGCTTTCCAAGGTCTAGGATGAGTTTCAGGTGCATTGACATCTTTATGGGCAACAACATAGTCAAGTTACAAGAGGCTGCACACAGGACACACAGTACAAGGATATACTACCTGTTTATCACCTATTTTGTGGCTACAGCTCCCAGTATAATACATCTGACACGTGATGTGTGCTAAAATCACTTTAAAAAAAAAAAAAATCTAATCTGCCTCTAAAATTTTCAGATTGCATGTGCAGGAAGAGAAAGATATTTTCCAGGGTAAACTGAACTAGAAAAATCAATCTTATTGGGAGTTTTCTGAAAAAGTTGAATTACTGTAGAAGTCGCAGTGAAAGAAATTACTTTTAGTCCTCCCACTCTCATCTAATGCAGCTCTCCTTCATCAATCCTAGACCATTTTAATGCTGGCCTACTTCAGATGACAGGCTTAGACTGCAACTTATCTTATAAATTTCTGTTTATTCCCATTTTTTTCCAAGTGCTTCAAGCTAAATAGAAGGCAGGAAAAATAATGCATTGTCTTGACAATGCAAACAATATAATGTATAATTATGACAGACCTAAGCATCAAGGAAAACCCAACTTAGAAGATAAAATGTGAAATTATACAATTACCATACACATTTTTACTTTATAAAAAATTATTTGCCCCCATTAGCAGTCAGTTTAAAGGTTTCCTCACATCAAAAATCACAACAGAGGAGTACTGGCAAGAAGGAGGAATGAAATCACAGGACAAATGGGCAAAATAAGGAAATTGAGGGTTGCAGCCTGGAGAGATCTTGGTATGTTATAATGCTGGACTAAATTTTAAGAATTCAAAATGCATAGGCTCTTTTTCCCAACATCTTGTTCTCAGGGATTTGTCAGTTGTTTGCCTGAAGAAAAACTGCAGTGAGCTGAATTTCTGTGTAAGGAGTTTTCTAGATAATTTAAAGAAACATTAAAAATATGTTAATTGTGGCTGTTGTGTTGAGGAACTGTAATACTATCAAAATTGAAAGCAACAATCTCAACTGTGCTTTGAAAAGGAAGGTGAAGAAATAACGGGGTGGGTTATCTGCGGACAGATTTTGATTTTTCTTAGAAAAATTCTGTCCACATGCAGTGAATTATTGGCCTTTGGTTAAAAAGCACAAAGGACTGGGAGTTGGCTGCAATTTAGCCTTTAGCCTGTTAGAACAGTCACATCAATTGTGCTGAGCATCTGCAATTTCCATAAATAAAGAAGTGTAGATGCCTGTTGAAACAATTTAGATCAATGTATGTCTTCTGTTTTCTTTGTGAAAGGGACATTAATAGACAGTGGGTGTAAGGGAAGTACTTTGTATTAACACAGAGGAAAAGCCATTTTGTATTTCCACTTTTTTTTTGCCATGAAGAAACAAAACCTGAAGTTTGACTGAGCTCTGTGATCTTTGCAAAACTCCGCAAAGCAGAGCTCTTCAAAGGCAGAATCTTTCAGGGCATTAGCTATTGGTATTGTTCTGTTAAAAACTTTCTTGATAATATAAAATCTCTCCTGTTTCCAATTGGAAATGTTTAATTCAGTATAGGACAAAAAATATTTTACAGTCAATGAAGCCTATACCTTTTTCTACCAGCTGTGAAGTAAATGCAGCTTGGAACTTGTCGGGAAATCTCTCATAATGAATTTTTCCTCCTTTATTTTCATTTTTTCATCCATATTTCTCCATTCTTCTTTGAACTTTGCGTGTATTCATTTCCATAACATTTAAGCTGGCACGCCATAACCCGAGCTTGTAATATTACATTTTGTGCTGAAGTTAACACCCATTGACCACAGCAGGCAGAGAGAATTATTCTACAGGAGAATACAACCCCTTGAATTGGTAATACCTTCCAAATAAGCTTGTAAATCAGTGGCTGAATTCCCTATCCTTGCAAATATTGGCAGATTGCAGGGATTTGGGAGTGGAGAAGGAACTGATCATGAGGCTGGGCTGGCAGCCAGATCTTACAAGGTGTGGAGAAGTTCAAGAGCCAGCTATAGTTTTTACTCACCACACCACCTGCTCCTCCTGTAGCACTTGGTTTGTATAAAAATGTAGTGATTAAAAAAAAATTATATATGAAAAGAGACATTGAGATATTTTGTTTCACACATGAAACATTTCTTCAGGTCTTTACATCCTAAAGAGAGAGCACTGCATCTACGTATTAATACTATATTCTGAAAATACTCCAAATATATTAGGAATTGTTCTTTGAGTTCATTGGAAGTAGTAGGATTGGAAGGGAACCAATTTTTTTATAATCACTAAAGTGATTATATAAGTTTCCATCAAATCCCAAAGATAACTTTTTTAAAAAATAAAATAGTTAAAGACACGTGTAGACTTTTTTAATGGTTATATGTTTTGAAACTGTTACATGTCTTTTTATATTTGTTAAGTCTTCTTGTTACAGCCATATATTAAGATGGAAGAAAAACTTGCACTGAAGCTTCAGCTTGGTCTTTAGGTTTACAATAGATTTTTTTGGTCATCTTTTTAAAACCTGCCCAATGTTCTAAGACTCAAATCAGCAAACAGAAATCTTGGAAGCTCCACAGCAAACTCTCTTAAATGTTAGGGTGAAATTTGTTTGAATTTGCTGATTTGAAACTGTCTGATGTTAGTAGCTACCATTTAACCTCCACTACACAGAAAGTATTTAATTGGCTGTTTTCACAAGCACAGAAGAGACGTATTTATTGCCTTTCTGGCATTCATGATTTTGAATGGTGACACCTTCACCTAATGTACCAATATCATTAAGGTTTCTATACCTCCTAATAAAGTTTTCAGCGCCCTACTTCCTGCTGTTCTCAGCTCTGCCTCACCTCTGTGTACATTTTCTCCCCATGTCATTTCTTCTCTGAAGTTTGTGGAAATTAACACTTTGGTGCAATCAGTCTTCCTTTTCCTTTCAAAATGCTCTACATGTGCATTCCAGATGCTTCAGCATGGGCAGCTGGAGGCCTGAAACATCCATCACTCAGCCTGACTGCCCCCGTTACACCTCACGTTTTCCCTTGTGTGTTACAGATACGCATTGTGGGAGCCAACTGTCCTCCACTCCAGTGTGATTTGGTGGCCTGCAGCAGACACTGTCTCCCACCTCATTTTGTGCTCCAGCCATTAGCACACAGTCACAGAAAAAAAATCAAGAGCAGTTCTTTCCAAGTTCTCAGCCTCTGAAATACCTAATGCTATTTTGGTGTAGTGACACCTTCTTCCCCTTTTGCCCACCTTGTCCTTTCAGTACTTCCAAGCGTTCCTACTAGATTTCAGAAACATCCTGAAGACCAATTCTATATTTCTGAGTCTAACTGTTCTTGTTTATTACTCAGATTTCTCCTGCTGGTCTATAGGCAATTAAATAATATGTTCACTTTGTCTTTTGGTGCTCTGATTAATTATTTTGCCCCTTAATGTCTTATTTCTGAACTAAACAATCACTTACTCTTGCCATTTGTTGTTGTTAGTGTAATGATCCCCTGACTAATCTCATTACATTTTCTCCCTAGAAGATTGTTTTCTTTCAGCCGGGTGGGAAGCACTGCCCTCATTGCACTCCCAGAAGGGAAGCAATGATGCACAAAAAAAAAGCTCTCCTCATTTATTTCTCCCCTTTATGTGACAGGGAGAAAAATCCGAGACTATCATTCCTCTCCTTCAGGCTTATTTAAAATCACTCCTAGTTATCTGAAATCTGTGAAGGAGTTTGAGAACCTGCATCTTATACATGCTTAAAGATCCTTACCAATAGCTCTGGAAGCAAGCTAACCCGAGGGTATATGCACAACCTTGTGCAGGCAGATGTGGGCTTCCCCCAGCCTCCTACCAAGGAGGCCAGGCACGAGCCAGCGCCAGTCTGAAAGAGAGATTACCATGCTGCCTTGTCACCCTCCCTTACTGCCGGCCAGTAATTACCTCCAGGCTGCATTTCATATCTTGAAACCTCCATCTGAAAATCCTCCATTTGCTACTGCTGTGTATCTGTTTGGATGTGCCTTTGGCATTTGACTCACATGCTAAGGCTCATTGCTCAGCTCTGTTTTCTCATTAATAAAAAGAGATTACCCATGCTGAGATTTCAAATGCTGGGACTAATCAAGGACCAGTGGCAGGGCCACAAAGCCCTCATCAAGTTACAGCCCAGAGAACCCGTCTCATAAATCTGGTCAGAGGGCCTTGACATACGACCTGATGGACAAATAGAAAGATCCAAGAGATTGACCAAATGCCTTCTCACAAACTATTTTGCTTGAAATACAGGTTCTCCGGTCATGTTCTTTGAAAATATCCTCTCCGAAGCTAGAAACCCCTCTAGCATCAAGGAAAGGGCCAGTGCTACCCAGTGCAAAGCATTTCAGCCTACTGCAGCATTGCTCACCACTGGGTTAGCAACCTACACAGTGTTTGTAAAGTTTGAGTCTCTGCAATGTCTATTATCAAATTGTTTTTCTATCAGTCTTCAAATACCCAGCCTACCTAACTCGCTGTGTCTACTGCAACAGCTTCATCCTAGTGACAGAGGGCTAAACACTTGGCCACCAGGCTCCCTTGGAAAATTCTGCCAAGACAACAGAAACTGTCAGACATCCTTGAGTAAAACTTTGTTTGAATATTATTCTATTTGCAGCAGTCTGTCAGATGCACCACTTCACAACATGCTTCCCTTTTCTCCCTGGGTCTAATTTCTATACAACAGTAGTTAGAGGCACTACAAAAATGAAAAATAATTTGTGACAATACCACTCCTAAGGGCAAACCCAAGGAGGGCATCCAGAGACAACACACCCATAGGTAAATAGGAGTTGTAACTATAAAGGTCAGCTTTAACTCTGTCTTAACGCTCAGGTACTGAAGATTACTCATACTCCTTTTATAATGTTCACCATTTCCACTAAGCTCTGACTAGAGAGTGCAGGATTCAGCCTCAGAATCATCTAGATAGAACTGCACTCTGCTGCTACTTTTAAAAGCTGCTGTATATTGAAAGTTGTAAAATCATTCCATAAACCAAACTCTATTCCTTCTAAAAAAAAAAAAAAAAATCAGGTTTGCAGAGAAGAAAGCAGAGAGTGAAAACAGAGAAAATTTGTTTTATGGGAGAAGCAATAGCAAGTCAAAAGCAAAATCTAATGGACTTTCTTTAAGGCTATTTTAAACAGAAATTCAAGCCTCTATCAAAAAGGAGAGCAGTACAATGACAAAACTTTTAACTTACTTTATCTATTCAGAAATTTTTAGATAAAACCCAAATATTTAAATATATACTGAAAGTATAAAAAAGGGTCTAATAACTACATTCCAGTAGAACGGGATCTAACGTGATAATAAAAAGTCTAAACTCTTTTCAGCTGAGCTGAGATTCCAATTTTCTGCATCACTAGCAATGATAATGTTACACAAACAGTGTTCAATCATTAAATTAATTCCCATTAAATCAATGTCCTTAAAGGCCAAACAGTCCTTTAATAATTACCTGATTAAAGTGATGTTAGCATAACATATTAGTTATAGTATATTTGTAATTCCCTTCACAACAATAAATCATTTCTTTCCACCCATCTTGCTGAAATGGTGGCAACCATGCAAGAGTTGGGAAGGGAAACATGTTGTATCATCATTTAGCAAACGGCCGTGGTTTAGCTTCTCCTGGTGTCTGTGATGCTTCAATAACACACATTAATCAGTTTTTCATTCCTATTATGTAGTATTTACAGGATGAATCTTCAAGATCTGTAGGAATCAACTCCTGGCTTTTAGGCCTAGACCCAAGCTTAATGACTTAAGCGGTCAGATTCTGTCTTTCTGTGGAATTAGCAAAATATATTTTCAATTGAAAATGAAAGTTCACAAGAGATAAAAGAAAAATGTTACAAACATTAGTGTGCATTAATATCATGCCAATACATTGTACTGACTTGTGCAACATAACCAGGCAGAAAGAGAGGGGATTGGTAGCCTTTACAGTGCTTCTCAAAGTCCTGGAAAATGTATCACAAAGTATATTTTCTTTTTCTCTTCTGCTGCCATTACAAAAGAGGAGCAATGACTGCAGCTAAAATGAAAATGGAGGCATCTACTGGGATTTGCTGAAGTTACTGGGAGCCCTTAGAAGAATAATTACTGGTCTTATACTACAAGCCTGGATATTTGAAAGTGCATTTTTGATATCTGTAACTATGACCACATTGGAACTGTGAGGCTTGCTGTCCACCTTTCATGAATCTGCTAGACCAAATATACTGTATTAATGCTGCTGAAATGCAGTGGTTTATTAGGAGACTTAGCAGAGTTTCAAATTTAATTTTGGGCTTACCAAATAAATGACCATCTAATTACACAGTCATAAATAATTGTGCTGTAAGCCTAGCAATTTTACCAACAGCTCTAAAAAAAAAAAACAAGGTCTGACCAGATAACTCTTTGTTGCCACTTTAACACATACGACAATAATTTTACAGAATATAATTATTAATATACACACACAGAGACAAACACAGATTATAGCTCAATGTGCTTTTCAAAGAAACACAGGGAGCTTCTGGGGATGCTCTTCAGGAGCACTGTGATGTGATGTGTGCTTTTAGGATTGCACTTGATTGCATGCCTGTGTAAAGGCGCTATTTGCAGCCACTGGGAACGCATCAAAGTGATATATGCTTGCTATTATTTTAGAGGATCTTGGCACTGGATCTTAACAAATAACCTTGCACGCTGGCAACATTTAGATCGGATTTCAAGGGATGCTGAGACCCCGTCTCTCAATTACTAATGGCTGGATTCAAATGCTGCGAGGCCTCAAGCAATCAGCCACAATTATCATCTCTGGTACGTATTCATAAGTGGCTGAGGACAAAATGTATGTGTTACTGTCACAGTAAGTTTGCTTAGTGTGGTCTTTCCACACACTTCTGACAGGGTTATATGTAGCACCTTCAGGGACAGCAGAAAGAATTGTGCACAATGGACTGAAAACAGACCATCTGTATGTAAAATTAACAGTAAGCTAAACAATGTCATTAATGAGGTATTAATGTGTGACTTTAGCTGAGAGCCTGTCAGAGAGGGCATTATGAATATGAGGGAGAGAGTCCCCTTTGGCTGAAACTGAGCAACTGTGAACCAAACAAAACACAAAGCAATGCAGTGTGACCATAAGGACAAACCCCTATTCCAGTAAAGCCCCCACATATTTTGACAAGGAGTTTTCCCCACAATCTTTTTACCTCTACAAAATTCTGTGACTCAAGATTTTAGGGGGTGAAGGAATTTTAAAAAGGATTACACACTAAAAAATATGCTTTTGCTTGAATTTTAAAAGTTATAACCTGTTTTATATAGAGAGGGCTCCAAGATTTCCAAGATTTCCAAGCATCCATCAGTACAGAATGACCCCTGAACACTTGAGAGGCAAGTGAATCCCAGGCATCTCAGATACCTTAGTTCAGTTTTCATGTCACTAATTCTAGTTATCCTTTAATTTTCAGAATGCTTCTCTGCAATGAACTCCTAACCTCATAGAAGTCAATCATCACCAGTGCAGGAGCTCTAATTATGTTCCTAAATAACATATTTTAAAATTTAGACTAAAATTCCACTTCAGGTACATCCTGTAAAGTTGCTATCAAAGTGATCTCTGAAATTCAGACTACCTAATGTAGTATTATGACAGTGAACAGAGGACAGAATGAAACCCTCATCCTTTTTAAGTTTCACAGAGAAAAATGCTATAATGTCATTTATTGATGAAAATCGCTAATACAAATTATGTTTGAAAGTTGAATAACCTTGTTTTCACTGCAAATCAGCTATCACCCTGCTTAAGATCACAACTCAGGTTTTTCAGAAGTGAAAAGCGACTTCAAAGGTGACTTTACAGCATAGCGAGGATTTTCCTCTTTCGGGATATAGAAATAAAAGAAGCCATTGTAAGAAGGAGGTAAAATGCTTATAGCTAAAACTGTTCTATTAGCAAGCATATCTGGGCATGAACAAGGAACACCCCACTCAACAGATTTATTATCACTGTTCCTTAACAGCCTGTTTGCAGACACCTTTCTTTCCCCTTCATCGCTACCTTCACTCTGCCCTAGTGTGGCAGAAGAAGAGTCTTCAGTGAAATCCACACGTGTTCCTTCATCTCCCTTTTGCCTGGTAGATGAGGTATCGCACATTTTTAACCCAGCCCCATCTCACTAACTTCAAAAACACTGAAAAGGTAAAGTCCTGCTTTAAGATCTCTCTCTCTGCTATTGACAGTGGAAGAATAAAAACTAAGCAGCAGGAGATTCCTACACCAGGATGCTGCTATAATGATGGTAACCGCCTTAATTTGCATGCTGGGAAGCTGACTAAAAAAATACAAACAACTCCCCTCTCCCCCCAGTAGCCCTCGTTTTTCTCTCATTTTACCATATTTGCTGAGACTGGTCCTTCATCTCAACAATCAGGAAACTGAACAAGTTAGTAAAAAAAAATCATTTGGTAGCAATTTTTGTTTCCTTTCTTTATTAATTTTGGTTTACTCCTTTTATAAAGACTTTAATATTACAAGAGGTCTGAGGAGAAACCCCTCAGCTGCTGAAGGGAGACTTTCCTGCCAGCAGCTTGAAAACCTCTTTGCTACTCCTGTCTTTACAGCTTTCAGGCAATTTTCCTGGCACCTACCCACCAGTTGATGTTGTGAAGTGGATCTGCATGGGTGGATGCAGCTACGGCACAGCTGTTGCAGAGGAGGGACTCCTCACAGGGCAGAAAATCAACAGAAAACTACCAGGGGTTCCCTGTAAAACCCATGTTTATCTGGTGCCTTGCATGTCCTCAGCTGAGAAAGGCTGATCAGTTTGTGGATGAAACTGCTGTCAACCCAAGCAGAGGGGGAGTATTTTTAATAAAGCTAAAACTCATTTCTCACTTCCTCCCTACCTTAAACAGCTGAAGTTGTCAATTTAAGTGTAAACTCCTGTGCAGGAATATCAAACAGCAGGACAAGACTTGCCTCTTCGGCTTCTAAACATTTTTGAAGATAAAAACAGGGGTTACATTACTCCTTCATGCAAGAAACACTTAGTTCCTGACTGAATGGTTCTTCCTTGTTTCCTCAATTAAATGAGTATTATACACAGGTGAACCCTGAAAAGTCAAAATTTATCCATTCTCTACCCAATTACAACATATAGATTAGAAATGATAACAATTCAAGAAACTGTTCCAAGTAAAATATTCACCTTAGGATGTTTTCAAAAAGAACACAGAACGATGGACAGATGCCACGACATCCAGTTCTACTTTCCTTTTGCCTCATTCGGTCTTGATCAGGGTTTACACCATAGCCAGACAGACATTACCTTCTCACAGTCAATCAGAGCTAGTCCTAGGCAATTAAGGAAGTTTTTGGGCTTTCACACTGCCGTTCATTCTCCTCTTCACAAGTGGTATATCAGACACAAAATCTCTAAAATCCTGCCTCATGTACCCAGTGCTATTACTCAAGCAACCATGTGCAGAGAAGATGTAGAAATGCATTATTGAAGATGCCTCTGAGAACTGCCTGAATCTTAACTTCAAATTAGGGGAAAATCCAAGCATATCCCCTGGTAGTTTCACACTAGTGATATCACATTGCTGCAAACAAATGCCCACACTACTGAACATTTTACTCAGAGCACGGTTATTCCATGGAATTACAGTTTCGAAAAGAGACAATCAAATAAACCTCCGAAAAGACACAGAGCTACATCCAAGGCCTAAAAACGTGTACTGTGTACATGACAAGAACTCTCAGTTCATGCTGTCAGCTCCAGTGATCATCTGTGGTTTCCAAATACATTTGAGACACAGGACACAACTGCCAAAGTGTACTCGTTTTTGGATGCTGTCGAGAGGGCTGGCCAAAGCACTGAGACAAAAGGAGCTTGGGTACCACAGGGCTGCATTCTCCACTTCAGAGAAACTACTTTATGAAGGTAAATATACTTACTGATCCACTAGCCTAGATTTAACACAGTAACATGAGAATTTGGGGGGTTTGTATTCTCAGGTGGAACTGTCGTGGCAAATAAACCTGCTGGTGTATGAAGTTAGTTTCTCCTAACACGTTCTGTATCTGACTTATCATTTTCCCAGCTCAGTGCTGTGCATTTTAGGCTCAGCAGATCTGTTCCCCTTGCCACATGAATATGTCAAGACTGGCATCAGTTCGAAGAGCAATTAAAATTGTTAATTAATGAGACTGGCATTTAGGTTAGCCTTCTATCAGAAGATATAAAACATGTTTTTATGAAAGAAGATGGGTAATGTCTCCATTTTACAACTAAGAACTGATATCTAAGATATTAAATAAATTTTCTGTGGTCAGCCAGCAGACTAGGTGCACAAACCAAATTAGGAACTAGGTCCCAGTCCTAAAGCCTTTATACTGGATCATTTTTGTATTTCTAAACATAACACCCCCCAAAAAAAAAAAATCAAATAAATCAGATTTTACCACTAAATATCACACGTGAAGATATAATTAATTTCTAACACAATTTTTCCAGAATTAATTCCAGAGTTTTCCTCTGAATATTAAATATTTGATTGTTGTACAGTTAATTAAGAGAAAATGTCACTGAGAAAGGATGTTGCTACAGCATAATGGTTTCCTGCTGATAGGGATATGCTGAGAGTGAGGAAAGCAAGATGGAGTAATTTATTAAGCAACAGCAGACTCCAGGCAGTGCATTTCAGGAGGATTATATCGCACCTTGGGTGGTAATACAAGGAAGAAGACTGAGAATTCTGAGCAGCTTTAACCATCTGAGAAGTATTAAAATGACTTTGAAGTGCTAAAGCTTGGAGGTTGTTTCATTGCTCCTGTGAAATGTAATTTACACAAGGCAAACAGTAAGATTTGCTCATCTACCAGGTATTATCAGCATAATTGGCCATTACTGACACCACTGATGACCAATCAAAATCTCCAGTTGTGACCAGCATTTTAAACAAATATAAGGGGATAAAAAAATGGCCCACCAGTGATGCTTTTACATCATCCATTCCATAACTTTGCTAGGTTAAGCAAGTGTATTAAGATCTCTGAATAAAATTGTATTTTTGCAGGTAATACTTCAAGTGCTCATTATCCTATGGTCAAATTCTATTTATAAAACAATAATGGATGTTTGTTTTGTTGCAATCACTAAGAAGTGATTAAATCTTGAATGATTCAGCCATTTAAAAGACATTTTCCATTATAGAAAAAAAAAAAAAAAACCCAAACAAAACAGAGCCTTGCATCTTTACCTGCATAATCTAAAATCCTGCCAGGCCAATTCAGAAATATCTCCTCTTACAGAAAAATTCAAAGCAAAATCAGCAGTGTGATAAGATATAGACATAGTCTTTTATGGTGTCTTTCATATAAATACAAAACATTGTAATTTTCTCTAACATCATTATTTTGTCAATATTCAGTTGAATTCTATTATACTAAATAAGCTCATCACTGTATTCTGAAGCAAAATTTGAAAGGCTGCCTTTAAAACAAAATCCGCTAAAACATTCTTCTGCAAGTCCTTGGCAAAAAAACTATGCAGCATTTCACCTGTCTCAAAACCTGATCTATTATACAAAAAGGGTTGGGAATAACTCTAGATCTTGAACTTCTGTTTCTTAAATCATTGATTTTCTCGAGTACTGGTGAGAGCAGAGTGGTCCCTAGAGTGTGTTGTAACAAGAGCCCCTAATAGGAAGCTAATAGAAAACCTTCAGGAGATTAAACTAGGTTCTCAGCAAGTATAAAAGTCACCAGACTATTGCAGCAACTTGATTCAGTTGATCTCGATGAAGATTTTAGTAGAACCCCCAAATTTCTTCTCTGAGAGTTCATATGGCAGGTTCCCAATATTGGCAAATTCTAATAAGGGCAAAGTTTGAGGGAACAGCAACAATACCATGGCTCAAAAGAAGGAACACCATGATTGTATAGACTAGCACAAAAGACTACATAATATATCATTATTCATGTATTACTCAGAGTCTTTGAAGCAGAAAGGGACCTTGTCAAACACACCCTGCCCAAGCAGGGCTGCCTAGACCCAGTTTTCTGTCCAGCTGACAAAAGGTACTATCCAAAAGAAGTAAAATTCAGAGGTTTAGTCACTTAGTTTTCTAGGATGAGCAAAGGAGAAGAACAAATTCAGAAGCCGTGACACTAAATTGCAACACAACCGCAATCCTCCACAGTCTGAGTATACGAATTTGCTTCATCTTTAGAAGAATAGACAACTCAGAGATAACAGATACTATCTTAACTACTTGTGCTTGAATTCTGGCTTCAGAGTCAGAAGCATTTGCTTTTAATATAATCCACAGCAGCATCACCATGATCACCTAAAAGCCTCTGCCTTCCTAATGGTCACAGATTCAGTGGGTATATTGGGAAGCCAAAGCATTTCAGTGCACTGCCCGCCTGTTTTTTGTTTGTTTGTTTTCTTAATATTGAAGGGATTGAGCACAGGATAAAAAAACCCACTTTTCAGTTTATACACTTCTATATTAATTGAGCCTCCCCAGTCACATTACAGCCTTATCCTCACATACCTTACAAAAAAAAAAAAAAAGTCTAGAGTGGTCACTGAAACATGGAGGGAAGAAATTGAAAGCCAAGTTCAAGACCTAAGTTTAAGTGATACAAGTAGCTGTGACATTAAGTTTCAGTCTATCTTTAAGGAAGCAACTAAAAATACTTAAATTTTGTAACTGAGTATGACAGTAATTATAGACCTGTCTTAAAAACCACTGGATTGATCTGTGCTGATTTTTGTCTATAGACAATGACACAGGATTTTGGTGTTTCAAAAACTGCAAAAGGTTAAAACTCGTAGCATTTGAACAAGACATCAAAGTCAAGGCTGAACAAAAATAAAAAGGGACAGAGTGAACTAAAGCTATTTGTTTAAATCTACCAAGTTTTTAACTGTTTCAGAAGAAATGAGCTCTTTGTTTCAATCATATTAGGTTATGAATTTCCTTAAAGAATGACTCGTATTTTTTTGCACCAGAGGGCTCTTTTGTCTTCAGAGACATGGCAGGTCTGAAACCAGCCTGCAAGCTTGCAAATTTTTCCTCTGTCTAGTGAAAAGAAAGAGAAGATGACACCACAAATCACTTGCTAGCCCCAAACAAATAATCCATAACTATCAAAGCACAAGCAATCCTCGGTTTATGCTGCTTTGTTTCTGTCAGCACAGGAGATAAAAGCATCTTTGGCTCTATGTTTTGATAACAGAAATGAGTACCTTGTTATGTTTTAAATCGCTGCTGAAAGACTTAAGTGAACCTGACAGTATTTGAAATGCCCCATGCTGCTGCACTTAAGATTTGCCAATCACAATTAATAGCAACAGATTCACTATTCCAAAACAAATAAAACCTGCAGTTTTTCTGCTGAATGAAGAGCTGATGAATGAAAACAGAGGCAAAATTACCACAATAGCCAGTTACCCTGTCAATGAAAATTATTTTCATTTGTCTGTATTCACAAGGATTAGTAAACAATAACACTTCAGCTAATACAGTTTTTGTTATATTCAAATTGGATGTGAAATACAGGCTGGCATTATAAATGGATCTCTTACTCTTTTGCACTGAATTTCTGAGTTCTTTTGAGTCTTTATGTTTATATCAGTCTGTAAGTATCATTTACTTTGGTATCAACCCTTTTCAATGCGTTTCATTTTTCCTCCTAGCTAATTCAGGACAGTTCTGCTTGTTCTTTGAAGGAGACATGTATCTATAGCTTTCCCTTACTCAGTAGGAGCCAAGTGAATATTTTATATTGTTCTGTTGTATTCTATAGAGTTTTGTTGAAAATCCGCACGGTAGAGTGGTAAGGAGTCTCTATCTCGGTAAGTAATTCCTCCCACCTTCCAAGTCTTGTGAATTTCTTTTTCTGAAGTCGCACAACACTTTTGGTGCTCTCAGATGCTTTGTACCACCAGCAGGTTTTACTGAGTTGCACCTCATATCCCTCTTACCACGGGGAGTGGATGCAAATCTGCTCAAATACATTCCTTTTCTTTCCTCTTTTTTTTTTTTCCCTATTGAATTCTGCTGTTTTTGTCACCTGGTCCCACTTCTTTTCATCTAACTTCTTCCTCAACTTCATGCTGAATTCAAGGCTTCTCTCTAAGCCCTCCTTAAGCACTCATTTTCATTGACTGGTCAAAAAATCCTTTTCTTTTTAAGCTAACTGAGCATCTATCGAAGGGCTTCCTTGTGGGCTACCACTCTGGACCTATGAGTTAGGAAATTTCAGGAAACCAGGCAACACAGGCTTCCTTGGATAAACACAAGGCAAACAATTCAGGTAACAATTGTTCAGACTGAGGTGTGTTAACCTGGCTGTGCCTCCTTTGAACCTTAGCTGGGCCGTCTCCTAGAAAGCTTTTAGGCACTCGTGTTGGGAATACAGCGGGGATGCTCAGGCTAATAAACCTGTGTAGAATGACTCAAATTCATGTGGTAAAGAAACTAATTCACAAGTTCTAACCTAACAGGAAGACAGATGTAATGAGTCTTGTTCTGTAACAGACCAACTGCTCTCTCACAGCTGGATTCCCTAAACACTTATTCTGGGGATATTTTGGACAAAAAGAAAGCTTTATAAACCCACCCATATACATTTAAAAAACTACTACTGGTCTCAGATACTCTGAAGTCTTTGGTTTTATCTANAAAAAAAAAAAAAAAAAAAATCTCAAAAAACCTGAAGCAATCTCTTCAGCTCTCCTCAGCCGGCCATCACTTCTCAATGCAAATGATAATTTTACAAGTAATATCTCTATGTTTATGTGTTTAAAATCAGCCCTCTTGTGGAAAGTCTCAGCTTAAGCTTTTATTCTTTTTTTGGATAATGACAATAATTTAGCTTTTTTTCCCTTCTAGGAGTTTCATACTTGATTTTTATGGATACCTTTAGCTTTTATGGATGTCATCTGATTGCTTTGAAACAAGAATAATGTAATGCTAAATCACGTGTTGCCAGAGTTAGGTAAATATGACACCTTTACCTACGGTGTTCCATCCAAATTCAGGTTAAAATACAAAGAGCTGTCTGTGAGTTTGGGGCTGTAGTGGCCATGGCTCTTTGTAGAGCAGATGTTCTGTGAAATTATAACAGGTGTACCTGCAGTGCCAGCAGTGACTGAGGCACAATTACATGGACAAGCAAGAAGGTGTTCATTCTGTTTTGCTGTCAAGCGTTATTACCCAAACCCCCTTTTGCTCTTATATTAAGCTGTGTTTTCTTATTCCACTTTGCATTACAACCCCAACTTGTAGACCAGAATCTGAAGTAGCATATACCAGCCAAGATCTGCAGTCCCTGATGTCTTTAGGATACATGGTTAAACCTCTGCCAGAAGAGTAAGATTGTGAAGGACTTGGGAATATAAGCAGAATTGGGGAACAGCCCGGGCCACACCAGATGTTAGAGGGGATTGAGAAAACAGTCAGGAAGGCCAGAGAAGTTTGAATCTAAACATTATATAGGAAAAATGAAATAAATCAGAAGAGGGAGGAAAGAATATCAGACACAGTAAAATTGTTTAGCACTGCTGACTAGTCTAAACTTAGTTCAAAATCCAAATCCCAGCATTCTCTGCCTATATAAGAACATAGCACTTGTTAACGTTGAATAATTCTCCAGCAAACGATGAGCAGTACATTTTTTACCCAGGGAAAAATCACCTTTCTGTAATAACAAGACAACAAATCATAAGCTAGCATGTAGTGCTCTGAACGCCTTAGGGTTCCCACAGAGGGCAGCCAAATACCTAGGAAATCTTTTAGCACAAGGTTTTCCAGTGCTCCCAGTTCCTTGTGGGCTGTGGGAGGAAGGCAGGGGAGAGGAAGGTCTCTACAGCAGAGGGGAGGATATATAGGTTTTCTCTCATAGGCAGAGCCCCCCCTCTGTCTCTTACCTTGCTGCACAAAGGATCCATAGACAAACCACATGGAGTTGTAGAGAGTTGTGGACGTCATGGACCCCATCTGAAGGCGCGGGGGGTTGAGCCAGTTCAAGAGGTAGACCAGGAGCCCTACTAAGAGCACCGTGCCAGCAATGCAGGCCCACAGGGAGAGGTCAAACGGGGCCAGGCAGGCAAACATGTCCACTGTCTTCTCTGCCTTCCGCAGCAGCACGCCCACCGAGTAGTCCATGTAACGGGTTGTGAAGTCCACCACGTTTTCCCTGTCCGGGGTGATGGTTAGGGCAGAGATCCCTATGTCAGCTCTCTGAGGGGAGGAAGAGAAAACAACAGGCATAAGTAGGAGCTACCAAAAAGATCTTTGTTCCTCTGTGGTTTACAGCAGCTAAGCTCAGGGAGAATCAGATGCCAAGACCAAGGTCTTCAGCATCATATATGCGAGCACAGAAAGGTGACAGGGTAGATATACCATGTGTCTTAGTTTCTGCAAGCAAACCTTAGTTGGTGGACTTTGGCACACCAGCTCTCCTTGTTATTTCCCAAGAAATCAAAACACTAGAAATACATATAATACCTGGAGGAAATCTACTTTTTGGTCATTTTTGTCACCCTGGCTGACTAAAGCCATTGCTGCCCTTGTGGCAAAAGGCAGATTTCGTGCACAGAAGATCCAATCATAGGAAATTAGTTGCCTGATAGAGCCAAATTTATAAAATATTTTCATGATTTGATGGTCATGACAATGGGCTACTACCCTAGGAGCACCTGAAATTCCATAAAACATCAATTTTATCTGCATAGTCTAAAATGCAGAGGAGTAGATACTGCATGCAGTTCCTTTAATTCCTAACTATGAATTCCTATTAGTTCCTAACTATTAATTCCTCCATATCCTCCTGATAAGCAATTCCTCCAGCAATGCCAACCTGTCCTGCAGCTAGCCTGGACTTTCTTTGTGCCATTTTCATTTTTTTTGTAATTTAAAGAACCCATTTCAGATGAAAAGAGGATGAATAACATTTCTTGATCTAATCATTGTATTTCACAGTATGTATTGTGTCTCCAGGGACACCAGGCACAAATACAGCAGGTTCTACTTTACTTTTTAGAGGTACAATTAGAACTTCAGTGAAAACAAGAAAGCTTATTTAAATCAGACACATGAATACCATTTTAAAAAGCCCAAATACTGAGCAATAAGACTGTGAATTCTAGATGTTTTAATATGACAAAAGAGTACTTAAAATATCTAAACTTCTGCTGCCTTGATTTAATCCATTTTTGTTCTGCCTAAAGCAGTGTGGGGTCCTCTGGAAGGGGGTGAGGAGAGCACAAAAACTTGAAAGTACTGAGTCAAATTTTATTAACTCCCTTGAATTTCTTTCTTCTTGCCCAGAGAAGGCAGAGATTCCTTAAATATGTGATTTGAAATATTGAGTGGGAAGGTATGGCAGCTGAAACTGATTAGAAAATTTTGTAAATCAACTGGGCTCTTTTAATATGATGTGCAAAGCTCTCCATGGCCCGTGGTACAAACATACTCCTAATCACAGTGCTCTTAAAACTTCAGTTTAAATGATGTTACTTTAACTTTATATTGACTGTTCACACTGGCTTGAGAAAGTGGCAGAGCCTAGCTGGAAGCCTGATGATTTGGACAAAGAAGGGTTTGAAAATATTGATTTTCTTAAAAGCTATGAATTAGAGCTTCAGCTTTAATTTGTGTGTTAAATTCTCCAGTGTCATAAGTGAAGTGGTGTTGATGAGCACAGCTGAAAGCATGGCTTCATGAATTCACTTCAGGTCCCTTCCTATCAAATTCTTGTGAGTGATGATTCAACTGCCCTTGGCCCATGGGCAGCAGCAAACTCAGTCAGTAATTAGAATTGTCCGTGGAAATGTACAGGTTATCTGAATCTCTCCATGCTCTCATTATATAACTTCTGTTCAATGAGTGACTCAAGTGATTCACAGCATCTGCTGACAGTCAAGTCCTAGCTCCAATGAGCAAGATGCAAACCAGCCAGCATTTGAACTGTTTTCCGCAACTGCGAACATAAATATGTTTCAAAAATAATTTACAAATATAAAAGTCCAATAGTTGTCAAACAGGAAATTATGATTGTATTTAATGAATAGCATAGGTTTGGGGCTTTTTCTCTGATTGTATATCAAAAAGCAATATAGGAATTTAGAGGTAAAGGAGGACATGTGGAAAAAGAAGTCCTAAACTCAGACTCCGCTCATTAAGTTAGCTGGGTTATTAATTATCATATTACTAAAATACTTCCCTACCATACTGGATCATTGAGTTCTTCATTCAAGTTGCATTGTTGTAAGATGCTTAAAGATTCTCCACTGCAAAACAATGTACACCAGTAAAGATACTTTTACCAAGTAATAGTTGAGTGTATGACTAACAGATTTTTTTTCTGCTTTTCCTCCATTTTTTACAGCAAAACATTTTTTTCCATTAAATACACTGAAGAGTATTAAAGGAAAAAAAACAGACCGTGTGGTATCTATGGAAATACTACTTCTAATTTGCATCTCTGGGAAGCAGTCTCTCTGCATTCCCCACAATTATGGTTCCACTCCAGTTACAAACCAACTATGACAGTGAACAATATTGTGCTAATGGAAATGTCGCATTTCCTTTGTTGTACTGCAGCAACAATTGTGATATAATTATGCCTTGCTACTTTATATGCCACATATATAATTAAGGCTTTGAGGTGACCTAATTGCAGCCTGCCAGTACCTGAAGGAAGCCTACAAGAAAGATGGAGAGAGACTTTTTTACAGTGGCCTGGCTTGACAGGATGGGGGGAAATGTCTTCAAACTGAAGGAGAGTAGGTTTAGATTGGATATTAGAAAGAAATTCTTCACTGTGAGGATGGTGAGACACTGCCACAGTTTGCCCAGAGAAGCTGTGGATGCCCCACCCCTGGAATTGTTCAAGGAAGGGACTCTGAGCAACCTGATCCAGTGAAAGATGTCCTGCCCATGGCAGCAAGGTTGGAATTAGATGATCTCTAAGCCATTCTGTAATTCTGTATGTCTTTATTTCTTGAGATGTAGTAAAGTGAAAAACAGAAAGGAGAGAGAGAAATCCTGACTTCTTAGCGCTCTGGTGTTTAGCTGCTTCGGCAAAAAAAAAGCTACACAAATATGACAACTCATATTCTTAACTTACTAAATTGGATCATAAAAAAATGAAAACTATACTTTTAGCACAAAACCAAACTTAAGCTTCACTTCATACTTGATTTGCTGATAGTGAGCATTCCTGATTACATATAGATTCTGTCATCTTGTTTCAAAATTGGAAGATGAAAAAAGTTAAATGCTTGTCATTAGCATGTCAGATTGGATCAGAGAAGACATCCGTTTGAAGAAGTAAAGGTTCACTTAGTGCCTTTGAGATAGAAAGACAAATGCATGCAATTATGTCAATATTTAGATATAAAGCTGCCAATCTGAGTTATAAACATGTATAGCTCTCCACTCACTAAGTTTTTGCAGTGCCAAAATCAAACAAGCATCATATGTCTTACATATTTCTCATGAATGAAACTGTGACTCCTGAAACAGACTGAAAAAAAAAACCAGAGGGCATTATTTTGCTCTATGTGACCTGCACAGGAATTTATCTTCCTTAGCAGCCGTTCTCCCGAGGCCATTGTAGAGCAACATAACCAGAAAGAGAAAATCCAAAAGAAATGACCAAATGGGTCTGATAGCATTGCTACTGGTGTCACAGAACCAGCTTATCAGCAAAGCCTAGAAATCCCTGAAATGTCCCTAAGCTACTGCTGTAGCAAGCACATCTCATATACATGGAAAGCAATCTTCTGATGATTCCTGTGGTACATGATCAAAAACAGGGAAAATAAATGAACCTATTCTAAACTGGTCCTGTGAGGCCCTTCATTTTATCCATTTTCAATGTTAAATCAAGTTTCAACAAATGCTAGAAGTTATAAAATGCAGCCCCACATTATACAGTTATTAACATGGACATGCAAAAATCAGTCAGAGAGACATTTTTACTCAAGTTAACACACATAGATCCAAATAATTCTCCTTTTACTCAGCTATTATTTTTTCTTCTCACTTTGTCCTTCCTGTATGGTTTCTTCCTTCTTATGCTACCCACCTTGGGAAGGTGCAATAAAAAAAGAGCATCATAAGAGGCTTCTACTTGATTTACAGTTTCTCTTAGAAATGATTAAGCATGTATTTTTCCTTTTCTGATGGACCTAAGTGGAATCAGGCTGTTTTCCCTATGCTATTTGCTTCCTCATGGCTCCTCATTGGAAAAATATCCTCACAATCAAGGTAGCACATCGAGATGTGAAAAGCAATGGTTGATGGATATGAATATCACCAGAAAGCCCAGTCACACTGTGCTCTCCCAGAAGTGGCATTAGCCATTTCTCTTGCCTGTCACACAGGCTTACCCCTCAGGCAATCTTGATAGAGGGCAACTAAAGGAATCACTGTGAGAAGACACAGACAATTAACAGTAAAAGAAAGAACTGAGGTAAAGCACTGCTCCCTTGAGATGGTTTTAGCCTCTCCACAGAGGGCTGCTGCTCTCTGAACTAATCCTCTTTGCGAGATGAAGCTCTACAAGATGCAGTGAGAGCCCTGGTCATTCTTCAGGAGGGGGACAAGAGCACCACGTGCTTCTCTCAAAGAGCATTTATTCTCTGAAGACCATCTAGTTCAGATGTTTAGCAAACAGAAACCTTTGTATAGCATGGTTACATTCAGGTTGTTTTGACTAGAAAAGGTGCACGGACCAAGTTTGTACCTAATATAGGTCTTGACAATCAAAGGAGGGGAAGCTTGAATCAGTTTCCAAGTGCAAATTAAAGACCACTTACTATGTTCTGCTGATTCCAGCTCCTGTTTTAGCAGCCAACAGAAATCTTGTCTTAAAAGCTGGAACAGAGTGAACTTGGCGCAGTGTCATGTCTGCAAAGCCAGCTGTGGGCCCAGGGCATGTACTTGGCACAGCTGGGCTCCTGCCCTGCCATCCATCTCCAGCAGGGTTGATGCAAACAAGATCAGCCTGGGACTGCTCTCCCACATACCAGGACCTGCACCAGAGACTGCTGCACGCTGAAGATGGTTAATGAAAGCAGTGAATATTGATCTTGAACACAGAAATCATGTGGTTGTTACAGCAACTGCTATTTCATATGGCACATCTTCTGTAGTGGCCGCATACACCCTTCTCAACGAGATGCTCTCTACAACTAACTTGGAAGGAGGCTGTAGCAAGGTGGGGGGGATCCATCTCCCCAGTAACAAGCAATAGGACAAGAGGAAATCACCTCAAGTTGTGCCAGGAGATGTTACGAAAACTTCATTCACTGAAAAGGTGGCCAAGCATTGGAACAAGCTGCCCAGATAAGTGGCTGAGTCACCCTCCTTGGAGGGATTTTAAAGACAAGTAGATGAGGCACTTTGGGACATGAGCTAGTGATCGACTTGGCAGTGCTGGGTCGGCAGTTGGACTTGATGATCTTAAAGGTCTTTTCCAAGCTAGATGGTTGTATGATTCTGTCCACTCAAAAAGAGAAGGCAGCTATTTTCCATTACCCTGGAGTGAGACTTGTCTCTTGCAGAACTCATTCCTGGCTGACATGCTAACAGGCAAAGAGTACTCCCACTGTTTCTGGAATTCCTCCTCTTGTTGGCCAGACTATCATGTAAAACTGGGTTGGGAAAACAAGGAAATGCTGTGTTTCAAACAGGTTAGGCCCTTAATTTAAAACTATTCTCTGTCCTTTACTTCCCCTTATAAAGTTGCCAAGGGGATGGAAATTTGGGGTCTGGGAGCAGAAATCAGTTCACAGTAAATAAGAAAGCAGCCTTTCAAGAACAGCTTGCACTTGGTAAGGGGTAGAGAGACACTGGCTGCTCGCCCAGAGGTTCTTTTGCCTTGAGAGGGACAGAGAATGGGAGAGAAGGACACAGTGAACCTTTACTGCTAATTAATTATATAAAGGGTAAGGAAGATGAAAAGTTATACAGTGCCACAGTACAGGGAAAACATGGGTTTTGAATTCCAAATGCAGTTCCACTAACTCTTCATGCACTGTAATGGTACAGAAAGGTTTCATGTCCACGAAGCCTCATTTACCGAAAAATCATAACAGACTGGTAAATCTGTTGCACTTGAGACATCGATTTACAGATATGGGTGGTTGCCACCTTCAATGAGCTCTTCATTTGAATCCCTGCCTGCCAAGGGGACACGAATACCATACATGTTTCTCCTTTGAGCCATTTCAGTTGTTATAACTTCTGCCTTATGAATCATTCATTGCCAATGAATAGAAAACATTCCAGGCCCACTTCCATTTCCAGACCATCTAGGATTAAGACCCCTCCAGTCTGTGTTATGCAGTGGCCTGATGAGTACTGTAGAGAGTAGGGTGTAGCATAACATCAGATTTAGAGGCAGAAAGAATGGTTAAAAAGAAATCAGTGGGCTGTTGTGGTGCTACATCTCAAAATTAGATGAGGGATTTTTAGCTGTCAAGGTTTAGAAGATGATGGAAAAATCTACTTTTCTAGCTGTGTCCAGCTTACCATTTGCGAGTACACAATTCCACCTTCCAGCTTCATAAGGACATACGGAGATGGCAAAGGAAGTTTATTATTACAGTGTAGCTGTATGAAAGGTGTTACGGGTACAGAATGAGTAGCTGCTTTTTTCCTTTCCAACAGCCTTCCTGCTGCTCAGGAAGGCAGAATAGGTTAAACCTATCAGTAATTTTTAACCCATGGAGGATAATATTTTCTCTTTTTTTACTTTTTTTTTTTTTCCTTTATTACAAGACTTCGGTCCTGTATCTGACCACGATGCTCCTTTCTGTTTGCTGTGTTTATGAATTAAATTCTACCCGTAGGTTTGGAAAAACACTTCTATAGCCAATGTCTAAGTTATCTACATGAGTATCTACTGTAGTTCTTTAAGAAAGCACAACAAACGTAGGTCTCTATAGCTGTAAAAGCTGCCTCCACATGTTAATTAAGAGCAAATAAAATACATATATTCATGGTACAAATGAGGCACCAGCAGAATAGAGTCTGCCTAGTCTTCTCTCTCTGTTTGCAGGGAGAAACTGCAACAAGTAATATGAGAGGAGTGGGCAAAAAGAAAAAAAAGGAAAATAATGCATATGCATTTGGTTCAATTTATTTATGACATAATATTGAACAATTAATGTCAAATTAAGTACACTAAATGGTTTATTAATTACAGAATAGATAATATATTACTCCTTATTCATACATCTACATAATGTGTTACTACATATCAATAAAACATTTTCTGTTGATTATATACTTCATATATTCATCACACCAATATTTTTCTAAGTGCTATACATTATTTATGTAATGTATCACTAATTACTGCAACACCAATTTTTCCTCTTTTGAACAGCCTCTTCAACTCATTTGTGTCAGGTCTTGCCAAACTAATTAGGATGCTTTGCATCCCATTATTTGACGACATTTAGATTTTACTTTGGTTGGAAAAAAATAGATTGCCCTGCTTCTTAAACAGTTACTAGCAAACTAGTTATGTTATTTCCAGCTTTTTTGGTACTGCCCAATGCACACTATTAAAGTACTGGCAAAGTGCAATTAACAAAGTGTTACCAATTATTCACAGAAAAGGTTACTGGCGGATGCAAACAGAACATACCACATGTTGCTTAGCTTTATCCCACAGCCTTACTTAGCAAGTTATTAATGACCTTACCTTAAACACCAGCTCTCCTATCAGGCCGTTCCATGACCCATCATCCTGAGGACTCCCATACTTGTGATCCGGTGCTACGTAAATTTCATATTTAAAGCCGAGGTAAGTGGCCAAGGCCTCCAACACATCTATTGAGAAGCCCTGATACTTCTTTGGTTTTCCCAGAACATTTTCAGACACCATGACAAAGGGCTCTTCCTAAACAAAAAACAAAGGAAGAATCTGTTAATAGAGCAATTATATGCCACGTTTGGGTGCTGGAGGTTTTTTTAAACTAAAGGACGAACTATTCAAATATTATTTCTACAAAACTTTCCTAAAATACCTTGTTAGCAGTGCCCCTTAAATTCTGCGAAATGCCATTTTGTTTTGGATTTCCTTCAACAGAGAAATTTTATTCTCTATTATATATTTCAGAAATAGGTCTTCTGCTGTAACATTTCAAATGAAATGCTTTTTAGTAATGCCTGCTGGCCACACTTATGGTCAGCAGGACAGGCATGCACTCAATGTCTGGCCATAAATATGGAGGATTCAACAGAACTGCCAATTTCCACTAGCTGGTCAATCCCTAATTCATGTTGTAAGGAAAGAAAAACATGGCAAAACTGAAACATGTATTGCTCTTGTCCTTCTACTGTAACCTGAATATAGGCCAGTAAATTTAAATAGTTCTATCCAAAGAAATTCCATTTGATTAGTTTAGGGACAATCAATTATAGGAGTTAAGGTTGTCTACAAGAATGATTGGTGAATATCCATCTAAAAGATGACCGTCATAAAGGATACAAATAGATAACAAAAGCTGATACTGAAAGGTCAGATTTCAAAAAAACATGTTTTTCTTCTCACTTTTCCAAAGACTTGTAATAATTTTCTCTACTTTTTTATTAAATTGCCCCTGCTCTTTTATTCTTCTTGTTGTGCAATTAATTTCTAAGCATTCCCCTTCACTTTTTAAAAATGATACACAAAAAGAGATCATATTTCTAAGCACAAAAAATATATATTTGCCATAGATGGATTTTACTTATGCGTGTTCTTTATTTTCTTTGAAAACACCTGTCTGATCTAAGTAGAGCAAAATATTAAATCATCCCCATAGCATTAAGGCACTGTAACACTTAGGCAGTTTTTAAAATATGCTGGCACTGTAACACTTAGGCAGTTTTTAAAATATGCTGGATGCCATCCTTTAAATTAATTACATGGTGCTTTAATTTCGTATGAGTTTAACAGAAACACCTATTCTGAGGTGTAAAAAAGTTAGTTCTGACTTGTCATGTCTTGGTCATGACAAGCACATGAAACCACTCCCTGACCACTTTGTCCTGGTCTGCAAAACCCACAAGTATACAGAAGAAAACAGAATTTATTTTTTGCAGTATTTGTGGTCCAAACTTTCACTGTTTCTCCAGTGGCATCTTTGTTGGTGTTTAAAGTATTTCTTTATTACTCTACTACTTATATCTGTAAATTACTTTGAAGCCAAAGTATTTTCACAATTTTTTCACGAAGCCTATACCTCACTAATATTTTTCGATTGTTGCAATGTCCTTCTATATGAACAGGTGTCACTGAATTGCAAGCAGGGTGTTCTTGAAATGAGAAAGCATCATTTGTAAATGCTTGAGTAAATATTCTCAAGGACAGCCACATGCTGAGGATGCTGCCAAAGAAGAAAAGATGCAACCAGACTGCACTGGCAGGATGTTCCTTTCTGACTCCAGGAAATCCAGAAAAAAACCCCAAACCCAAAACAAGTAGAAAACAAACCAAACAACCCCACCCCTGACCAAAAAAAAAAAAAAAAAACAAAACAACCCCACCCCTAAAAAAAAAAAAAAAAAAAAAAGCATTAAGAGTGGACTGCCTCAAATTATTTCTAGTTGTCAGATAGAATTTCTTTCTTCCATATTATCCAACATCAGTGAAATTGACTAAAGATGGAGGGGAGAAAGTGAATTTTTAAAATAGTTTTACAGTGCCCAGGTTCCAAGAACATTGAAGAAATTGAGACTAAGTTGATGAAAGCCTCTCTTAAATGAGAACGTGAAGTGAATTCAGCTTTGCTGATCACCTGAATGATAGATTCCATAAATACAAACTCAGGATTACTGGGAAGAAACGTTTCTGCAAAAAACAAATACAGTAGTTTATCAATCTAAACACAGTATGCACAAAATTCTAAAGATTTATGTGTACAAAAGGATGCTTTAGAAGTTGATAATTTTCATATTAGAAAAGATTATTTTTTATCACTAAATTATTTAGAAAGTAGTTGCTCATAAACTGATTTTCTACTCAGCTGCTCATTGTAGTGATTTAATACGCTGTTTAAAATGCAGTTTGTCACAACTGATATCAGTCCTCTATTAAGCAATGTAATATTGTTTGCTGTTAAGAGATTGACAAAAAGCCCTGATGTCCAGTGTTCCATATATATGTAATGAAATACAAACAGTCAATCAGCTTTATGCAGAGCAACTAACCCTTCCTAATTTTCATTGAAGTCTGGACCAGCAAATCATTTAATTGTATTCCGAACAAAACCAAACCAATCTACTGCTATGATTTTTTTTTGGTGTAATTGTTTACATTTCTGAGAATGCATTGAAAGAGGACAAAAATATTTGTCTTGATATTTTCCCCTCGTAAGTGCTGCAGGCTGAAACTATGCCAGTTGCCTTTTTATTTTTTTTTCTTGCACTGGGAGGGTGCCATGTGAGCTATGGAAAGGTGACTATATCCCTACAATACGGATGTTAAAATGACTGTCTCCATCCTTGAGAAAGTTGAATTTGCAGAAAGAAAATACACAAAGCAAAGCAACAAGGACAATGATGAGCTTGTAGAAAATAGGTGTGAAAAATGGATGAGCTAACTGATGAGTTTTGGAGGTGGAAAAATTCACCCGGATGATGAAAGTTCCATTCAACCCTAATAAATTCAGGAAAATCCTGATACACTTCCTCTCCAAAGCAAGTGTTAATTCAGACTACGTAAGAAGGTCTTTATCAGAGAATCCATACAATTGTCACCCTTGGAGGTGCTCAAAACTCCCCCGGACACCATTCCAACAACCTGCTCTAACATTTACCCTGCTCCAACACAGCTGCCACCCAAGGGTCCCTTCAAACCTAAACTGTTCCAGAATACAGCAAAATGATCCAAGGAAGGCCACTGTTCCTACTTCTCCTTTTCTTCCTTTTAGAGACACCTCTTTAGTGGTCTTGAGAGGCAAAAGCAAACTTCACAGACTGTAAAGCCAGGGAAGTCTGGAAAAACAAACAAGTCACAACATTCATGACTGAGGAGGGAGAAAAAAGAAAAAGAACAGGTTGCTCACCCATAACTTCTTGTTTTTGCAAGGCTGATGATCTGCCTCACTGAACCCCTAAGGCATCCAGTATATTTAGGGGATGGTTTTTCATCCAACCTCAATGGACATCCTTTAAGAGAGGGGCTATTTTGTTCAGCTTTACCTTCAACATGCCCCCGTGTCAGCTGAATACAGCACTACTAAGCCCATGATAAGGGCTCCTTTTTAAAATAGCTCTACAATTATCACTGCCTGGCTTCTTCTTAGGATCAAAGCTGTGCTTCCCTGACCCAAAGGAGGATGGGCTTAAGACTTGGTGGATTTTACACAGGACTGTGGGTTAACCCTGTGGACAGCTAAGCACCACACAGCCAATACCACCTGCAGCTACAGGAAAGTCAGCAGCAGACAGCTAAGGGTTATGTTGGGTGAAGCTGTGCATATTGCTTTTTATGGCTGTAGGAAGACAAAGTCTGGCTTCAGAGGTGATTATGTCCCCCAGGCAAGAGAAACTGCAAATGTTAGACTGGCACATCTTAGGAAGGATAAAGGTGAACCCAAGATTAGGGCAACATGGCATAAAAAAGGGACAACATTGGGAAGATGACATGTTCTTTTTGTTTTTACTTTGGGGAAGTAGCTCAAGAAAATGTTTGTCTCCATTCATTTCGCTATTATCACATTTTAAGGAAGAGCCACACATTAAGACTCACATAGGTTAACAACATGCTACATATTAAGAGTGATATAATTTAGTATTCCCAGCACCCCTGGAAACTGGTGTGAGATGGTATAACATAACCTTTGGGTCCTAGCCATGCCCTCTCCTAGCTACTGCAAAACTTTACCCTGTCCTGGCCAAAACCAGGACAATTTTCTAAATGCTTCAAGAGTCTAAGATTTAAAAGTACAAAATACAGCTCTTATTTACCCTGATGAAATTCTCGGACATACCAATAATTTGGATAAAACATCTGGTTTGAGGTAATCTTTTTATATTCTTTTCTATACCCCCTAACAAAGTTAAAAACAGGAAAGGAGAGAAAAGCTCTTGGGCACAGAAGAGCTTCAAGCTTGGAACAGAAGGAGCAACACTCAAGCTAAATAGCAGAAAAGAAAAATTAGGCTGAGTTTAACTTGGTTTTGTTAATTAATTAGACAATCAAAGAGAAACATTTGTTTGTAGCTGTGCTACAGATGTGGAGGATAAAGTCAAGCAATAAATTCTGGCCTTAGAGGTGGCAGGGGGGGAGAACAAGCGAATAATTGCTTTTCAGAAGTTCAGTTCCCTAAACCCGGAGTCTCTATTTGGGATGACTTTTAGCCAGTAGAATAGTGACTTTAAATTCCAAGCTTTGATAATAATCTTTTAGTTCCTCAATGAAAATCAAGTTTTAGGGGTTCATTATTTTTGTAAAGATCCTCTGTTTTTGGACAAATAACAGAAAACTTTATTGAAAGAACAGAAAAGCCCCATTCAGGTCTTAACCACAGCACTAATGAAATACATGAGAGGAAGAAAAAATGTTCAGTGGGCTGTTTACAAGGAAGTTGTGGTCTTAGCTCAGCTGTTCATGAATTTACCCATGCCCATCACCTCATTACAAGGTCACTGAATGGGCAATAAGGTAGATTTTCTCTGCTGTTATAAGCGTGGATGCTGTGGCTTTGAGACTTATTTCAGGATAGAAATTATGTAGAGCTATGATACACTGCTCTGCTGCACTTGTTTGTGAGGGTCTTTTGCTTGGTCTAAATATAAAAACGCTAAAAAACTAGGATGTACTTTACAAATGAAAAAGCAAAAGAAAACAGAATGCTTTGGCTTATTTTCCTGGTCAGCTGAATCCTCTTTGCCCCTTAGCATGAACAGAAAAACTTCCTAGCAAGGGTACCATACAGAAAATATTCAGTAAAGAATATGTTACTGGCTTTTGAGGTGAGGGATTCTTCACTGAAAGGGTTGTCAAGCTTTGGAGCAGGCTGCCAAGGCTGCCCAGAGCAGTGGTGGAGTCACCATCCCTGGAGACATTTGTAGATGTTAGAGATGTGTAGATGCGGCACTTTGGGACATGGTTTAGTGGTGGGCTTGGCAGAGCTGGGTTAATGGTAGATTAATGATGATCTTAAAGGTCTTATCCAATCTAAATGATTCTGTGAAGAGAGTTTTGAAATTAGGTAATTATATGGGTGGTTAGAATTCATAAAGCATATGAAAACGACCTCTGTGTCTACTCATCAAAAATTTCTGAACACACTGTATTCATTCAGTAGGACTCTGCATTCATTAAATTTTCCCTCTTTCTCTACTGAAAGTAGTGAGAAAAAAGAAAGCAAGAAATGAAGCTCAGTTGTGGGCGAGACTGCCAGTCTGTACTTGACACTGACTCTAGAAGCAGTGGACAGGCACATAAATGATTCCTATAGCCCAGGCTGAGCCTTGGCAATCTCGTGAAGTAAGTATTCACTGTGACACTTTAAAAAACTCCCATTCCCTGCAAACATTAAGAAACTGCTCCCCGAACTGAAATTCACTCTTATTACTAGATTTCTCAACTCCCTTCCAATGGCCACTGGATGACCAAGCACAGCCATTATAACCAACAGGAAACACTAAGTCTTGTAAACTATAACCAAAATATTTTCAAGCACAAGATATTATTGTCTTGTTGCTAAGCAAAATCACTTTTTTCCTTGACTCATAAAATAATTAATGATCCCCTTTTAAATGTTAGTCACTTTGTATTTCCTTCCCCAAAAGATTTTAGTGAAATATGCAGCCCCAAATACTTAATTTCCTCCAGTGCTTTATTGACCACTGTTTTGGGGATTTTATTTCTCTAGAAACAGCACAGCAGCTTGTTATTTTTAATTGAACAATAATGTACATTAATTCATGTTAGAATCAATGACCAAAATTTAATTGAAACATTTCATTCTTTCATTACAGAAATTCTCCCACTATTAACAGTTATAAAATTGCTGCAAAATATGACACAGCCCCCACCCCTTAATAACACTAAAACATAGATAAAGGATTCAAATCTACAAGATCTTGGATAATTAAATACTATACTCTTTCAATATCCTATTGTGCCAGTGGTCTGTGTAACTGTATTGGCATCGAAAAACACCATTCTCTGATCCTGTGCTTTTCAAACAAATTGATTAGAAAGTCAGTTGTACTAACAGAAAAGTCTCCTCATCTACAGCAAGAAGCCCAGAAACCGGACACAATATTAAGGAGATTTTACCTTTGGCCTATTCTTATGCATGTGTGTAGTCTATCACTTCTTTTGATATGTTTATTGTCATCTTCAACTAGACATGACGTTTTTTCTTTCACTTACAGTACTTTAAATAGTATGTTTTCCTCCTGAGTGAAATGGTAGCTTTTGGATTTATCATGGTCTTTAGTTTAGTGCTATTTACCGGAAATGAACAAAGAATGTTAGCCCCTCTTCCCAGTTCCTCCCATTTCTCAGCAATGGGACTAAGACTTCTTTCAAAGCAATCTGTGGCAATGGTGCACTAGGATGCTGCCAAGCTTTGTGTATTGATTTTAATTCACAATAACTTAATACAGGTAACAGCTCTTCTGAACCATACGACAGGAATATGGATTGAGATTGGAAGTAATTGGAACGTTTTAGAGTGTGTCTAAAGAGTACAGTGGTGGCTTTAACGCAGACAGTTCAGACACCTGAATTAGCAAAAGTGTGGTATGGGTACATTAACCTGCTGGGAACTACACCGTACTTCCAGCAACCTTGCAAGGGCTCCTATTCATAAGGAGCTCTGCCACACAGTTCACCTCCTTTTCTATCTTGCATAGTATGGAAGGATAATTACAGTCAGAGTAAGAGCCTCTTTCTGTTCCAAAGTCAAATTTCTGTGAACTGTGCGAATTGCTCTGGAATGCAAATATGCCCACAGAGCAGCTGGGTAAGGGTCAGTGAGAATATAAGAGCCAAGGAGCCCTGAGAGGTAGCCCTTGACATAGAGATGAGTTAGGTTGGTCCTACCAGGCTTTGCACTGCCCCTACCTTGCTGTCAAGCTGTGGCCCCAGCAAGTTCCCAAAACGTTTGAATTGCTTGATATCCACCTTATCTAGTATATAGTACCTGCTACTTTAGAAAAATGGATTGAAAATAACAATAATTGAAAAAAAAAAGGTGCTGGGTTTCCCAGCAGGCTGTGAGATTAAAGCTTGTCAAATGAATGATCACAGTAGTGAACAACTGTAAGGTTTATGCTCTGTTTTAATACAAGCTGGGTAGCTCAAAGGGACTTAAAACAGCTATTAAAAAAACCCTGTGCCCAGTCAGTAGCAATTTAAACTTGGCCCTTGTACAGGTGTGGTGGTTGGAAGAGGAAAAGAAAGACAGGTTCTGCCTTTATCAAGGAATATCAGTTTCTGCTCTTATAATAATGATTTTAATTATTACTATTTTGGGTACTGCTGTAGTCCAATATACCAATACAGAGAGCAATATACAATTTAGTATAATACATGCCTTAATTAAAACTGTTTTTCTTAGTGCAGAGATAGAGCTGCCTGGCAGAATGAAGAGACTTTACAGAAATCCACAGCATTCAGTTATGAAAATGGGGAATGGGATCAGGACTGCATAAGAAAAGTGATCACCAAAAATACTGGGAGAACATATAAGAAGCATTAGCTATGAGACTTTTCCACGCTACTTTAAAATATTTATTCAATATTTAATGAGGTATCCTGCACATAATCTTTCCTGAAGTTGATCTTTATTGTACAGTCATTCACTGATGTTTTTGTCCTGACATTTTTAATCCTTTATCACTTCTGACTGTTTGTTCTTCCACATATGATTAAACATTGTCTTATTTCATCTTTCTTATGCCTGTCTCAGTCACTCTGAAAGTTACTCCAGCTTCTTGGAAAGAACTTTTATTTTTTGCTTTCTTTAAGCCAGTGTTGGAAGTCAAATCCCAAAGACAGTTTCAGCTTTTAAAACCAGGCCTTAGCTTTATATCTAACTTTTCATCTTCTGTCTGAGTGGTAAATTCAATAGAAAAAGGGACTGAAGATGCAGACCTCCTGCCAGCTCATGTCCCTAAAGACATTGCCTTCAAATTTCTTTCTTTTCTAATCTGTGCAACAAATGCTCATGAATTTGATACCAACCACTGAGAATTAAACTAGTCCACACATGATATCATTTTCCATGGTGCAAATGATGCTTCTTAATTATTTTTTCTTTCTATGGTTATCTAACCTTTTGCTAGTCCTTTCACTACATCACGTCCTACAGTGCCCACCTGCAGCCAAGGGTGACCAACCTGCAGCTCTGTGCAAGTAACCCAGGTAGTAACTCTCGAGATACAGTGTAGAGGGATGTATGGCAAAGCATAATTCAGCATGGCTGGCTGTTATCTTTCTTTCCTTTATCCTGCCTGCTTTCTTAGAATCCTCCAGATATGAAAACATATTCCTCCTTGGGAGCTGTTTTGAATTTTCATGTAGAGTCACAAATATCTTTTGCACGATTAGGCTATTATACCTTATGCACTTTCAGGAAAGGCTCTGTACTTTTCAGTCAAGCTGTTAATGCTTTAAAACAGGGAAATGCAAACTTCTTCCTTTTTTGAACAACAGGGGCTTTCTTAAAAATATTATTTTACAAATACTTGCTGGTCTATTCATTGTCAAATGGACCAAATCTCATTCCATTTCCAAATTCTTAATATTCATATGAATAATTCAGTAATTGCCACAGCTAGTAAAATGATATTATGAGAATATCTGCTGTATTTTAGGTCTTTTTCAATGAAACTGAACAACTGAAAAAGAGAATAAACTGAGACAGTCAAAATGGATATGTAACTAAATTTGTTCCTGGGCAATTGTTGATTCAAGACACTCTGAATTTGTTTGGAACTACTATGCTGACCTTCGAGTGAGCTACATTTCAGAAACTCAGAATACATTTCAGAAATTCACCAGCAAGTGACTTGAACTTAAGAGCAACTTGTCAAACACAAAGTTCAGACTTCAAATGTGGAAGCAGTCCCAGACAGAGACATCTGATATTTAAGTTACACAAAATAAACCTTTTCTACAAGTGTACAAAGTGTGGTACTAATCCAACTCAAATTAAAACACTGAATTACACGTACACAAACATGACCATAGTTCTCCTCAGAATAAACCACAAAGAAATATTTCTTACTGCTATTTATGCAAAGGAGAGCATTCACATTTACTGCAGAGGAGCCAGGATTCTCTGCCAAGTCAAACCAGACGATTTCCAGTCTAGGGCTATACTGTATTCCACCACACTCACAAAGAGATTTTGGGTTGGGTCTGCAGATACATAGCCCATAGCTATTAAATTTACTTAGGGAAAGGAATTAGTAGATGGATGTGGATGATGGGAACTGTTCAGCATTTGCTTATTGAACGACTGAGGAAACAACTCACAATCATTTATGATTTTCAGACTCCAGAAGGTTTCATTTCATTAGTATAAAGCAGTATAAACCCAGGTGTTGCAATTGCTGTCCTCTCAAACTCTACAGCAATTTTTGGAATAAGTCCTTTTCAACCTGAAGGCATAACAAATTGATATTGGAAGAGGAGAAGGGGTGTTATCTAGAAATGCATGAGAGATTTGAACTGTTAACAAAAAAAATTTACAAATTAATGTAAATTTCTCAACCCTCCATGAAAAAGAAACCTATTAATAGTCAAGGGTATTATTATTCAATTTTAACACTTGTTTCCCTGGATCAAGATCATACTGTTAGAAACTGGCAGAATTAATAACAATAACTAATCATTCACATTCTGCATAGATTCTTCACTTTTAATGGAAATGTATTGACTTAATTGAAGAACAGGGAGAAAGATGGAAGAGAAAATATAATGAAGATCATCACCAAAATAAATTTAATTGGTGAAATCCCTCCCGCTCTCACATCCAAGGTAAGAATCACACATTTTCATCACACAGATTAAATACAAATCTCCAATTTTGTCCTATCCAGCAGATATAAAACTAGTGAGGAGACTGAAATGTCGTGTGCTCTGCCTTGAACTTTAAATGTCTGTCTTCACTTTTATAATGAATACAGAATCCTACCAGCATAGCTAATTATTTTTGTGCATCTTTTCAAGTTGATAAATATTCATGCTATAATAATGTGAAAGAAGACTGCTCTCCAGCAAGGTAACTAAGATAACTGGGGATAAACCAGGAACAGTGCAGAGAGAGGAAAGAACAACTTTACCTTTCTAGGCAAAATCCACAGATCATTTTTGTCAACAGATAATTACACTGAACCAGTTAATATGAGTATCAGGGAAAACAAAGACCAGCCACTGCCACCATGATGCTATTTTGATGAACATGCAATTGAAGTATAATCTTCCCCCTTTCTGTTACTACTCTTTTTTTTCTGCACATTTTTCCTTCCTTGGCTGGCTTTTGCTGTTGTTTTTTTTGTTTGGTTTTGGGTTCATTTTTAGGTTTGTGGGTGTTTTTCTTTTTTGGTTGTTGTTTTGGGGTTTTTTGTTTGTTTTGCTGTTGTTTGGTTTGTTTTGTCTTGTAGATACTATCACAGGAAGTTCTCTAGTATGCTAAGAGCTGTAATAGAATGTTCACCCTGACAGATAACGTGTTTAAATACCCATAAAATAACTGGAGGGGTACAAAATTGCTGTGTCTGTGGCACTAACATGCTTTGGTGATTTGACTTTCCACCCCTGACGGAACCTCTTCTTTCATCATGCACTGTCAGCAATGCAAACCCTGAAAACTCCTTGTCTTGTTCTTTATAAACAAATGCTGGGCCCTCAGATACTGAACTCAAACACGAGTAGATAGCAGCAAGAGGGAAATAGCTCAATCTAACCTTTATAATTCTGCAGCTCCAGATCAACTTTGTACTTGGGCAGTGGTCCAAAGAGGGCTATATGTCTCATATTAATTTCTTTTTCTTTATTTCTTTTTTTTTTTTCCACTCTTAAAAATTCTCCTCAAGCAGAGTTTATGGCAGGGAATACCCTGGCCTCATAACACGAAGTACCTTCCTGTTCTGGTGGACGTTGTCCGTTCAGCTTTAAACCAAGAATTTTCCTGCTGCTGCTCAAGGCAAGACGCCCACAAAGGGGAAGAACCTGGCTGAATAAAAGCTAGGATGGGACAGTAGATGTTTTACCAAACTAATATTACTTGCTCTTGACCTTGAATATTTCCTGAGTGTGACAATGTGTATTAGACTGCACTCAATTTGCCAAGGTGATTGGAATTGGATTATTTAGAGCTTCAGCTAGGTAACTTTAGCTAACAGGGCACTTGAAGTTGGCCTTTATCAGCTCATATGCTTCTGTTACCTAATTTAGAACGTGCCTGTGCAAGAAACAGGTTCTAATATGTTTGATTCAGTCTGAAATGCACTGTACTGATAAATAATTTTATTTTGTGGAAAATGATCCATTTTTCTGGGTTTTTTTTGACCAGCCTAAATCAGACACTAACACCAACTACTTTCTTGGTAAAATGATGTACTTAATAAAAAGATGAGGCAAAAGGAAAAAGATACATTCCTGCTAGTGCAGAAGGTTGAGCATCTGCTTACCAGCACAGTCACCACACGCAGAACCACTCCTCGCATGTTATTCTCCAGTTTTCTGTCTGTTAGTGACCCATTCAGACCAGTGACGGGATTCCAGCAGCCAAGCTAAAAGAGAAAACAAAAATCATTTTCTCATTGTCCTTAAAACTTTGCTAGTCATTCCTCTTAGGTGGCTTTAAGCAGGAACATATGAAATAAACAGAATACCTTCTGGAATCAATGAGATGGAAACTCAGGCAAGAGCTTGTGCAGAGATTCATCTTTAAATTGAAAATGAAGCAATTAAGGATATCAGTTTTTGATTTTAAATACCAGTGTGCAGCGGATGACAGCATCCAGGATTTGGGATTATATGCATTGCTTCAAAAGAGGTCAGAGAGGACTTCTATATTACCTGAAAACATTTTAAAAGTACTGTAGCTGTAACAGTATTTCTACCTTTCTTTCAGTAATACACCAATTGGAGAAATAATAGCTACCATCATTTTAGCACACTGTCTGCATCCTTCCTAGCGGAACTCTGACAAAAGGAATTACACCAGCTTCTAATTAAAACTTATACTTCTAATTGCTAATGAAACAGCAGTGATTTTAAGCCAGGTTAAAAATCGCATTTAAAGATGACTGAGGAAAAGATCATTGCATAGGCATATCACGGTATTGAGAGAGTACTGCAATAGATAATGCAGAAAAAGAAGTTCATCTATGCCATTCTTTGCATTGGTGCTATTGTATTTCTTGAGCTTCTGTGGATGAAGCTTTTGCTCAGGAATCTCTCTAGGTTTATCTGCCTTTCAATCTGAAGGTTAGTAGATACTGACTTGTAATTCAGCTTCTCTGAAAATATAACTTGCCTGGTTTTTGTATGATGGTAGATGATTTTTTTGAGCACAGAGAAAGAAATCAATCAACCACATATCCCTTAGCACCACATACCAAGATAACCAGTTTCATTTTTGAAATTCATTACCACACTCAGCTGGCCTACACAATAACCAGTGTTAAATCCAAAAACCAACAGAAGGACAATGACTGACTTCAGAGGACTTTGGAGCAGAGTCCCAATTAAGGCACGTAAACCAGTTGCCTGCGTAAAGTCATTACACAGCCAAAGAGACAGGCACCTGCAGATACAAGTTCTTGCTCTCAATTTCCTTCTCCATGGACTGTGCATGAAACCTTTCCAGGGATGCTCATCTTCTGACTCTTATTTAAAGGAACGAAAGGTCTTGCTCCCTCTGACAAATCAAGATTAACATCAGTAGGTTATTGTTGGGTCCAGTGGCCTCTACTAAGACTATTCTCTTGGAGAATTCAACACCATAATCTGACAGAAACTGTAAAATATCAAAAATATTACTGTAATTTCACAGAGTCACAGAAATGGCAGGTTGCCTCAAACCATCTGAAAGGGTTTGTAAAGAAGGGGAAAACCTTTGCTGACTGTACTTGAGCAGGAATTTACAGAAACCATTATTTTCAGCCTTCGTGTGAAAAGGCTTTGTATATGTGTTTCACAGATCTTTCAAAGCAAAACAGAAGACAAAGAACTAACTTCAAGTAAACATATTTAACCATTCCAGAAGTGGATAATTTGAAATATTTGTTTTCTTCGTTACACCTATTTTAGAGCAACTTTATGTTTTTTTTAATTTCGATAACATTCATATCAGTTCTTTGAAGATGGCTCCTTAAGGAATGTGTGTCTCAAAAAGGAAAAAATAAAAACTTCCTGCAATGACATAGGAGTTAAGTTTGACTCAATGGTCTCAAAGGTCTTCTCCAATCTCAGTGATCCCATAATTCCATGTTTCCCAAAGGAAGATGGCCTTAAAAAAATGTAGTCACTTCCCTCTGCTGCTTTCAGAAGTACTCACAGCTAACTCTTGCCCTTCTGAAGCTGAAGTTATATTACCGTCAGGGAATGAGCGAGGGAAATGCTGAGCATACTTGAAATCTCAAGTAATGACTGAATAAAGGATCTACTAGATCCAGAACACCAGAGAAATTGAAAGCAGCAACAGGATAGAAGAAGAATCAAAATCAGGACGCGTCATGTTAATCTCTTGCAATTGTTCATCTTTCCAATAGCTGTTTCTAAATAAAAGCACCAATTATCCCTGCTTGGTTTCCCCACTTTGTGTTCCCATCTGGTCACAAAGACCAACAAGAAACCATACCAGCCCGCTCTGCTTCTTCTGCATCTCCACAGTGCATCTAGCTGTTCACTAGTCATGGATGGACTGCTGACACATTCCAGGTCCTCATCACTCCCCCAGCAAAGCCCTGCAACACTCTGAGCTGAATAACCTAAATGCTGAAGGGTATTGCCTGTAGTAGTACAGTGAAATGCAGCAAGTGTACTTGCACTGTACTTTGTACGTGGCAAACCACTGACATCCTATAAAGCAAAGCGTTTCACGGGCTACACTTTCTGTACAAAAAATAGCAAAACCAGTACTAAGTTCAGAACAAAACTGCATTAAATTAATTTGGTGATTGTCATTCTTAGTCACACAAAGAAACTAAAGAAACTAATTAAAACTTAGATCCAATTAGCATATCTAAATGTGTTGGATGTATAATTACTGCAGAAACTCTGCTGCTTTTGCCAGAACTAAAACCCTGGGAAGTTGCTGAAGAGCCTTTTTACCCTTTTGAGGTTAAGGTCCAATTTTAATTATGTACATTAATGTGTACATATTTATATAATTAAGTTTTTAGCCCAACCTTACCTTTTTTAAGGGAAAAACTCCCCACCCACATAACTGATTTCTGGAAATTCAGCATAGCTGTAATTTTCCTTTAAAAAGGCACTTTTTATTTTCAATTATTGTTCATTTAATTTTCAGTTCAATTGTTCCTTTATGCAGCTCAGTCATGGTGAAGACAAATGTGCAGTGTCTTGCCAACAAAGTTGAAATTGATTTTGAGTGGGAGCTGCTTACTGTTATTAGGAGAAAACAAATCAACATTTATTGATGACAATTTGAGCTTGTCATTGCAGCAAGGAACAAATGTAACTACTACTGAAATATCGTGATGGGGGTGATATGAATCTCCCTCTTTCAGCTTTGCCCCATTTAACTGTTTCTGCAAAACATTTGCTGCTTCTGCATCTACTTCCTTTTTCTTTTGTTCTCTAATGGCTGAAATGAGAGAACAGATCAGACAATAACAGAAATTCACATTAACTCTGGTAGATTTGGGCAGATGGGTGATGGGAACTCTTACTGAGCACAGTGCTTGTCATCTTCATACCACAAGAAATTTATCATTTGTAGTGCTTTGTACCTCTGTTGCAGTTTATTTTATTTATTCTAATGACAGCTTTCACTCTGCTAGGTTTGATATAATATGATGAAGACAGAAAAGTTGTCAGTCTTCTACTTCCTTTGTGATCCAATTTGCAATCTCTTTCTGTTCATCCCACATCCCAGCTTGTTATCCTCACTATCATCATTGTCAAAATGGGCTTTGTTCTCCTGTTTTGCTGGCAAAGCCAAAAATTTACTTCCCTTCTTCATTAGAAACTTTTGACTATATGAAGAATGCATTATGGAAGGACTTTAATTTGTGTATCAATAGTAAAGTAGGCAAAATCTATTTAATGTGTACTTACAATTTCATTATTTATAAGAAACTTGGAACACTAAAATCTATAATGCCTTTATGACAGAGCTTACAGCCAGTTTTCCTCCCCTAGTTTCTATGCAACCATTGAACTCTGCTGAATATTTGAGAGCTTTCACTATTTTTTCTAGCAGAGTAAAATGCAGATTGTGTCAATTAATCAAGAAAAATACATCGGCCTGGTATGATCACAGTTGAGGACCATCAGAGAAAATGAATAAAAGCAGAATACTGATACAGATGAATTACTTAAGTGCTTGCCACTACATCAAAGTTTAGAGTGTTCTTTTACTTCAATTAATATAGAAAATATACAGGACCTGGTTTATCCAGCATAGCAATGCAACCATCTTGGAACTCAGACTACATTACCACAACACTACTAAGAGTCAAGAGCAGAAAACGTTCTAGAGAAGGCACAATGGAAATCTGAGAGATAGAAGTGCACTACATCTGCAACCGAAATCTGTAAGGACATTGGGATCACTGACTCCTCTTTCATTTATTTCCCTGTTGTTTAAAGAAAAAAACCCAATGATATCTTGTTTTTAGTATGGACAGCCTGACGAAACATTTCCAGTGGAAATGCCTATGACAGAGCAGTTCATAGAGAGCTGCTGAGCCACAGAAATAGCAGTCTCCTTGCCTGAAGTACCTACATGCTCTTCAGAAACTCCCTCCTCAATTTTCACCCTGGTCCAACCTGCTTTAGGAACTGAATTCTTACACGATCCGACTTCAGCAGAAGAAATGCGCGTTAATAATCCCCATTTCCATTCCAAAGCATACTAAATTCACAGAAATGGAAAAGACCCCATGAAGCTGTCATGAAAGGACACTCAGCTGGAAGAGTTGAACTCCCAGGAGTGCTGGGAACACTCGAAATGGGACGCACGATAAAAAATAATGAAGAAAAAGGTGGAGTTTTTTTGGTGATGTGGGGGTTCAGCATTTGCAAAATTTTCTAGGACACCAGTTTAGGCAAAATTCAAGCAGGACAGCATATAAATTGTTTGCAAAGAGTATTCCTGATGCTTCTTGTCAGCTGTTGTTTAATATGTCCAACAGCAACTGGGAAATCAGAGACTAAATCCTATTGATTAAAGACTATGTCTCACAGAAGAAACACCATAAAAGTATCTTTCAATCATCAGTATGGTACTGTCGGTTATGTAAAATGTAGTCAGATGCTCTGTTACCTGGTTAAAGAGTCCTTTCATTCAGCTGTTTAGCCAGCAACCAACAGTTTGTCAACCAAATCTGCAAATAACCTGATGGCCAGGAGTTAACTGAGGGCCTTTGTACCTCTGAGCTTGACTGAAGAAGCAAGGATCAGTTTTGATCTTCACAGCAATTTCCTAATAGGATTGGTTAGCAGGAAAGCTTTCTGTGTTTAACTACCTTCACCAAAGCTTAGGTAATAGTCAGCAAATAGTAAGTAGTTAAAATCAACAGAAAATACTGTGCTCAAAAATTGGGTAATGTATAGCAGCACTTGTTTCTCCTACATTCTGCGTGGTGAAATCTATATAGTTCTGTGCATTCAGTTAATTATTTTGTACAGTGTGTTTTGCTGCTTTAATTCGTCTGTGGACTAGGAGGAATGGCCTGCCCCTAGACTTGCCATGTTATTTTCGAGCTGTTAGGAGGATGTGAATACCCACGTTTAGTTTTATATCCAGTGGTCTAAGGACTGTAATTGCAGCAGTCAAAGTGGGGGATTTGTTTTATTAACTGATCATAGATACAAGTGCAAGTGACCTAAGTAGGAATTTCTTTCCTCAAAGCGAAAGCACAAGGCAGAATAATGCTGAATGGAGTTAAAATATTTTGCTCTGGGGACTACCCAAATTTCCTTTTCTTACTGAACTGAAATAAAGAAGCTAATGGAAAGTTACCTGCTGGTAACCTGCCGTTCATTTGCCTGCTAGCTCCTGACTCAATGTTTTTTCAAGGACCCAGACTGCTGCCAGAAGCTATAATTGGGTGTTTTAAACCATTGAAAAATTGAATTTATGGGGAAAACAGGACAGACTTCATAGGTATTATCACACTCACCTAAGGCATGCTCTACTCACAAAGCTGATGGTTTAGTGCTTAGGCCAAGCCTCTAGAATCTAATGGCAAAATTTTCAAATGTACAGTAAATCACCACATCCCAAAGAAAATGAACCATCTTTCCAAGCCAGTGGTGTCATTCTAATGATCCCTCTCTTCTCCCCCCATCTCTTAATCTCTGGCTTACTTTCTCTGTTGCTTCTTTCCCTTTCATTTGAAATTTGGTGGTTTTAATCTATCATTTTCCCCTTCTATCATCTCTTATCTTTAGAAAATACCCTTTTTCCCTTCTTTAGTCCTTTTTTACTGTGAATTCAGTACTGCTAGCGGTTCCCTCACCTGTGGTTATCTTCCTCTTTCCTACATTGCAATATCTCTTGCCATCCATTTCTCTGTGTACTTTCAGTGTACTTTCTGTCCTCTGCTTTTCTTTGCCTTGATCTTCCTCTCCATTTCCTGTGCCTTTTTCTCATCTTGTTTTTTGGTGTTTGTTTTTTAGGGTTTGGGTTGGTCAAGGGACCTCACTTTCTACTACATCCAGCTTTGACTCATCTTTCAAATCACTTTGGATCCTTTCCCCTTTCTCTTTGCCCCTGGATCTCCTTTTCTCTCAGGCAGTCCTCTCAGGCATCTTCCCCCCAACTCCTCCTTCTCCTTTTGTGTTATGAGGGAGATGGGACTTAACAAAATAAATTACTGTATAGCCCTGTTTCCTTTGCTTTCATCTTTCTTGCATTTTTTTACTCCCATCCCCTGACAACCGTACACAACTCTGAAGAAAAGAGTCAGACAAGGATAATAATGAGTCAGATGTTGATCTCTTTTCCCATTGCCTCCATATTTCAATTAAAGTCAAATACTCAGAAAAGCCTGTTCTTCGACCCAATACCGACATCACCCCTTTGCTAACAAATTTCCTCACATTGTCAGAGTAAAACTCATGAATATCACTTTAATTTTACACTGGAAGCTTTCTCACTGATGTCTGAATTATTCCAGGGTAATTGATAATACGAAATAAGTTCAGGTTTGTGTACAGTTTAAATATAGTCACTTTGATTTTTAATTTCAAATGCTTGTCTCCTTTCTCATTAAGCATATCAATAGTTAAAAATGTCTTTTATCTAGGTCATGTAAGGTCTGGAAGAAAACCAAAAACCTTAAAACCAGGTTTTATAACTGAACTTGGTCTGTTTGGTCCACCACTGCATATTTATGAAATCAGAGAAAAATATTCAAGGTTACTACTTCAGCTTGTATTAAATCACAATATATAAGCTTTTGATACCATCATAAAACCTTTGATCAAACCTATTCAGTGACAAACAACAAAAAGCACTGTTTTCCACTTGGTTGTATGAAGCTCCCTCTCTACAGGTAGCAAGAAAACACACAGAGCACATTTCATTTCTTATCAGTTCCCTGGCAGTATTCAAATATTCTTCAGCAGACTCCCAGCTTTCCCCTCAGCTTAGTAAGGCGCTTTTTTGAGATCCAAATTTTCAGAAATGGTTTCTCAAAGTGGAATATCGACAAAACGTGTTTGCTGTTGCAGGGCTCAAAAATTCTGGGGGGCAGCATTCCAGTAAGAAATCCAAATAGTAATAGTGCAGAGAAAACCCACCACTGTTCCATTTGGAGAAAAGTAGGCTTACAGAGCAGAATTCTGAATAAACCCAGTCCAGATAACCCCAGAAGTGAATCCTTCAGAGGAGAGTAAAGTGGCCTATGGTGAATGACGTGCTTCTGCAGCACAGTGCTGCCAGTGCTGAGCTATCTGGGCACCTCCACCCTGCACTGCAGTCAGCTCGGTGAGCACGTACGCTGAGAAGCACCTTGGCTTTTTTCTTCTGCAACAAAGATCTCCCCTTCAATATAATCACTGAATTAGTAGTCTGGGAGTCAGCTCTGGAAGTAAATCCACATGGAGATTTGTGTATTAGATTCATCACTCTCCAAGTTGGGAAGAAAAAGAAAGGCTCCTGCAGAGTGGTAGTACAGACCTGTGCTTGCACTAAAGAAATCTGTGCTTATTTTAAAGGCAGCTGACAAGGAATGCAAGTTTAAGTATACATGGGGCCCAAAGAGGCTACAGAACATCTGGACTAATCTCAGTGGCACCTCTTTAGCCCTATTTTTGAAGTGTAAGCAGAATTATCACACCACTGCTTTCACAGAAACGCATCAAGGAACTCTACATCTGGTTATCTTTTCACAGGAAGCACAATGTTATGAAGTATACTTTTTTCAGGCATAGCATATGGGAATCTCCATTTTTCTTTGCCTGGCTAAAGGATTTTAAATGAAGCAATACCTCAGCACTATTTACTCAAAATTATATTTATTTATTTATTTAGCTACGGAATGCTCACTGGGCAGTACTGCTGCGGTTGTTTTCCCTATGCATGAAGAATGAGTTCACTGGACTTGGATGAAGAGTAGGGGATGTTTCTAGGATGCACATACCATGGAAATACATGTCCTGAAAACCCTGGAAATAGAACAACCTCATTTCATATTACACTTACACTTAGCATCTTTGGCTTGGCTACACAGTTCTCAACCTTACCTTGAAACACCAAATAAGAAAAGGACACAGAAAAACACCTCCTTTCCTTAGTCAAGGCACTGATGCACTGACATGAAAACACTACCTCCAAATACCAGACACAAAGCCAAAGAGAGGCAGCTGTGATTAGGTACTATTTTTATCTCAAAGACTGTGAATCCCTGTCTCCTCAGACACATTCAGCCTCTCAACGCCAACATGAAAAGCAAAGGAATTAGCATGTAGGTATTGTGAAAACATACACCGGTGTTCAGCACAGACAATTTCTATATCTTTAAGCATATTTGTACCTGTCTAGAAGCTGTTCAAACTTACACAACATCAAAGTAACTTAGACTTTCTGTTGCTCAGCACAGCAGAGTTTGCCAGCTCTTTCTTAAATGTAGTACAAAGGGAGATCTGACAAGAGCATCTCCTATTCATACATGCTAGTGCAACGTGCTTCCTAAGCACAGGGGCTAGGAAACAGCTTCTCACAAAGCATCAACACCAAAAAGTAAGTATTACAGAAAAAAAAAAGAGAAAGAAAAAAGCTGATGGAGCATGAGAAATTTGCATGAAAGGGCAATGTAGCTTATTTCTATTTTAAATGTGCATATGTGAAGGCACTCTGGAGAGTGCCTAAAGAATGGAGAACTTAGGTAAAAAGTGACAAACCAAAACAAGCTTTTACTTGAATATTGCCTGAAAGTTCCTCACTACAGAGGAGCTAACATGGCAATGCAGCAAGAGTAGCACTAGATGACAAACTGCTTTCCATTGGTTCTTCAGATTCCTGGGATGCTTAAATGAGGAACACAGAGATGGAAACAATCTTTGCTTACACATAGATCAATACCCTGTTTCTAAAATTTAGGATTTATTCTTGGCGTTGGCAGAAAAAGAGTTGGATATGTCACAGACTTACCAGCTCGGTACTGGCTAGTAAATCAAAGCTGCATTTTGCCACTGATATGTTAGAAAATATTACTCCAGTATAACCCATGCTCACAGAGTATATGGCTACAGAGTCACCAGCTTTTAGTGCATTATGGACCAGATGTTACAAGTGATTTACTGGATCACATATTTTTGAGAGTTTGGTAGTGAAGAAAAGATTGTGGGGTGTTTTTTTCCAATCTTTCAGCACAAAGCAGCTTTCTTAGGAATCAGAACTATTAGTGAAGGAACCAAAATAATTTAGGACAGCAGTGACCAAGCAAAGTATCAGTACCAGGCCCCAGCTGAGAAGAAACAGCTCTTCTTCTGAGGGCTCTCTTTTGACCCTGACACTTGGGCAGTGGAGAACAGAAAGGTCAAGAGTGAATTTGAGGAGATGGTTGTGACCAACAACCTGGATTACAAGAAGTAAGTTCTTCCCACTAACTTCAGCTGCAATGAGAGCAGGTGTGCTCACCTAGAGTCCTAAAAATCAGCACAGGTACCAGGAGCATTGGGCACTGGGAAATATTTAAATAATGTGATCTGCTTCATACCAGGGGGCCCTCCCTCTATGGGGTCCAGATAATACTTTCTAAAATTTTTGCCTGCAGATGATCTAGCTTTAGTTGCAAAGCACAAGGCATTTTAGCATCAATAAACTGCTACTGAAATTGTCTGTGGTCTAGAGGCCATGACAGAACTGCTATGCTGATAACCAAATGCTATACTGATAAAGGTCAAAAGCAATTCTGTAATTACCAGCACCATAAACTCACCTTCAGCACAGTCAAATCAATACATTCAACTTCATTCCTTTCTATATACCAGAGGGCATTTGCTTCATCATTAGCTAGCAGAAAGGCTGTCCCTAAAACAGACCTGTACTCCTGTGACCTATTGATGTTGCCTCCAATGAGACTTCAGAAGCATCTTCACCTTACCAGCAGGAAAAGCTGGTAATTCTGATTGCCCACTGTCTTTTCCTGGGGGTGATGCTGCTACCACAGCTGTCCATAACCTGTTTAAAAGATCTGTTACACTTGTGCATACATGGTTTAGAGCAAATTTGCAGTCCACTGTATTTACTACTAGTCATTGCTCCACTGAAGGGTATCTAAATCCTATCAGGATCTGTTAGTAACTAGTTCAGTGGATCCACATGCAGGAATGGATACTTCTGCATATAAGAAACAGAGGCATCAGTGTGAGTAAATTTCATGTGCTTTCATAAACATTAAATGGCAAATGATATGCTGTAGAGTACCTGAAGACTTAAACAAAAGGTCCCTGTGGAAAATAGTAAACCATTAGTTTAACAGATTAAATGACACATCTAATAAGCCCTGTCTAGAATAGCTGAATCACTAAAATAAATTTTTGTTACAAATGAAAATCACTGCTCTAATGACACTGGAATTTGCCACAAAAATAAATTAGATATCTATCTTAGCAATTAAAACTACAGAAACACATGATAAATCTGTCTTGCAGAGGATGAGAATTATATTTGCTAGAACACTATATTCCTGCAATAGATTCATACACACTGCTGAAATTGGGTAAGGAAACCAAGAACTTTAAACCACTGAGAATTTTCCTTAGTCAGTTTGACATTGCAAAGATCCTTCTAAGAACATATTGGTATCTATGGCAGTGATAATTTAACTAGCTAAGTAGTAATACTGTGCTCTTCACTACAGTCTTTCTGGGATTTAATTCTAAGGGATGATACCTATTTTAAAATCATCTTTCCGTTTGGAAAGATCTACTGCTTTTAAGAAGAAAGAAATGTCTGTCTTAAGAGTACATTAAGAAATCAGTAGTTAGGCTCAAATTACCGTCCCAGCTCCTTCCCATATGAAAAATTTCTTTCAGCTGGGAAGGGTGACTTAAAAATAATACCCTTCCAAATGCTAGACAGAGCACAAAACCAGAATCCTCAAGTCCTTTTTCTCCACAGCCTGTGTGTACCACTGCATTATCTCCCACTGCACACTCAAAGCTTTTGCCTGGGGACACTGATCATCTTTTAAGGAGCAGGCCCTAAGGTTAACAGCTACTAGAGAAGGTGTAAATGTTTGCAGGACTAAGAGTGCTTGCTTGAAAGCTGACTCTTGGTGGGACTACTCTTGTCCAAGTTCATCTCCATCATAGTTTTGATGGAGAATATTACTGGTTTTCATAAATTTAGAAAGAAGATTTTATTACTACTAGTTTCAGACTGTAACACAAAGTCCCCATAATATTTTTTTAACTTATATTTTTATTTTTAATATAATGGTCTTTTAAAATTTCACTGCAAAACTAACCTCCATTTATGTAATCCCAGGTAATGTGCTGTAAGTCTCCCACTTCAGGCTAAAGAGACAAAAAAAAAAGCCAACAGAGCCTAGTACCTAGGCCTGTGGAATCTATCCATTGTCTAAAGCAGAGATGAATGCCATTAGTCTGTCAGCATTTGTTCCGATTTAAACACTTTACTCTTGAAACTTTTATTAACTGTGTTGGCATAGCTATATTTTACTCATTTAACCTGCACTTCACTGCATTCCTAATACACAACCAGGTTTTGCAGATATGAACCTGAATATAAGGCAGTCAAGGCTGGAGTCTAAGTTGGCATAAGCCAGAGTATTTTAGTGAGAATAAGCCTCCCTAGCCTATACAAGAATCCAATCCTATCCCTACACCTGCAAATGCAACTATATTTCTTCTTAGAATAGATCCTGAATGTGCCTCCATTTTTAGTACAACACCTGGGAGCTATGCTCAGCTCACTTTTCATTGCATTAAAACACTCATTAAAATGAGAATTTGTACTGCTATAGGAAACATAAATTGCCCCTATGCAAGATGCACTAAAACTAAGTGAATAATTCATCTATTTTTCATATACAAATTTATTCATGGAATAATATCATGTAATAGCTCCTTTATGGAGATTACAGGCAGTTGCTCCACAGCATTCAGTAACCAGAAAGCTATGCTGGTTTGTTTGCCTGGACACACTGTCCTTACAGTACATCTTTTTCTCATGATTGGACTGTCTGGTTTCTGGCACGAACATCTGCATTTATCAGTTGAATCCTTATCAGCTTTACAACCCGTGGAAATACAGACCACATATTTTCTAAGAAAGCATTGACAGGAACTTAGTGCAAGCATTACACAGCTGATGACAGTCCTACTCACAGGAACCATCACTGTTTAGCAAATTTAAATTCCTTGAACAAGCAGAACTAAGTCCTTGCACAAACAAGCTGTTCTAAGTCCCTGACATCCAAACCTGTCTTGAGGTTTTGTGATTATAAGACAGATTTGAAAACTCAAAATACTATTAACAATGTATAAAACTAGAAAATATTCATTAATATTCTTTTCCCTCAGCTGATAGGATTCATAATTACCTTACTTCAGTAACTAAGATAATTTCTTTCATATTTCTTTGTTACTCCTTATGTGCTATTTCACTGATGAAAATAAGATATAAGCCACTCCAACAGGTCTATTCCTACCTTTAGTACACAGGCATTTTCTATTCCTATCTCCAGAAACCTATATTAGGCTCATACCTCTTTTGAAAAACATTCTCTAATCAGCCCAGTCTATTTCTGTGCTAATTATCACTATGCTCAGAATGACTACATTGAGTAGATAACCTTAACATATGTAACAAATATTATTTTGAATTGTATAGGCTTCTGTCTCCCTGCTCATACAGAAGTGTCATTGTAGCTCTGCTGGTGTAATTCTATGAACCTGCTAGGCTTGTAAAGAGAAGTAATATCTTTTATTAGACCAAGAAATATAGTCAGGGGAGAGAACGAGCTTTGAGCTCAGAAATCTAATGAAAGTCCTCTGAGACAAAAATATTTCTTGTTTTTCTTCCAGCTGTATTATTTGGTCTTATAAAAGATATAACCCTTTCCCTGTAGGCCTGACTGTCCTTGGTTATAATAGATTACTTAGGAGGGAGATAGGTCAGAAAGGAGTTGTAAAACAGACCAAAAAGACAAAAACACAGGGAAGGCAAAATCTTCCTGGTTTTGCCAAATGGCACAGACAAGTAGCAACTCTTCACATGAAACTGACTACCTGACAGTCCTGAGGATGGTCTCATCAGCCTCAACACCATGATAGGATTTCTCACCAAGACCACTAACCTCTAGACCAAAACACAGGGATCAGTTTTTTGGAGAGAGCGCACAGGGGAGTTGCTAATGGGCACCCTGTCAGCTGTCTGCAGGAAGCAGACAAGAAACTGGATATTGCACAAGTGATGTTCCGTGAGTCTAGGAGGAGTAAGGCTACGAAGGCACACGAAGAAGTGCTTCCCATGCATATCTGTAGCAAAAGGAAGGCGATGGAAAGTACAGGCATGCTGCTCAATGGGCAGGGGACCCAGAGACAGCAAGCACAGAAACAGATGAGGAATATGCTTTCCTTGACTGGATCTTTACTGTCAGGGTCTGTTCTCAGGCTTTCCAGCTGCTGCACCTCGTGTCGGATTCTGGGGGAATGAAGTACTACACATGACACAGGGAAATCAATGAGGATGTGCTTAAATAAGAAAATGAGTCCATGGCACTGCACAGGATATAGCTGATAGGGCTGAGGGAGATACAAATCTCTGATGTTTGAAGTCTTAGTGGCTGGAAAAGGGCAAACATCACATCCATCTTCAAAAAGCACAAAAAAGAGGAGCCAGTGAAGCAGAGACTGGTCAGTGCAACCTCAGTTCTTTGAGGGATTTTGAAGCCCTTTCCATCTGAAGGCAACGCTCTCTGGGGATCAAGGCAGGACATCCTGTCCGTGTGCTGCCCAGGCAGTTGATGCCTTTGAAATGGGAAAGCAAACTTCTATAAATAGAGTGAGGGGAAAATGCTAGAAAGTTCAAAGCCTCTCCTTCATCGAAGCAACTTCTATCTGTATCATCCATCCAAACAATCCTCTTTTCCTATGAGGACCTGATCCTTAAAGACCCATTTTATCAATTAATCCAGATTGCTTTTCATAGTAGGCAATTCCTCCTCCAGTTTTTTGCACGTTTTATCAATGATGGTTGTCTAGTTTCTTGAAGACTGATATAAATATTTAAAAGGGAAACCAAACAAGCCAATTTTCTTGAATAGAAATACACCAGAATTAGCAGCAGCTGTAATACACAATCACAGAATAAATTTATTTATTCTTAGACAGACATAATAGATGGAGGCTTAATCAGTAATTATTAAGGTCACCCTATCATTTGTGCTGTGAAGCATCATTTTTCGTTTGCTAGATTTGGCAGTTTGAACTACGTAGTTTGAAGCTTTCCATACCAAATGTCAGTTCAGGATGAAATAAACTATCATAAATCATACAAACATATCATTTGAATTACAAAAGATGGTGTTTAAATAAATTGGTAATTTTCTATTTTCTGGGTCATATTAAACCTTGGAAATGTTTTTAAATAGTTTTTATTTTTTAAGCGGTAATACTGTAGGAAGTGTTCTAGCATAACTTTTACCAAGTTCCCCCCTACTATTTTTCGACTTGTTTCACACTTTCCAGCTGGAAAAGTTCCAGCTTTTGTCTTCTTTGACTGACATTTAATTTATTTTTTTTTAACTAGGGCAAAATTTCTCCAATTCTGCAAAAGAAAGATTGCAGGAAAAAAATTACTCTCAAAATTAAAAAAAAGATCTAAAGGTGTCATGACCTACTTTTGATGCTGTTTACAACAGGAAGCTCAATTTAGCAAGGAAACAAACTCTGAAAAGTTTGCATGTGGTAGCTTAACCACTTCTGATATACGCAAACAGCTCCACTCACCATTTTCACTTTTATATCATCCTCCAACTCAGGTGGAAGATGATCTTGGTAGTATCTGCTTTTGACATTTTTTAAAAACCTTACTAATGTGGCTTTTCTTGACAGAAGAGGACAGAAGCCCTAATTCACAGCTCAGCATACTAGAATTAGAGCTTTAAAATTTAGCAGGCTTTTTAGAGATTGATTTCAATCATACCACAAAAGGCACTTTTAAGAGAATTAGTACTAGCATTAAAAACCTGAAATTTCCTATGGACTACATGAAGCTGTTCCTGACAGCTCTGATAATGGCTTGCTACTAATCAGTCATAAAAAAAACCAACTCACAATTAATGTTAATTGTTTTATGGGTTTGGTTTCTGCTGTTTCTTCTTTGATGAAACAATTCTTTGAGCTTCAGGAATGGCTGTTTGTTCTTTAAAACAAACTCTTTTTTTTTTTTTTAGTAGAGCACAGGGTTCTCATGCAAAATACCTAAGGAAAAATGTCTCTTTGAATAGGAAAAAAATTGCCTTTCCTAAGGTAGACTTGGCTCAGTGATTTGTAATTTCTCGAGGCTTCAGGCAGGCTATTTTATTCCAACTCAAACCCTTCCTCTTTGAAATCAATCATGGGTACACTTCATAATTTGAATTAGCATCTTAAAAAATAACAACAGACTCCTGCTTAAATGTAGAGGAACAAAAGATTTAGCAAATTTTGACACTGAAGAAATAATATCTTTCCTATTCTTTAGCTAGTACAGAAATCATATTAAAAAGGAATTCTGCAAACAACTGTCTTGCACTCAGGTCCCAAATCAAAGACAAGGAACTGAGATGAAAGTCTTCTGACTTCAGGCATCTTTGGATCAGAGTTCTCTGGCTTAGATGCTCAGCCTCATTTTTATTTTACTCTTCTCAAATTCTAAAGGAATGTGGCTGAAAAATTCTCTGTAAATGAATTACCTCATGGAAAGAGCTATCCCAGTTCCTTGTGATTTATTCATAGCTATTAGGTATTGACAGAATTAATAGAACACAGAATATGGCAGAGCCTCAGACCATCACTTCTGCATTTCTCTTCCTTGACTGAATGTCAGAAAATCTTTATTGGATGCTCTGATAGGAAAACAATGCAGCACATCCTGGGCACAAGTATTTACCAGAGAATTCCTGGCCAAAGAGAAAGGTGAGCTACGATGGATGACTTGAAGCCACCCCCCAGCTCTGCGCTGTGCCATGAGCTTGGCAACAACACCAGCATTTCTAGCAGCCTGCGTAGGCTACAGCACTACTTGAAATCAAACTGATATCTGAAAATATTATCTTTGTAGTCATATATTGGTTTTAACCCATGCACCTCTGCCCTAGCATTCCTAGACAAAATTCATAAGAAAGACACTCAACATAATGTTAGAATTCAGAAAATGAGTTAATAAGCAATGAGAGAAGAATCCCATAAGAAACAATGGGTGTGCAGTGGGACCAAAAAGGATGGGATTAGTTGGAATACAGAAATACTTTCTCCTGAATTTTTTTGTGTTAACAATTCTGTAAACCCTCTAATTATTAAAGCACAAGACCTGTAATTCTAAAATGTAGAGTTTAATAAATATCAGTGTTCTTGGATTTGTTTTTGCTCTTATGCCAAGCAAATCCATTTGATATGGATTTGCTATTCACTTTATCTGCAAGAGTGAAACAGCACAATGACAACAACAACACAAAAACCCAAACCCCAACATAACCAGGAAATGACAGAAAAGGTACTGTGTGTCATAAAATAATAAAATTCATTGCAGCTGCAGAAATCAGTATAATCTGAGTTCATCTGCAAGTGTAGAGAATTTGTGGAGGGAAAAAAAGAAAAAATCTCTAAACCAACTCTTCTGGCTCAGAGCCAGGATGCACAGCATGTAAATTTGCTACTTCTCACAGACCTCTTGTAAAGCTTACTGCTGCTGTATCAGTTACCTACTCAATATTTATAGATAATGGATGAAACTAATGCAATTTACAACTTTTTTTGGCTTGTTCAGATTACATGAATACTGCAAAACTCATAAGCACAAGAGAACTGGGCTCATAAAGCATAAGTTAGCAGTGGAGTTAGGATTTTTCCTGTATTGAAGCCACTATCATCTTTCTCCAAAACATCATTGGATGAATATCAAACTCTTCTACAGCACAGAAGATTTGACACTTGCAATGCCTTTAGTCCCAAGTGAGATACGTGGGAGAAACTTAGGGTGATGCAGAATTTCCCACTGCCCCATATACAATATCTGCCCCAAATGAGCAGAATCAGACATAAAGACATATTCTTGCAAAAACTGAAAACACAAAAAAAAAGCCTCTAAGGAAAAGCAATAAAAATAGATGAAGGTCCTGGCCAACCAGTTCTGGATCCAATTAACTCTTTGAAAATTCCACATCTTGACAAAAGTCTTCATTATTGCCTTTGATCACCACCTGCCTTTTTATGACCCATTGTAAACCATGAAAGGGTAGGTTACCACCAGCATCACATTAAAGAAGCACTGTTCCCTCTCCACCTCACACTCCTACTTTTGAAACCATAGGAATGTAACGAACCCCTTACCAAGCATATAGTCAAAGCTAAAATGTTGACAGCTGTGATGAGAAGAACGAATCTCTCTTTATCTAAAAGTTGTGCTATTCAAGCTATATATATCTAAGAGGAACATAAATGTTGAATTTCTTCCTTGATGCAGTGTTCATAGAAAAACATCGATTCAAATAGACGTGGTCGATGCTGGTGAGAACTGTAGTACAATGTAGACAAAGTTTCAACAATTCTTCCATAGGGCTTCCTATCACTCCAAGTGATCTTCAAACACAATTCAGTAGGAACACATCAGTAGTGATGAGGTTCAAAAGGAAAGAAAAATGATAAGAAAAGAATTCTTAAAAAAATATCTTCTCTTAATGCTGTCCAAAAGATCTCATTTCCGAAGACGAACTGTGATCTCTACTGCATGTCACCATTTCCAACTATTACATCCTCTTGGTCTGTCTTATTAAGGGATTCCACAATTTGAATGAGCACTGAACTTAGTGCCTGAGTTCTCATTCTCTAAATTGGGATATATTAGCTACCTTACCTCATTAGGACGCTAGGAGTATAGTTTCATAAATACCTACTCACTATTTAAAAGAAATAAACTTTTACAAATAGCAAAAAGACATAAGTATTAGAGACATAACTACAGGTCCAAGTTTAAAGAGGAACAGTTCAGCATGACCCTCCAGAACACCCCTTTGTACCAAAATTTTCCATCTTTTTGGAAGTTTGTGACATTCCAGCACTCCCTTTGCCTCAAAATCTGCCCTGAGATGAATCTTAGGGAGTCTGAGCACCCATTTGCTTCCCACATATATTGACAAATGTAATACTGTCCTCACTACCTCCCAATAAAAACTATCTCCCGTTAACCTGACTCAAGCAAACATTCACACAAACACTGCTCACATGAACTGTATACAGCACTCATGACAACATCAAACATCCTTAGGTTATTTTGGTTTCAAACCCGTGGTTCTCAAAATTACGAGAGAAGGTAGGCCTCATCACAGTCTACAGCTTCCTCATGAGGGGAAGAGGATGAGCAAACACTGATTTATTCTGTGGTGCCCAGTGACAGAACCTGAGGGAATGGCCTGCAGTTGTGTCAGGGGAGGTTTAGGTTGGATATCAGGAAAAGGTTCTTCACCCAGAGGGTGACTGGGCACTGGAACAGGGTCCCCAGGGCAGTGGTCACAGCACCAAGCCTGACAGAGCTCAAGAAGCATTTGGACAATGCTCTCAGGCCCATGGTGTGACTCTTGGGGCTGTCCTGTGCCATGCCAGGATCATGCGATGATCCTTGTGGGTACCCTTCATGCCAGGATATTATTCTATGATTCTATGATATCTGTAATATGAAACTAGTCTAAGTGCTATATTAAATAACGCAACAATTTTTTAAAAGAGGAAATCAAAGTTGTGACAAAAGTTTTAGTTCAGTGACTCAAATCAAGATGTGATGTAGATGTGCTTAACTTATAAATTCCTGATCTACACAAGATGATATCTATTACATCTGTACTTCAAAATAAATGTCAGAGATTACAGTGGAGGCCACAAAAATTTTTTTGAAGTTTCCAGTGACAGTGGTAATTTTGGCAAGAAGTCAGATACCTTTTTTTGCAGAATCATGATCTGCCATCATATATGAAATCACAAATAATATGCACTCTCAGAAATAATGATCCAATATGAAAACTATCATTACATACTGAATTGCCTGGGAGAATTCTATGTGATTATCAAAGATTATTAATCATATCAAGCTGATTAATTTGAATGTAAAACCCAATAAATCTGAAGAATTTTGGACAGCATTTCTATTTTAACACAGCGATATTGACTAAACTCTGTCCTCCACACCCTAAAAAAAAATAATATTGATGGAGAAAAAGATCAGGGATCAATATGCATAAAACTGAAGAAAATCATGACTCAGCATCAAGAGCAGACATGTAAAAATGTTGATACCAAATACCAAGGAAACAAAGAATCATAGGAATGAAACACAAGAAAGGTTGATCTTTTTTGTTTTGTTGGGGTTTATTTTTCTTTTTTTTTATTATGAACACGCTAAATCATTCAAGCAAGACCTCAAATGATTTCTTGACTGCATTTTTGACATATAACTGCTTTGTGTGCTTAGAGTTGATGGTCTTACTTCAAAACTTGATGTAAAAGCAACTAGGATATGCTGGGTTTATTTCTCTTTGGAGATTCTAAAAGCGGGTGGAGAAGAGTATTATTGGCATGTTTATTGAGACATTCATTATTACAGGCAATTGATAATAGTACTTTTTATGTAAATTGCTACCTCTGCTATTTATTATGTGTTAGCATTATTATGATTATGGATGTTGTGTTTAGATACCTAATGAGTGCTAATATTATCATCATAATGGTGACTGGGAGAAGAACTAAGGCTTTTGTTTGGTGAATTAAAATACAAGAAGGAGAAACGTCTGTTCCTCAATCATTTTGAGATGTCACTGTCAATCAAGTGCTTCCTTACAGTTCATCTGCTGGAAATATTTTCCTTTCCACTCAAGCTCAGCTGCAGCTCAACTACGCCACATTCAACTATGTGAATTTTTAGATTTTCCTCATTCACATTCAGAAAATATTTCATTTACAAAATTAAAATGATTAAGACTCTCTCCAGTTTCATAAGGGTTATTTAAGGATGACAGTCAGTCACTAGTGGCTTGGACTGGATTCAAATCAGTGACGTAAACATGGGACATTCTGTAATCTGTTATCATTTCCTGAGCAAAGCCCAGTGATGTTTTACATGTTCACATCAAGGAAAAGCATGTAATTTGATCAAACTGCAAGTGCAAACTTCTTGGCAGAGCCTGAGGGAAAGCAATGACAATAAAATGAATAGGCAGGTTGTCAAGAGAAGTGAAAGTATTTTCAACTGCAAAATTTTAGAGCAAGTCTTGCAGTGGAGAGGCTGAAAATATTGTCTGCAACAGTGCCCATGGCTATCCTGGAGGTGAAGGATTAGTTTCTGAACTGCAGACATGCTATTATTAAATGAATTCAGATAAGAGTTAAATTCATTCATTTACTTAACTCTATTGTTGGCAAGGGAGCAAGCCCTCAGTGATGTAAAATGGAATTGGAGCTGTGACAATTTCTAGCACGAGTGTCTGACCCTAGAAGTATTTACTTTGCTTGAAAAAGTAAATACAGTTTATATGTAAATGAGATGCAGCTTGCCAGTTCTGTATAATTTGTCGATATGGATGCTAATTTTACAAAGACTGAGCAATCTCTATTCTAGAAGAATAACAGGACTTCATCCCACCAACTCTCACTATTGTGGTGGTGGAACTAGAGGAACAGCTGGACACATATCATATGATACTTTTCTTCATATAATTTCTTTGATATGTTTCCTGGTGTCTTTCAGCATAATGAGTGATGCTAAGAGCTAAATGAAATTTTGGGACATCTATTAAAAGCCAGCTTTTCCATGGATTTTCATGGACTACTATTGTTTGCAACTGGATATGGGTGTAGATTAAAAATACTACTTTATAGTGAAAATCTGATATTAAAACTAGTGCCGCCTTTTTGTTTCTTCATTACAAAGGGATTTATGCCAGGATGCAGAAAACATTATGGAATTTAAACCTGTCACATGAAGAGTTTTCTGGGGAGAATTTCCCCTCCTGAGAGTTTGACATATAAATCCAGATTCTCTGATTTATTCCCACTCTTGATATCACTGGCCTCAATCTGGAGCCTTGACTTTTAAGGATTTGATAAGAGCCTTAAAGCACCTTTAAAAGTGAGAGTGCTCAATCCATTTCAAAGTGTCATAAGACCATAATGCAGGCTATAGACATATTTTTCAAAAAGAACACATTTAAAGTGTTTTCTTAGACACAACACTGAATTAAATAATTTCATCTAAGAACTACCAAGAGAAAAAGGTGAAGAAAATGAATAAGAGCATAATTCATTTTCACTTCACCTTATCCTTGAAACCTTTGAATTTATTTTGTTTTCATTTTCTTCTGACCTCATCAACACTGATTTACAGTTTTGCAGTTGAGTAACAAGCAGATCCATCAGGTTTGTAACATACATGTTGTGAGACTCTTTTGATAATGTTTTCTAATAATCTTTTTTCAAATAATTTTGTTTGTAATAATATCTTTAATTTAAAAAATGCATCTTTTGTGTTATATATGCATCCTGTGATATAGGTTTAAATTACCTAGAATTGATTCAATATAAAGCATAGAAGCATCTGTGCTAACAATTATTCTAAACCCCTGTGTTTGAGGCATGAATTTAATTGGCGAGTTATTTAACTTACTTAAAACAGTCTTGTTTGGTTTAGCTTCATTTTCTTTATCCCAACTTCTTTTCTACCCTGTCAATATTATTTATGTCCTCTTTGGGGCTATAGCTCTATTATTTTTTTATATCCCTTAGTCTTGCCTGTCTTATTTCCTGCTGTCTGCTAGACATAATCTCTCCACCCCTGCAGAAAGCAGTGGATATTATTCAGGAACATAATAAAAGCACACAGTTGGGCTTGGCTCCTATCTACCAAAATGCCATGGATGTCACTTGAATTTTAGCCTCTGCTTAAAAATAAGGCAGTGTCAAATGACTTAAGTGTTTTTCAGACTGGGATAATTAGAAGATGGTAACCTAGGGACCACAGCAGTAACAACATTTATCTGAACTCAAAAGTCAATTGTCGTGATTAAAAACAAAAGAGTACATTAGTTGGCTTTGGACAGAGAAGGGTCAGCTTGTACCATTCCAATAATATTAAAAATGAACAACGAGTACCTTCCAGAAAAATTTCTTTTTCATATTCTTAGTGTCACTTTAGTATTTACAAGGTCATCTGCCAATATTAAGACAGGTAGAGTAAACAAGCATATGCCAGCCCCATACTGTCGCTTGAAATATCCACGGAGCACAAGGCTGGAGCGCAGGTAGATATTTCAGCTTTTTCCTAATACTTCTTCCTTGCCACCAGCTACTGCAGTGGTCAGTAACCACATGGTCAGAAACAGCCTATAGGGCTGCGATGATTTTTAGCCTGACTCCATACAGCCGTTCTTATCCTACAAAACCAAAAGACCCACATGCCACGTCATAGTGCACTGCCAGAACATCACTGATGTTCAAGCCTCATCTACCAATCCTATTTAGGAAACTATCTGTATGCAGGATAGCAGATACCACACAAGCCTGATTAATTGATTTAAACTTCAACACATTTTAAACAACTAAACACGTTCCACTGTTCTACTATTATTTTTAGAAAGGATGCCTTTAAGCTTGGTCTTAACTATTTGTCTGAATCAGGTCCTGCACATAATTACTCCCAACATCCATACTTGAAACTTAAATCCCCCATAAACAGCCCTCTGCCTTCAGAAACCATAAAACATGAAACCTATACTCCAACATTAGTTGTCTACTTCACTGAACGTTAAATCAAGCTCAGAAGCCCAAAGACAGTTTTAAATAAATTAAAAAAACCTCAAATCACCATTATTTCTTTTCACTGATAAAGGTGAGTTGCCTCACCTTCCTTTCACTGAAAAAGTTGAGGGGAAAAACTCCTTCCCTTCACTCCAGGAATAAATAAGTAGCACCTATTTCCTCTAGTTTTCTGCGCATCTCTCCAGTAGACTGCTTTTACACATGCATCCAGGGGACTGCAGAGCTTGGAACAGGGATTTATGAGCCACATTCTCTTTGACAGGGAAAATGTTAATAGCTTTTAAGAAAGTAAGGGAACATGGGTATCTTGTGAAGGAGGATGTAGCTAGAACTTCCACAAATCGTGCCTATGCAAAAACATAAGGATGTAAAACCTGAACTGTCGATCATCGACTAAAGCTATTTTTTTCCTTCTAAATGTATTGTTCATTAAATGAATTTTTATTTCTTAAAGGACTTAATTGTAATGCTGTCTTAGCAAGCAGCACATATGAAATTTGTGGTCTTCTCCTATGTAAATGTAAGCCTTGGATATACACAACATATATTTTATAGTCCAAATTTGCAAGCTTTCAGATCTCTGTGCCATTTCTTATTCCTGTTATCATCTCAGAATATTTTTATGAGCCAAGACACCTTTTTTTTTATCAAAAGGAATACAGCTAGAAAATATACTAAAAGCAACATTCACATTTTCCATGACAAAAGTTTGACATAGCACAGATAATGGTGCCCTTGATGTTTCCAAAATGCACATTCCCTTGACACTAATGTTTCGTTATCAACTAACCTGGAAATAAAAATGAAAAACCCGATGCTTCTAAAAAGGCTTAAAAAAAAAATATTTGTTGGTCAAAGATACACTTTAGAAAAACTCTTATCTTACTAAATTTTCCAGTGAATGAAAAGAAGTTATATACCTTGCCTGCTCTGCCAGGTTATCAGGCAATTCAGTTATTGCATTCTCTGATAAGTATAACTCAGAAGGAAGAAAAATAATGAAGGGAAACATTCCTTGGTTTGTATCATACATTTAACCAACAAAATGCTATTTGATCATCACGTAAGGAAGTGGAGCAAAAAATCATGACACAAAAAACCAAGAAAAGAAATACAGATGCATTTTAATTGACAGTGCTGAGGTTTATACTTCTGTTACCTTCACAAGGAAGTGACTGACATCTATGTTTGTAGATAGGTATGGAAGTGGCTGATAAGACAGTCTAGGCATTATTACTTTTATATAGGTGTCTCTTTCCTAGAAAAAAATAGTATAAAGCCAAATATTACACAGTTTGATTGCAGATAGTGAAATGTGTTTTTTTACGTATTTTATTTGATTTCTGAGAAGAGACTGGAGTTCATATATTCTATATATGTTTATATATATATAGTATAGAATATAGTATAGTACAGACTTGATTTCAGCACTGCAATCTCCTTTTCTCCCTCCTCTCCAAGTTAGTTTGCCTAAATTTCTTTAGGTGCAAGATTTTTCAGTTCGCCCCACTGATTTATCTTTTTTCTTAAATAAACACTGCCATTTCTACTCCCAACCTTTTTCTCAAGGTGACACAGACCTGTCTTTGGAAAAGTAGACCTGCTAATTTTAACCAGAAGCAGACAACCTCCCATTTCCCAATAAATTACCTAATTAAACAGGCTTATAACACTAAAACTGTGATGACAGGTAACTTGGTCATTAGTTTAGCTGTTTGCTTTTGTTTCTTCTGTCAGGCATTTCACATCAACTTAAGAGGCCAGCAGCTCTCCCGATCTGAATAATGCCAGGCAGTTCTGAGCTCAAACAAATCACAAAACTGCATCAGAAAATGAGAGGTCAGCCTTCAAATGCTACTGTCCGGAGAGAGTTAAAACATGACTTCCAGCATGACATTTGTGTTACCAGACTTGAAACAGCACTGTCCACCAACTGTGCTTTTACTTTGTTGAGCTACTATTTGACTGATTTTTGCACTATGCTTTTGAACACAGATTGCTTCAGCATATCAGCAAGATTTATTTTTTGCTTTTTTTTTGCAAGTAGGAGTAGACAATTTTGTGAACAATATGTAGAAGAATGACCTAAACACAGCAAGGGGGTTACAGGTAGGAGTGAAAAATCTCATCTCCAGATCTTTGATATAGTGGGTGCAAGCTCGTCTCTCAGTACATCTGTGCATTAGGCTCACTCGAACAACGAGACAGTTTCTGTGTCTAACACCCTTCCTGAAATCAGTTGTCCACAAAAAGATAAGGCAGTAATATTTGAAGAAAAAAGACTTATTTTTCCTGTTTGAGGTGGGCGGAGAGCATCAGCCTCTTTTGCACAAGCTTCTAGAAACCCATCAAATGGTTGTAATTTCTACAGTAGAGCCTGAGCCAGGATTTAACCGTAGGCTGGAAGAAAAGCTCATTGCTGATATTCTGTCTCTAACAAAAAGCCCCATGCACAAGGAAAATGTTCAAGTGTATTTCTTAGACTCAGGCTGCCTCCTATTTAGTCAGTGTAAAAATTTGTGAAGCTTCTAGGAGAAAATTCTCTAAGCACTGTGAAAGGACACATTTTTAAATTTATAGTACCAATAAAACTAAGACAAGTTTACACAATTGGAGTTCTGTCTCCCAATGAAGCATTTTCATCCAGAACTATTTAAGGAAAATATATGCAATTCTTCATCTACGGCCAGACAAATAAAAGTGCATTTACAGCAAACAGGCAACATAAGATATTTAACAACAATCCAAAAAGAGGCTATAAACCCAACACTTTTAACTTTAATGAAGACAGAAACACTGCAATTTCATGATTTGCCATAAATGCCATGCAGCACAGAGAATTTCCTTTACAATAAAAAAGATGAGTCAAAATGAAACACAAAATAATTCAGACCGCAGTGAAGACAGGAAAAGATACTGTAAAAGTAAAGAATCAGATATGCCTTTAGAAGAAAAAAAGACATCTAGAAAAGGAAAGGCAGATAGTGGTTTGATCTCAAGGCAAAACAATGAATTAGCCTGCACAACATCAGGATGCCTTAAGACAAGTCAAAAATCACAGTGAGAGCTTTAAGAGGCAGGGAAGGCTGCTCCACTCACTGTTCCAGAAAGTCACAGGAACCATCAAAAACGCTGCAAAAGAATGGGACCACCCCACTGCTTTTCACCCCCCAATAATCTGAATAGCTAGAGGGCAGCCTTGGCTGCAGCATTATAAAGCTTGGATTGCCGCATTTCTCCGGTGTTGAGGAGTAACACCCCTCTCTTGCCAAGGAGGATCTTGCCTAATCCTATTCTAGCACAGCTGCCAGGCACCTGGGTTTTTTCAGTTTATATTATCTGGGTTTAGATACCAGTCCAAGATTTATGAACAGAGCTATAGCTGCACCTACTGCATTCCTCAGACTCTTACCTAAGCACTGCTACACCGCTGCCAGCAATGCATTTCTGGGGGTGGTAGCAGTGAAGGATGCATATGGTAGAGTTTAAGAGTATTTACCATCTAAGCTGGTGCTCTCTTTCACCCTGCCTTTACTACAGCTTTGCTGTACACGAACTAGAGAAATCAGCGAAGTACAGAGATTATCTTCTGAATATCTTATTAGTAGAAACAGTGTTGCACAGTAACTGTTCTTTTCACACAGCTCACCAGTGATTATCAGTGTTCAGAATTAAATCCTGTTACTATTGCTGGTAGGAAAATCATTGCTGACCACAAACATGGGTGCAGCAATGAGGGAAAGCAAATGAAGATAAAACCATATAGTAAGAAATTAGGCTTGTGGGACATCAAATTTTGCAATGTATCAGATATAATTACAGAGGCATGAAGCTATTTGAGAAAGAAAAGTTATATAGTTGGTAACTATATTCCGTCTCGAAAAAATGTCAAGTTTTGAAGGCTGTGGTTTAAAGCATTTGACCTCAGTCATTCATAAATATGCTGCTAAATCCTGCAGCCAAACATTACAGCTATTATTTATGTAAGTAGTTTCACTGATTTCAGCCACTGGAATAAATGAAGATAAACAAATTAATGAGGATATGTAAAAGGAATTACACTCACACAACAGCTTCTCATCATACTTGAGCACTTCTGATGTGGTACATTACAACTGAGTATTAAAATTAAGGATTAGGGCAAACCCCCCTCAATATCTCAGAATAATTTTAATGGAATCTTACATGAATGCACATGTCCATGCACATACACATATAGATATACTAATACACATTTGATGAACATGAGCAAGTCAAAGACCTGTGCTTACAAACAAGGCCACAGATTTCAAGTATGTGCATTTCCACTTACTCAAATTTCCACAGTCAAGGTCTGATTTTTATAAAAGTTCCATGAAGAGACAAAATCAACTGAAATCAACACCTCATTAGATAAGTTCTTACTGGGTAAAACAAGTCGATCACTTTACATCCAGAGGACAAAACATAGAGCTTTTTGACCTGTAAAAAAACCCTGAAAAACTCTGTGTCCACAGATTTGTAGTTCTAGTTTTATCTGGAAAAAGCACGGAACAGCAAGACACAGTGCAGAGGTCAAGTGAACTTGGGAATACGGTATCCGCAGAGACAAATTTCTCCTACCTTTCTTCTACCCATGTCAATTGGGCGGAACTCACATCCAGGAATTAGGGAAAAGGAAGAGGCCAAGTTGTCAGTAACCAGGAGAAAAAGAAAGAGATAGAAAGATTATTCCTTGCCTAAATATTGAGGGAGGTAAAGAAGAATAGAAAGATTATTCCTTGCCTAAATATTGAGGGAGGTAAAGAAGAATCAACTGAAGAAGGAACTGGAAGGCCACCTAAGTTCACCAGTCTTACAAGGCAAAGGTAATCGTAGCTATTCAAACTTTAAAGACAGACTTTTGGCTTGTATGAATGTATTAAATCATCATATTCCCATGCTAAGCAAACTACAATTCACCACCAGATTACAACATGATGCATTTTATTTTAAAGCTTTCTATGATCTTACTGAATGAAGGGGTTGTCTTCTGGCTGTTAAAAGTAGACACATCTACTTTAAATACAAGTCAAGGGAGTTTATTGCATTCTGTGCCTGGATCCACTGAGCAGTAAGAAAAAGTATTCTTTGGGTTTTTTTCTATCTGGCTGCTTGTTTCTAGGGACTTTTCTCACTAAGTTTGCAATCTGTAATGACTGTGTGCTTTTACCCCTATGATTTAATCCGGTAGAAATTAATGATCAAAACCATATTGGGCATAGTTCCTTCTTATACACCACAATATTCAAATCAGATGAACTCAAACATCTACGTGAATCAGGCTTCCACATTCACACACTTCATTCAGCTAACAGGAACACACTACTTGATTTATTATAATCCCATGGCACATCAGTAGCCCACAAATGTCATGTTACAATATTTAACAAAAGATATACTATTGAATAAAGTATTTGTGAATAAATCAGCAGTGATTTGTCTGCAATGTCTAAGTATGAGAAAAGAATTTGGCTGCTGACTTTGTTCCTTTTGATAGAAGATAAAATTGCAAAATAAATTTTTAAATCTTCAATTATGTTGCAAGTTGCAGAGTTTGGCATTATTAAGCTGACATTTATCCTTTTTTTTCAAATAGCTCTGCCTAATAAAATTCCCCATCTTTTTTTTAACCACATAGCTTTCCTATACACTTGAGGCTTTAAATGTATTTTAAATATTAAAAAACTTTTCATTAAAATGCAGAAACAAAGGTGGGGGAACTACTAAAAAAGGCTTTACTCTGTCTCCTTTAGTTTTATGTGGAAGTATTAATCAAAACCTTCATTAATATTGCATGAATTCAGAGCCTTTGCACAATTGGAATGTACAATACTTCTTATTTACAATATTTTTATTGTAAGGTACTCCATTTAACAAAAAAATTAGGAATCTGAAGATATTTATGCACACATAGAACGTGCTATATTGCAGAACTCACATTCCAGGCAAACTTCTGGATTTAAAAAATGGAAAATTGGAATTCTGTAGGAATCTCAAGCAGCATTTCCAAATACCTGCATCTGATACGCCAACTCCAGCTCTGCAAGTGACTGATTATTGAGTGCTCAGGATTTAGGGTTAAGGTTTCCTTTTTTCCTTTCAAGGAAAAAAAGACTTGGGGTGAAAATACATGCACTGTTCACAGACAGAAAATCCACAACCTTCAGGAAACCAGGTGAGGTTAAACAGAATTATCAACTGTGCTGCTAAATACATAATTACAGGGGAAACAACATGCCTCTTTCAGATTAAAGTCACAAGTAGCAGAAGCTGTCAAGGCATGTAAGGGAAAATTCTTTTCTAGATAACCAATGTTAAAGGACAAAAATGATAAGAAGAAAGAAACTGTTTCATATTAGCAGGATATTAATAATATCCTGGTATCTGCACTAATCTCCTGGGCTCTGCTGTTTGACATATTCATACAGCGTCAAGGAAAGTTGATGAAGAGCAGTGTGGCAAAGTTTGTGTATTGTGCTAAATAATTCAACTGAGTAAACATGAAAATGGACAACAAAGAATCCAGATAGATCTCACAGTACTGAGCAACTGTGGTACAACCACAGATGACGTTCAATGTTGATAAATGTGAAGTAATGCACATTGGAAAAAACTATTTTAACCGCAACAGGACAAAAAAAAAGGAGGTCAGAGTGGTGTCCCAGATTTGTATTAACATCAAAACCTTAAAAGGCTTTGAAATGCATAGAGAAAAATTCATTAATCCAGGTTTGTTAAACACAAAGACACTATCTTAGTCTAAGAAGCCTTTAAAAAACTGTATTGGACCAGAGGACCCTCTCAACCCCTTCTTATACTATCTGAAATAGATTTGTTGCTGTCAAAATCAGACTTTTCTTATTCATTATTAAAAACTGTCATTACCTTTTTGTGATAATAATATTGCACTGCAAAATACTAAAATAGTATGTGCAAATACTCATACTTTCCCCTCATCCCATTGATACAACTCTATTTACTTCTCCTAAATACTTCTTCCCTTCCCATGCCTACAACTCCTGCATATCCAGACAGAAACTTCACAAATTGGAAAGGTTTCTTTTCTTTGGAAAAAAATTGGTTCTACTAGATTAATCCAGCTCTACATATATAGAAAAAGTCAAAAAGTCAGAAATTACTTTTGGAAAAATACCACCTGGAAAAATTACATCCTGTGGGAATAACTTCATTGAGGTCAAAATTTCACTTGTGGATTAAAACAGGTAGTTAAAATTTCACTAAAGGGCTTTTCAGAATCAAAGGAAGGAGAGGACTTGAGATCAGGCTTTTAACTGGAGAAAAAAGACTGCACAGCAGACAGTTTCTACAAGATAAGTAGAATACCGCAAAACTTTCATGGACATGCATAATTTTTTTCCCTCAACAGAACTTATTAATCTGATTATTATCTTCTGGCTATGGCATTTTGAATTGTGAGCAGCAACATAAAAATGAACAGATAGGTTGGAAACCCAGACCTAATCTGCGAGCGCCAGTCGATATTGCGACTGTACTGAGCGACCCAAATTATGCAAGTAAGCATATGAAATTCATATTTCTGACTCACTTGTATGGCGCAGGCTTACCATTAATCATTATGTGAATTTTATAAACAGCGGGTCCAGTTATTTGTCTCTGCTAGAAACCCACTTGAGCATTTTCATTATATGCATTACACTCAATGAAATTAAAGGATTTTCTAACATTTAAGTGTCCTCCTATGGGGATACAGAGCATTTAATTTTCAGTATTTTTATTTGGTTTTGTCAATTCTCTTAATATATAAAGTACAAAACTGATCTATATTTACACTAGATGATGTAAGACACCTGCTTAGCTCATGCCTTCTCCAGGACTTTCATTAAGAATGGAGTTTATGTAGTTTGGGTTTCACTGCACTCGGGCATTTTTCAGTTCAGTATGTGTTTATATTTGTCTACAAGACTACACTGTAAACACGATGATAACATCTACATCGCAGAAAGCAAAAAAGAAACTAACTTAATAGTGGTTCCTCTTGAAAAAACTGAGCTATTACGTTAGTATGAATAAGACTAATAGAAAATTTAGAACCTAATGAAATGTTTCAGATTTATGTAATTTTCCTTATTTTACAAAATATAAATGAAAATTTCCTACCCCAAAGCAGCACCCCTCTATAATACTTGAAATACATTAAATCCACCTTGTAATTTCTAGATTGTAGCTCTCTCCTAATTCAGATGTCCAACTGGTAAATTTGCAGGCAGCAACTTTAAATCTTAAGCTAGGAATATATCCAAGTACCATCCGTGTTGAAAATTAAACTGAAAATGTCTTATAAAGCATGTTTGACTGCATAAAATTTGCAGGTTTTTTCATTTGAGATTGTTTGTGCAACCTTCAAACCAGAGGTTCCTCTAATCCAAGGTATACCCAATTGCTGATGTTGGGGGTGGAGGGGCTGTATTTCAAGAAGGGATAAGACAGTAAAGCACCTTAAATTTATTCTTGTAAAACTACTCACATTCTGTAGATATGAAATCAAAAGGAGCTTGAGGAGGCCATTGGTCTGAGGAAGCTACAAACCTCATGGGGAACAATTAGTGTCATGGTCCAGGTCAAGCTCCTCCCTTAACCTCATTACGCCCATCTGTTTAGAGTTAACTATTTGGGAGCCCATTTCCTGCTGTCTTTGTAATCACACATCAGAGCCCCAGTGATAATGAGACACCAATTATGCATTTAAAATCAGTTCTGTTTAGTGACAGTCTAGCAGGCTGAGAAATGAATAAGGAATGTTAAAAAGAGAGGTGCAGTGTTAGGATTTAGGAAAGATGCATTATACTAAAATAGAGGCAATTTCTTTCTCCGCTCACAACAGAAATACATAAAGTATATTCTTATGGTAAATAAACATCAAGAGCTATAAACACTAAGGCTAAGAAAACTGAAGAGATAATCCTGTCTATTTGTATGTACCTACATATAAAACTGGTTGCAGATATCAATGAAGATGATATGTGCACAGATCTGGTGCACAAAAGTTCATACTGTGAATTATGGGAAGCATGAAATCCACACTACCTAAGGAATTTCCAAGCTCCATTTTTTGTACAAAATGTACAAAAGGAAATGTACAAAAAAAAAGTACAAAAAGGAAATGTCTCCATTCCAGGCTGCTGTACTACCTGAACTTGATGCTGAGGGTGTTGCTTACAGCATCTGTTGCCTCCTCACCTCTGATACTGCTGTGCAGACATGGACACCCTTACTACTACAGGACTTACAATTTTTCCAGTTTTCTCTCCATACACAGCAGTTGTCTTGGCCTGTCTTTACAACCCATGAATGCCTTAGTTATATGGATGGCCTTTGCCAGTTAACCAAAGTTTTACTATACGTATAACTTAACAGGTTAACAGACTTAACAGGTAACAGCTAATTATCAGGCAAGATAATTTCAGGCAATCAGCCCAGTTCCTCAAAGAGAATAAGAAAAAAAGACAGTTTCTACTGAGGTGTTAAGCTGCATAGAAATTGAAGCACAGTAGAAGAATAAGAATAGGATTGATTAGAAGCTATGATATGTTCACAGATCATGCTGGGAATCTCTGGTAAGCACAATGCATCTTTAATGCAAATCAATATAGACAGTCTGACAATGGCCCTTGAGAAAGGAAGTGTAATCAAGCCCCTGCTCCAAAAGACAGAGCCGGTCCAGCAGTGAGCTCACGGGTTCTCTCTTCACAGCGTCTACAGGAGTGAGGAATTCATCTGATAATTAGAGCAGTTCAAATGATTTTTGCTGTTAAGTAGGCTGTGAAATTCAGGAAGGTATTCTGGGTTTTGCCTTATAATGGCACAATTACTCATTGACAGAGCACAGTGGCACCGTTGTGGTGAGCTGCTAGCAAACATCAGTTTCATGAGCTGCAGATGATGCGTAATTTGAACAGAAGCTGTAAAGTTTCCCCCAGATCGTCTTGGGAGCTTCAAAAACCCACTTTCAGAGCCATGAAATTTTGCAGTAGCTTTTTTAGAGTGAGAAGTTACAAAAGGAAGGCACATATTTACCTCCAACCCCCCAGTCTTAGATGCTCATCTGTAACCATGTAGGCCCTGTTCACCAAGGAACAGTGGGCGGGTAGTAATTTTTACAATGTTCACTCATTTATTTCAACAGGGTGTCTAGAGTTATTGGAATTGTTAATTGAAAGGAAAAAAGGAAGCATACTGCACCCCTAACAACTACATTTCTGTCTGAAAACAATGATTTCTTGAAGCTATTTCACCGAGATTTCGAATCTAGACACACAGTTGGCAGGAAGCTCAACTCCTGCAGAGCCAGGAGCAGGTGGAGAGGAGAGGAGAGGGCTCACACCAGCCCTCGTGAGGGACACTCACAGCCATTTACTGACCCTGTCCTTTTGCCCCCTTGCCTGATTAAGTGTGTGTGGTGGGGGGGACAGGAGTCAGGAGGGGCAGCTCTGAGACCACTTCAGACAGCTCCAGTGTGAAGGGTTCAAATCAATTTGTTGAGCCCAGGCCCTTATATTGTGCAGAGCTCTGCAAAGAGCAGCACAATGCCCGAAGCAGCTGGAATGAGCTGAAAACTTTTTAGGACAGCACTGAGCCTGCTCTCTGCACACCATGGATCTTCACTGGAGGAAATACGCAGGGAGAGAGCAAAGTTAATTATTACCTCAAGGACTAACACTCACTCTATGTGACCTTTGAGACTAGGGGCTACAGTTTCCCATTGGTTTTTCCAACATACTACAACAGCTTTCATCTGGTGAGGCATCTGAAGATATCAGATGATAGTAAGTTAGACACTCAGTTTCACAGGAAATTGTATTGCTACCAAAAAGTACATTTCCTTTAAAGCAGGTACTTTTTTTCAAATCCAAATAAAATCCAACAAATAACCAAAACATCACAGATTATTATACAGTGCTTAAAATTCACATGGATAAATCATCCTTGGAGCTTAATTGAGCATACAGTTCTGAACATTTTGTTAAATAGAATAAATACCTGTAAAGCTGTAAAAAATGGTTTAGATGTTATTACGTCTGCACCTACATTTGGAAACTTAAATCTTTAATTGGCCATATAAATCTAAGCATTTTCCTCTTCTGAGATGCTTAAGATTCTTAGCTCCCAATAATTTGTGAATTTAGATATCTAACCCCCACTAAGGAAAAACAACTTTACATGCTTCTAGTATTTTCATTAAGTATAGTTTTAGTTTGGAATTATATTTCCCTCTCAGAGGAACAATTATATAAATAAAAGTAACATATACGTATTTTTCACTTTGCACACTTAAAAATTGCTTTTATACTGCACTGCTTTATCTTACAATCTTAAACTTTAATAGTTAACATAGTCTTTTTTTAAAATTAATGATGTGTTAGTTATATAAATATCTTACCACAAGAAGGAATGGGAACTTTTTCTGTGTGGGCTTTATTATTTAGTGTCCAATCCACCAGACCGTTTCTAAAGTGCCCTAAAGAGCCACAGATGAAAATTTGTGTCTAAAAAGAGTCTAACATATGTAAGGGCTTGAAGCAGCTTTCCTGAATTTTCTGCAGATTTTACTCTTGTTGGGATTTTAAAAAAATTAAATTAAGCATTTCAGCAAAAAGTATATATATTAAATATATATATGTATGTATGTATTTGTGTGTGTGAAGAAGAATTCTGCCTATTCTTCCTGTATGAAGATACAGTTTACAGTGAAGACAATCTATCACAAAGAACTCAAGCCAATAGAAAAATCAATCCAATATGCTCCAGATAAAGCATGCAATCTAGAAAATCCACTAGTGCTTAAACATCAGGAATAAAATTTGAAGTGTGAGGATTAAGGATTACTACATGGCAAAAAAAACCAAATACAAAGCAAGATTGAAATGAGCCTAATAAGTGATACCCAGTCATGACCAGGGACCAGACCATAACTTAAGAGCATAAAACAGATTTGTCTCCTCCTCATAAATCTATTGTAAGGACTCATGATATTTCTAATGAACTGCTCCATCAAAGCCTAACACGAAAAATAAAAGGCAAGTGACCCTCTTCTAATTTCCCATCCAAGTCACTTGGCTCATTACACACTTACATTAGAGTGATAAAAGTCTGGTGAGTGATTCATTCATTTATCAGATGAAGAAGAAAATACAATTTGATAGCTTCCCTGAGTCTATCTATCATCATGTTAGGGAGGGACAAAAAGAAGAAAAAAACTGATGACAAGAATATTAAGAGTTAAGAATGTAAGGACAAATGTGCTGGAGGTTAAGAAGAAGAGAGAAACCAAGAGGTAAAATGGCTCCCTGTGAAGCCATTAATCTCAGAAGTTAAACCACAGGCACAATTTCCTACAACTGTCTCAGCATAATGGATTCATTATTGCTATAAATACTGTTGATGGCGATGCTCTGCATTTACCGTCGGCACTTGGGAAGAGAGGAGCTGGGGTGACTTTCCATTCAAAGAGGGCTCAATGACAAGGATAGGAATAAAAATGAGGAAAGGCCAATAATATATGCTACTGTCCAGAAGCAACCCATGAGTCTTTTGCAGGCCTGAAACAAGTGATCCCTTCTAGGAACTTAGGCACCCTATGAAACAGACATTTCCAAAAGATATATGATCTTCAGGAGGGAAAAGCTTTAGGGCTTTAGAAATACACAGAAAGAACTGGAGTCAGAAGTCCATTTCACCTTTGGGGCATTCAGGATATCTGAACATCCTGTATGTGAGGCCAGGCAATCTATTTTCCCACAGAGAGCTCCATGGTCTAGGGTTTTATAGGAAAACTGTAGGCCAGCAGCTATGTGTGCATGCACCTATACATATCTACATATATGCACTTGTATATATTAATGAGCTTTTCTCTGAACTCGAAATTGAGCTCAGGCAAAAAGTTTTCTCAGCTACCCCAGGTCTTCCCAGTGCTTTGCACTTTAAGAGAAGGGTGCAATTTAAAGGCACTATAGCTATTTCTTCATAAATAAGATATACACATAGTTAAAAATTACAAGCAGGCACTGAATTGAGAATTCTTTTCATTTATTGAATTACAGGGAGAAATTTGAAGACAGTGGCAAAAAGCTACAAATAAATTTTTCTTTCCGATTAGTTTTCCAACCTCTTAGGAAGTCGGTAGGAAAAGCTGGACAGTGAGCTTCTAACTGTAAAGAGGAGCAGAGCAAATATTTGTATCCAGCTTTTGGCACTTCACACTGACCGTGTGAACTTGGAACATTTGGACAGCAAAAACAAAGGAGAGACAACACAGAAAGCCAACATAGGAAGCAGCCATATTCATTCCCTGCCCACACTTCTCCCAAAACAGTGTTTCTTACTCTAAGCTCTTCTGTTCCCACACTGACGACGACACATGAAAATGAACGTCCTTACTGTTGTATCACTCAGTGATATCAGAAACTAAAACTAAAGAGGAAAAAATGTATTGTCATTCCACAACATTATTGAAGGGCTTCTCCTTACCACTCACTTTGAGCTCCTGTGTGCTTGCCCTGCACTCAAGGCTCTAATTTGCACCAGCTGTCAGTCTAATACTCACCTCCAAGGGGTGACTGCCCAGACTAGTCAAATCCCAGACACAGAGAAATGGGGACATGGAGAAATGCATCAGACAGACAGGTTTGTACTTTTAAGTTAAAACCTGGCCTTTCTACTAATACAGAAATAGTCAGTAGAGAATTCCAACTACTTGTGAGCCTGTCTCCTTCAAAAATGCAGTAGGGGCGGGATGTATCCCACAAGACTGACTTGAAATAAGAGCTACACAAGAAAGAAGGCAGGGAACTGTGTGGCAGCCCCAAGGCACTTCACAACACTGTGTACCAAGATTGCTGCATCAAATACATTGCATTTTAAAAATGTGTCATGATTCCTCTTTTTTGCTGTGTTGAAAGAGATATGATTGTTTCCCCTTTCAGTAAAGACACAGGCAAAAAATTTAATAACTATGTCTCAACATGGTTCTTGAACTGTTTTTGCTCCTTCTAATTTCCTGCCAAAGTATGTAGTCAGCTTGCAAGGTGACATTTGCAGAGGCTCCTTGCAGATTGATTGGCCAAACTGCTGGGAAGCCAAGAGAATTCATATAGAGAACGACCTTCGTTTATTATAAAGTCAGACCTGCTGATGTTGCCGCATGCCAGAAAAGTCCAACCATTCCCCACGTGTTTCTCAGAGTGGGACACTGATGGATGCAGATCACAAGCAGGACAGCAAACAAGAGGCTGGATGATCTGCAGAGTTCCTGACAACCCTTGAATGAAAACTCAGGTCATGGTGCTGCCTACTGAGTGCTAGACAGGAAAGGAAAAAAGCAATCTTTTCTTGAAAGACATCCTGTATGGTAACAAAGAGCTACTTGCAGGGTGATAGTGACTTCAAGCAGTAAACATGCAGATCCCTTTCCTTTGTGAGCATCAGGAGGCTCTCCTTGCCTGTCCATCAAAATTTACCTCCTTTTCAGACTTTTTCTTGAAAGATGCTGTGCTCTTGGCATAGCTTAAACTTTTAACCACTGACACATCTAATCCTCCATCCTTTCAAACCAGGGGCACTTGCCAAATTTGCATTCGGTACAGAGAAAATTTGCTTTGTTTAAAAATATCTAGCATGGATTAACTACCAATAACAGCCATTTGTGTTTTAAGTATTTCTCAGTACAAAGAACCATCTCTGTGCTTTGAGAACAGAACAGATGCTGAACTGCTTGTGTGGCTCTGGACGTGTACCACATTTCTGTTCTCTTTCATTTCTTTGGCTTGAAGAAACACATTGTCAAAAGACAAGACGTATTGGTTTATTCTTTCCCGTTCACTCCTTTGTAAATATTGCCATAACATAGACTTCCTAAAATATACGGCGAAACATAACTCATCAAAAAGATCTCTTTGGGAGCTGCAAGTTATACATACAAAATGTGTGTCATTTCTAAATTATAGTCCCTCCTGCAGTATAAACTCCCAGCCTTCCCGAACCAATAATGCTATCATTGAAGAATTTGTTTGATTGCTTTAAAGTAAAACATGGGATTGACTGAAGTTTAACTAGACTCCCTGATTTAACTTAATCAGATTTAATCATGGCATGGAAATCAAACCTCATGTTTTTGTGATGTGTTTCAGAAAACTGTTCATAATAGCACATGGTTAGAAAATCAGTCATGGTTTATGGCTCCATGTATGACTTCTTAGTTCTCCCAGGTATCAGGGATCAGCTCAGGGGTAACTCAGGGAGCTTGTAAATCTTGATCTTCTTTTCACAGAGTTTTGGAGGAGGAAAGTTTTTTACAAGTTTTGAAAGAAGAAAGTCGAAATTAGCTAGCAAATATCTCCAGATACCTTCTGCAGTTTGGAACTGCCTTCTCTCTATATGTGTTATATGAAGGTTACTTGTTAACAAACACCTCTGAATTAGCTGCTTAAAATTGACAGGTTTTAATAAAATAGCGCCTATAACTATTCCGGCAAGAAATTAAAATGTCATTAGCTTTTTCACTGCTCACAAGACACACAGACTTTGTTTAAATATTTTTAACAAATATTTTAACAAATATTTTTAACAAATATTTTAAAATATTTTTGTACAATTATGGAAAAGAATATACTGTCATTGTGTTTTTATAAGGTTGAATACTTAAATAAATATTCCTAAACACATATGTGCACACATCATGGAACAAACCAGCAAGGTCACTCACAAACAAGCTGAAATAAACATCAGAAATTTCATGGATAATTATTAATCCACAATATCCAACTTGCTATGATTTTCTGGCAAAAAACCACTCGCAACAAAGGAAAAATTCTTGCTGCTCTTTAGTTAAGGGTTTGTGAAAAGAGGCCAGTTTTAACTCTCACCAAGAGAGGGCAGTGACATATCTCAAATTATTAGAAGATCCTGTACAAGAACCATATACCTTTACAGCAAGCGTGATAGCAAATAATCTCTGCAGACATTTAATTTTAAATTCTGTGGAGCATTCAGCTGATGCTGTATTATTTTTAATTAACATCCTCCCACCCTTGAGTAAGTGTACTGTTGTGTTTGGAGAAAATAGAAAGAGAAAATAGAGAAGAGAAAATAGAAAGAGATTATGGATAAAACTGTGAGTCCTTATGAAATAAGATTTTCTTTTTCTTTTTCAAACAGGTTTTTCAAAGAAGAATATTAAGAAATACCTGCCTTCTACTATGAACCACGTTCATAGCAGTGTGTAAGCTTTATTTTCAATTTTAATTGACTTCTCCAGAATGTGAGGACTTTACCACTTAGCTCTATCCCATACTTTCTATTCTCTCAAACCCCAATATGGCAAGTTAGAGGCTCTTTTTGTTCCCAAGTCCTAAAGATCTTGTTACAGGTAAGCAGCTGTACTATGCTGTTCAGGATGATTGATTTTTCTTCTTTTAAGGAAATTAGTATATCCATTTTTTTGCCCAAGGTTATCTCAGGACTATTGGCTTGTGAAGCTTAAATTGTCCTACCCCAAAACTTGTAATTAGAATACGTCCTAAGTCTGTTATTTTTGGTCTCCAAAGGACTGCAACATCTTCAAGTTCATGGCCTGTTGCACATCTACTGCTATCCCCGAAATTCAAAAGATATAGCTGGCAAAAAGCCAGCACTTTTCTCTTTTTCACAGCCTTTCAGTGGATAGGTGTAGTCCAGAGGAAAATGTCTTCTAAAGAAAGACTTTTGGGTTTATGTTCAACAGAATTTATGAGAGATCACACACAAAACCTGTCCAATCTGGCACGTGGTTATGTATTATGTTCTTTGCAATTTTCAAGGCATCTTCCAAAAGGTATGGAGAGGGGCGAGGGAAAAAGAGGAAGAGAGAAATACACTTCATTTTACCTATAGTCTTTGGAGGTTTAGAGCAGTTGGAATCCCTTTTTGAAAATGAATTTAACTAGACCAGATGCTTTTATGTGGGCTTTTTCTCAATTTCTAAGGCAAATGGAATGAATAAGAAGACACGAAGTAAAATAATGATGAGGACAAATATTTCTCTAACAAGGTATCATAACATTTTCTTATTGATGTTTTCTTTATTGATGTTTTAATTTCCTCTTGCAGAAATGATTTGTCTCAATATTCTAGAGTGTCACAACAGACTAGAAAGCAGCTTCTAATGACTAATGGAATGACTGACAATTACAAAATGTTACAAACCTGTTAGAAAAGAGCTTAGAAGGAATACATAATGGGAACAAAAAAAGCCTGGAGGAATTGATCTGTAATAAATGTGGAGTATCATGTTACATACCAAGCACATTAGAGAAAGGGGGATGAGGTCCACTACCAGAAAAGGTTCATCAGAATTTCTTATTTACACTTCCTATCATGTCTGTCATCACACCACATATGTACACCCACACCCTGACACCCCCCATTGTAAAAGCAGCATAAAAATATCAACCACAAAATCAGCTTAGTGTCAAATTCACTCCCCTTTGGACTGAACAGAAAAGCTCCAGTATGTACAGATGCTAAAAGCATTTGTATTCAGTGCACCAGTCCTTGTTCAAAGCAATCTGTTGGTGGCCTACAGTCACAGAGCACATAAAGATTATATTCTCATGTGGGAAGATATCCATCACTTAGTTGGTCTTGTCATTCTTGCTTTCCTGCAGACATTGTAAGTAGCAAAGCTAAAAGCAAGCAGGGTGTAAGGTCTTCAGCAGTAAGGTTAGCAGCAAGAGAGGACAATAACTTTCACATACTGTTCTGTGCACAGCAAGCCCCAAGGCCAAACAGAGAAATCAATTCAACTATCCAGAATCAAGTGTATCAAGAGACTCACTGTGACTTTACTGGAGACCAAACTAGCTGTGAATTATTCCAGTCCTCCAAACATACTTGAAAATGTTATTTGTGACCATATAGATACTGTGGAAATACAATTTACCTTAGTCTATACTGACCAAAAGGCTTTCTGCTTCAAAATCTTTCTGCTAGAAACAAAACATGCTGGCAATCCAAGTACTGTAGAGTGATATTTGGGTAAAATATTTCTATATATCATTACCATCATAGAAAAGAAAGCTCACCTTATCTGTTCCCTGATAAAAGACTGCCAGAGATAACATAAAAATCCATTCAACTTTGTTTTCCGACTTGTGGACTCATTCTGGAATTAACTTTGTGGAATTATACCCACTGACCCCCAACACTAGCTACCACCCATCTGTGAACAGAACTGCTCTGACGTAACGCTGGAACCTCTCTCTAATTCAAAGCTTAGACAACCTCTCCTGTAACCTTCTCTGAGCACGTTTTCTGGAGTGCAAATGAACTTTTCATGCTTTTTAAGACATTGCCTGCATCCCCTCAGCAAAGCCTACAATTCTCAGATGTTATTCTTTGCTAATGAAACATCACTCGTGACGCACTTTGCAAGAGCAGGCTCCCACTTCAGAAGCAGAACTTGTAATTTGTGGAAAATAAATGAATAAAGCAGCAAGAAACATACCCATAGCAGCAGGCCTGGATGGCTGGTCCAGGGATTGCAAGGCAAGACAGGAAAACAGTTTATCATGTTGTTTAACCACTGTGGCCTGAGTGGAACTGATACTCCCTTTAAGTAGTTGATAGATGTTTTGAAAAAAAACGCATTAATTGACACTGTTCCAGTGAGAGGTAGGAGTGGTTTAATAATGGATTTATGCTATTTAACTAGATCTTAATTAAAAGACTTATTTTCTTACTTTACATTTATGACACATATTTGTCTCAACTAATATAATACACAGCTTAAAAAAAATGACTAATGAGATCTCAGACATGCACATTCAATGGGGAAATCACACATTTTATCAGTAGTTAATAAATTTGGAGAGCTAGGAGTACCTGAGTTCTAATTCAGAATACTAATGTTTAGAACACTGAAACCTTCTAGAGCCAAACTGATGCAAAACACCAGCATCACTGCTTTAAAATAAAATCTATTATTGTTAAAGGCAATAAAGTTATAATGCAAAATCAGTAGAAGTGTAAAGAAACTGAATGTTGCATTAAAATATTCATATAAAACACTTACAGCTCATTATTAAGGCACTCCATTAAAATGCATACTTTAAATCAGATTTTTATGAGCTCCAAGAACATTATTTATTATAAAAGTGTGTTTAAAACAAACAAATAAAACCCTAAAATCCAATCCAGCATTTCAGACTAAGATCTTTGTGATGAGGTTCAGAAACAGACTAGTTGAGCACTGATCAAGAAAATATATTAAAGCTACTAGTTTAAATTGAAACGTTATAAACTTAAATGTATTGTTTTCATACCAATGTATAAATGTTGATATATTATGTTGTATTTTTCTAAACCAATTAAAAATTATTTACATATATGACCTAAATTAATTTGAGCTTAAATTTCAACAGAATACCTCCTGCAATTTATCCCATTCTATCCTTTTCTGTTTACATAAGAAAGATATTCTTTCCACTGCTACACTTCAGAAAGAAATGTCTGTAATATTTTTCATAGGTTCTGAGAAATGGAGAGAAATAGTGTTGGAATAATGATGAGACTATTTTCTAACTGACATCTGCTACAGGTGCCAGACATACCTTTCTAAATTCCTTAAAACATACTTATCCCCACTTACTTCTAGCCTAAAGAGTTTCAAAGCCTTGCTAGTGCATACAATTTCCTCAAAAGCCTTATTTTTTTTTAAAGAGGTTCTGTGAAATAAAATTAATTCTGTTTATCAAAATGAAAATGTAAAATATTTGAGACTTCATCCATTTAACATTTTTTTATTACTCCTGCTGTGCATTTTAAAGCAGGAGTACACCATGGTAAGAATATTTATTATTAAAGTCTATTGTAACTTACCCTTTGATTAAGGCATTATATCATAACTTTAGAACAGGCAAAAATCTGAGCACTGTAATTTTAAGGCTGAATCATAAAAACCTTCCAACACTATGAAGGAACTATAAATATTATGAAGTCATTGAAAGATTCACCATCCTCGTTTTTATTATTTGCAAAGATCTCAAAGGTACAAAGAGGTGTCCCTAAACAATTACACAGAGGTAACTTTTTATCTCTGGAAGTCACTTTTAAGAATCTTTTAATTGCTGGATACAGCTATAATCAGTCTTTAGGGGAAACATATCTCAGCATTGCCATAAATGCCATATTGAGACAAAATGACATATCAGTTCTGCTCCTGAAATTCTTTTAGTAGATAAGAAGATTTAACTGAAAACTTCTACTTTACAGATGGATTTATGCATAGTAAACTCTGCCACATTTTGAAATATATGAGCTGAGTAGTGGGAAACTACAGTACATTATATACATGATACAGCATCCAAATGGAAACCACAGGGGTGGTTCTCTTTGTCTTCTCAAATATCACAATTTATTTCTTATTGGTCTTAAAAACACCGCAATGAACAAAGATTTACTGTACTTTCAACTGTGTTTTGCTAACAACACTGGAATGCTATTTCCACTCTCTGATATGTCATTTCTCCTCCTTCTCTTCAGCAACCATTGCACCCACAAGCATTTTCTGGTCCAACCCAAAGATGAGACTCCCCATCAACTCAAGCTGTTCTTCCTGGTGGGCAGCACCTGCTCTCACCAGGCGGCAGCTGACCCTTGACTCTTTGCTAATGTAACAATTTCTGACTCTTGCTTATAGATGTCTACATCCTTCTGATGAATTTGGGAGCCTCTAGCAGCTTCATGGATGTTTTCATATTTGTACCTGCTGTAAATCGACTCCCACAGCTCTGAAGGCTGAAGGTGGTAGATATTACACACACACACATACATATAAATAGATATATAGAGGGTGTTCTCAGTGGAAATCTACAATCACCATTTTCCCAATCAGCTTATGACTTGTCTAGCTCCTCTAGATCCCACAGTCTGCATGTGGAGGACTAAAGGGATTAAATGTCTGGGTTTGATTCTCCCTCCTTCAGTAGAAAATCTCACTGAATATTTTATGGCCACGGAGGCAAAGGGCATTGGGCTTACCAGGGTTGCTTACCCCACTGCAGGGAAATAGTGCCTACTGCTGTCAGCAAGTTATCAATCAGCATCATGCTCAATGAAAAACAGTCTTTCCACAACACAAACAAACACCAAAAAAAAACCCCAAACCAAAAACACCAGAACAAAAAAAAACACCAAAAAACCCCCAAAACACCCAACCAAAAATCCCCCCAAACCAACCACACACACAAAAAGATATCTCCTCCACAAAAACCCCCAAACAAGTGAACAAAAAACAAACCAAGTTTTGTCTCCGATACACATGAATAATTAGTGTCTAAAAAGACACATTTTTATGTTTTCCTGCTAATAGATTAACTTGGAACAAAGAGATTTTACTGCAAAAAATTTATAGTTCTGCCTACTTTAAACTTGTACCAGCAAAGTTTGATTAATATGAGCATTCCAGGCCTTTCAGATGTACCACAGGGGCTCATCCAACCTATCAGCCTACAAGACCACACAGCCTTCAAGGAGAAGCCCTTTACTAAACACGCAAATTAGAAGCAATTTATTAAAAGGTTGGACCAGAGGATCTTTGAAGTCCAGCCTGGACTGTTGTACAATTCTATATTGTCGTAGGATGTGGCTGGGAGAACACAGCTGGCCGTATAATTGTGTCAGCCTCGGTTTGCGGTTCTTGAAGAAAAAGACAATTTATCAAATTCAAATTGTGTGAAATGGCCCAGATGGCCAATAAGGCCAATGGCATCGTGGCCGGTATCAGCAGGATTGTGGCCAGCAGGACCAGAGCAGAGATCCTCCCCTCTCTACTCAGCACTGGTGAGGCCACACCTCACATACTGGGTTCAGTTTTGGCCTCTTTCTACAAGAAAGACATTGAGCTGCTGGAACATGTCCAGAGAAGGGCAACAAAGCTGGTGACAGGCCTGGAGCATGAGTGTTATGACTTAGGGAGCTGGGGGTGTTTAGCTTAGACAAAAGGAGGCTCAGGGTAGACCTTATCACTCTCTACAACTACCTGAGAGGAGGCTGTAGTGAGATGGAGGGTTCTTCACTGAAAGGATGGCAAAGCATTGGAACAGCCTGCCCAGGGAAGTGGTGGAGCCACCATCTCTGGAAGTGCTCAAAAACCGTGTATATGTGCTTCTTGGAGACAGGGATTAGTGGGGGTCTTGGTGTTGGACTCAATGATCTTAAAGGTCTTTTCCAACCTCAACGATTCTATGATTCTAATTCTGTGTAGATCTACTTTCACGCATTATGGATTAAGATCTGGATTACAACCCATAGATATGTATCAGCCCTCCCAAGGCTGTGCACTGAGCCTTTAATTCTGAGAACTGAACCCTTCACCACCCTCAAAAGCTAAAATTTAATGATCCATTTTGTGTTACCATCACATCATGTCTCCTGTTAAAAGAAGCAGTTCAGTCTTTTACCGTTCCTCTCTGGTCCACATGATTTTCCAGTTATTAGGAATTTTTGACTAGGATACCCAAGTTGCATCCAAATTTGGGTGGAAATATATAACTTACTGGAGATATCGTTATTATCTCCCTCTTCACATGATAAATTAGCTACAACATGCTCATTCTTTTGGATTAATGAAGGGTTAGAGATACTTATTACTTCTTCCTACTCCTGGAAAACATATGTTTGTTCCAGTTAGATGCATTTGTGAAATGAAGTAATTTTCATCAGATTTTTTTCATTTTCACCTTGACTGAAAACAAAGCAGCTTTAAGGAGCAAAAGACAAGCATTAAAAACTTTAATTCTGGAAAGAATCTATAATTCATTGAGACTCTCCACCTTAAAACAAGTAATTCCAAGTCGAGCTAAGTGTTTTATCCTATTAATTTCAAGGATGATGAACCACATTGTTGAAGCAGCACCCACTGAGTACTCTCTTAAAGGTGAAGAGAAGTCCCTAATGAGATTTCCAAAATCACATAGAAGCATTACTGCCTGGGAGGTCAATGAAGCATTAAGTCCATTCTTAAATAATACACAGTTTCTTCTGGCATTATTCAAAATGTCAGTTTTGAGGCACTTCAAAGTTTCCGAGCACTTCAGATCTCTGAAGTGAGTTACAAAGCTAATTTGCTCAGCAGAAGCATTTGAGGATAAAAATTCACAACTTGCCAGCTAGTTCTGCAGATCCATGTTCACCGCGAGGCTTTCACAGCTACTCAAGCAGAAGAAAAGGCCATGTAACCATAGTAAAGGTATTTCAAAAGTGGCCCAACCAATCATACTGAAACCTGTAAAGGGTTCTACCAACATCAAGTTCAGAAAAACAAAAGTGACCTAATCCCTTGGCCCGATTGACCTGAGCCAACTGCAAGCAGTTCAAGAGGAAGAGAGGAATCCAAAAGTGAAGGAAAAATATTTAATGGATACAAAGTTTTACATGCTACATAAACCTGACCAACATGCAAATCCAAATTTTCTTTCCCAACATAGATATTAAAAACTCACCACACTATTCCCGCTATTCAAAATTTTTCAGGACAAAAAAAAAAAACCTCTGCTGCAAAAATGACTGAAGTTCTGTGTCATTCTTTGCTCTCATGCCCATTTTGAAGCACAGAATAATCACACACAGGAGCCTCTGGGATTAGGCACTTGCCTAGCAGCATCAACAGAAAACAGGAGTTGCTGTTCCCAGGTTTTTTTTTTAATTATTACTAATTTTTGACTGATCTTTCTCAAGTTTCCATTGTCATAACAAGATATGAAAGGAAATTAAAAACACAGTTTGAAAGTGGAAAATATTTCTCCTGTTCTTTGCTGTCAAGACAACTGTATTTTCTGCAGGAGATGGGTAAAACATAACCTCTTTTCCAGATGAGCAAAAATGAATAAAATGCATGAAACTATATAATTTAAAGTGCATAAAAAAGATTTGTCTCTCTCTGATGAAAGCAATCAGTCAAAATAGGCAGTTCCCAATGCACTGAAAATATTTTTCAGTAAGAACATTCTTATCAGTTTTGACAGGACTGGATATTCTGAGCAAAAGAGAGACAAGCTCATCCCTGCCAAAACCTGTGAAGAGAAATACTACAGAGCACCAAGGTCCCAGGGGGAATTTCTGTTTGACATCAATACTTCTCCCCAGGGTTCCATTGCATTCTCCCCTTCTGCTACCCTGCATTTTCCCATTCTCCCCACACTGTTCCCACTGCAGGAGCATGCCTCTTGTCACTGCAGAGGGCTGCAGTTACTCAGAGGCTTGAAAGACTTTTTTTTTCAAAATCAACTCTAGCCCTGTAAGTCACTGTTAAAAGCCACTGAACCTGGGTGTTGGAAACTGGATAAACCTGTATCTTAATTACTTGAATTGAATTTTCACTAAGGATTTAACCTTATTGTTCTAGAACAGGGAATCCAGACACCCACTTGTATTACAGCCTAAAATAATTTCTCTTTTTTACAACACACTAAACACACTGGAGCTCAGCAGACATGGCTGACTGTTCTGCTAAGAACAAGTAGTAGGGGTAATACCTCTTAAAGGTCTTATGCTTGCCTTGGCTTTGTGGGTATTAGTTTGGAGTTTGACTTCTGGGTCATTTTGCTCGTACACCTAATCCTGGCTCTCATGTATTCCTGATGGATGTTTTGCTCCACAGGTGAATAATTCATGTGGAGTGGGTTGAGTAGCAGCAACTCTGCTCTGAATTTCTCAGAAGGATGACTTGAACCTTTGTCTTCTGTATTCCTGGGGCAGCATCCACCAAGCCACCAAATCCATCTCTGGCTTCTTTACTTTGCACTTATTACAAGCAATGAAATTGTCACTCATCCAAAGACCCCAGGGTCAGGGCAGGCAGCTGGACAATCCAGCACCAAAAATTAGATTTCACTCCCCCCATCTGAATCAGAGAGTCCAAAAACTGATAAGTTCTCCAAATGGCACACTACTGATTGAGTCAGTCAGTCTCTCTTTCTGCATCCTCAGATTTTAAAAGAAACTGTTCCATTCAAATGCAGAGAGAGAATTTTTTAAAAAGACTTTTCATTTTTTTAAAATTCAAGAGTACAATCATGGATGGATACTTTTATTTCATTTTCTGTTATACTCAAATATGCATTTAGTTTGGCCTTTAATCTAAGCAGAAGTACACTTCCAAGTAAAACACAGTTCTCTATTAACACTAGTTTCATTGTCATAGCATGCAAATCCCCAGCACTTTGCAGCCAAATTAAATTTCACTGAGATTTGACAAAAGATTCGCAGAAGCTACCAGAAAGTAAAGAATCAGTCACTGTGTCTTAATCTATTTATTGGATAGCACTAAACGAAGAAAAGAAATGCTACTCTTCAGCAGGCTTACATCAAAATTTAAGTACTGTGCTGAGTTGGAACAGCAGGTCTTGGTTCATCAAGGTATTTAATTACCTCTTTATCTTTAGTATTAAGTAGTTTACTTCATTTCTAGCAGGCTGATTAAGTATTTAAAGTTGCTTCAGAAAGAGTATCATGGTAGTACTGTGCCAGGTCCACCTTCTCCATCAACACCAGAAGCAAAGCAGTCAAACACAGCAACGTTTATTCCAACTGTCTAGAAAATACACCATCAATAATGTCTCTAAATTGCAAGGCTTTCTTTCAGTCACATCAAAAATTGCATGTCAACCTTTGGAAACATCTTCACAAGTCACAGTTTAAAGTACCAGGTGCTGATATATACACATTTTTAAAATCACATTACACAATTCTACCTTGACTGTACTCACAAAGAGAACAGGTGAACCCATCATTTATCTCAAGTAGCTTACCAAGAAGCTAACCAAGAAGGAAATACTTCATGTGCTCTTGGTTATTAAATGGGGTTAGTTACTAAGTGTCAGCAGAGCTGTATAACTTATCTTTTTACCTAAGGGAACAAAAGAGAATAAGAGAAAAGGATGCAGAAAAGAAGTTTTAGCTTTATAAAAATAGACAGCAACTTCCTGAAGATCAAAATATATGCTTGGAACATATGCTGCTCAGTGATGCAAGTGTAAGGAAAAAATATTGTGTATTTGAAAGAAATGCCACTACTGTGATCAACAAGTGTTTTCAGATGAAGTGGAAGTAGCAATTATTTTACTAGAATGAAAAATTGCAAACCAGCTTTCCCGTCTCTGAACAAATAGCACAACTATGGAGTGTGGCACTTAACCCCTAACAGTCTGTGAAATAAAAACCTGCATGCGAGAAGATCCTGCCACTTGCACGGCGGAAGTGAAGAGGAACAATGTATCTGTTAGTCAGGTTTCAATCCCCTTCACACGAAATGCTTGGCACCACAGATCTCCCTTGGATTAAAATAGATAACATTTCCTCCTTAAGACAATCAAATCAAAATTATTTAGGACTGAACCCTACAATCCTAATGGACAAATGCAGATGGCTCAAAGCATCCTGGGTTACCCCGGTGCCCCAACAAGGCTACCTGTTTTCCTGCATTCTCACAGCTCTATCCTTCCTCCAAGGGATTTCTAGCTGTCCTCAATGCAAAGAAAACCTTGATGTGGACATCTTGGTGCAGACAGGAATTGATATAAGAGCCAGGTATATCATCCTACTCCCTCACTGGGAGGAAATAACCTAAAACATCTTCAGAAGAGAAGAGAAACATACAGGAGGTGGGTGTGTGTTAATATGGAAGTGGAGGCAGAGCAAAACACACCATGATCTTCAAATGCCCACATGTGGTAAGAAAACCAGCGTGGGAACAGAAAGAAACTTCTCTAAACTTCAAAAGATATAGAACAGAGCCTTTGAAGACGAGCCCATTCTGAATTACAAGGAGCACTGCAAGAAACATGAAAACCACTAAGATGTAAGACAGGACTCGGAGCTATCAACTCCCTTTTGTTCGTTTGTTTGTTGGATGGTTATTCACGGGAATGGCAGCTTTTATTTCAGCAGTATAGATAAAAGTGTTGCACTGAAATTTAAATGTCAAAGAGTACATACGCAAATGTCAAATACCAACAGACAAATGCCAACAGAGAAATGTCAGAAATACACCCATGTCTCCCGCTGAATATAACTACATCTGCGCAAATGCAAGCTGCAGTACAATGTGTAAAAGCCAGAGTTTTTCTTCAGTTCCTTTGGGGTTGTAATACCACTGTGTCAATAAAATCAGTGTCTGGCAGCAATCTGAGTGTATTATTCCAAGTACCCAACTCTGGAAAAATTACAGGCGAAGCGATCCATGGTTTGCAAGGTGATGGATAACATTTACAGTCACAAGGGTACAAAACTGCTGTTTCAGGCAAATCCCACTCTGGGATTTGCTAACTTGTCACTAGGTGACAGAGCCCAACACGATGAACTTGAGTTCACGTGAGTTCTCCCACTGCTTTCCAGCTATGACTGTAGCCCAAGAAAACTGAAGGAGGGGACGTGAAGGCAGTTTCTCCTAAATACATGGCTTAATTTGTCCAAATAAAACAAACATAAACATGAATTCTTGGTGTATCCTAAAGTAGTTGCTTTTTTGAGTTCTGGGAATAATCACCTATGAATATAAGTGAACTTTGCAGAAGTATAAATGACTCCAGAACCCAAGCAGAACAGATTCCATGCAGAATTTGGACTCTTGAGAAATTCAAGTGTGTTTTAAAATCTTACTTACTTTATTAAAATCAATTGAGTGTTCCTCAGGAAAACTAAATAGCAATTCTTTACACAATTGACTTGATGGGAATCTCTGGTCCCAATGACTTCAATCNCTTGAGAAATTCAAGTGTGTTTTAAAATCTTACTTACTTTATTAAAATCAATTGAGTGTTCCTCAGGAAAACTAAATAGCAATTCTTTACACAATTGACTTGTACCAATGACTTCAATTGGCCTTTTCTAATGATTTTACCCTTCTTTATCTCCTATAAAAGTACTTGAAAATATGTTGATTAGGGAAGATGCATTAGCTTAGAAATTTCAGTCAGTCTGCTAATTGCAGCTGCTTCTACTAGAGTTGAGAAATAAAAATGCTTAGGTAGTTCTGCAGTCAGATCACTAAATACATGAAAATCTGAAGTGTACTTTAATTAGAGCAGTTAACAAAAATATATCTGACTCCTGTAATTATTGTGATTTGCTTTCCACACTAGTAGCTCATATGCTATAAAGTAAATCCTAATCAAAGACAAAAGATGTGAATTTTTGTCAAATAGTAAAACCTCCTAAAATTTTTCTTCTCTGTCTCTGAGGTGATTGTTTTAAGAAACCTACCTTGTTTTTTTAAACTCTGGGACATTGACTAGAAATGCCATATCAATTTTAAATTCTTTTATTAGCCAATTTATTGCAAAAATTTGAAATAATTAATTGGAATTTTTTTAAAGAAACTTCTGAGAACGTTTATCACATTCTCACAATATATACAGAACTTTCTTTCTAGAGAAAATTTCTTTCTGTAAACCAGGACTTTTTCTAAAGCCTTCTCTGGATTACTGAGTGCTGTTTAGGAAAAAAAAAAATGGAAACAGTTTTCATCTGTTCTGCTCTGAACCTTTTCTTCTTTTTAACCAGCTGCAGTGCATCACAAAACTCTACAGAGAGGCATTTACTGACTATCTTTTTCAACAGGAAAATTTTCTCATAATATCTATATTTAATTTTAAATGCTCGTCTTGACAAATGTAAAAAAACCCCACATATTTTCAGTATCTTAATTTTAAACTTTGCTTTTCTCCTCAACAGGGTTGTATGATGTTGAGTTTCATTATCTAATTATATTCTGAGCAAAGCTCTACTCTCTTTGACCAACTTCAAATCCATTTCCCTCTGAACACAGTGAATATCTCTTTGTTCTTGAGCTATCTGAAAGAGTAAACAAGGAAGGTTCAAAAAGCCTGTTTGTATTACCCCACTGTTTTACACAAGTTAGGTGTGCCCACAGTCATTAACATCTGTTTTAAAATTAAACTCTACCAACTCTACTGCTGTTAAAGCAGCAGTACAATTCTAAATTACACCATCAAACAAGAGTTAGAATAGCTAGGAAGACTTTTGGTACTCCTGTATTTCCAAGATCTCTCTGTGAGTCTCTCTCTCCCTTCCATTTTTTGGGAATGAAAGAACACAATTTAGTGCTTTACTCAGGCATTCACACAGACAGGCCTGAAGTCAAAAAAACCCCATTCAAAGTCAACCAAATTAAATGAAGAGACACAGATTTGTCTTAGGAAGGTAGCTCTAAAGAATAAATACCTCCTAAGTGCATGGAATGGAAAATAAGTCAAAATATGTTGAAACAGACAATTTAAAGGTAAGGGAATAAGGACTTATCCAACATTCTGGTCTCCCAAAGACTGTGAAGCTCCTCCAAATATCAACCAGATCCAGTTCTGTTCAGTTTCTGAAGCATCTGTCAGGACCTCTGCTCAAGGTGACATAACTATAGGCACGCGTGTACATTAGGGTATTGAAAAGAGATAGAACAGCAGGAACAGAATAACAATTCTGATGAATAGTGGAGGAGACAGTTCAGTCCTTAGACACTTTGCACTTCTTATTTATCACTTCCTTCTTTCAGAGTACTTATCTGTTGCTCCAGAAGGTATGCAGACAAATGGTGCACTTCATCATACAGTGACACGCACGTGGAACCAGTTTACATATATTAAGAAAACTCTAACATTTCCTTTCAGACAATCATTTCATGTTCCTCCTATACAAAACCCAGTATGATGTGATACACTAAATGAAGAGATCTTGGTATTTTTCAGGAAGTGTGTCTTTAAAGGAGAGCTGCTCCCAGAAAAGCCTATTAGTCTTTTATTTACCTGTGAAGTCCCATATGATTTTTGCCATACTGGATAAGCAATTGTTCAAAGTTAAGGATACTCATTGCAAACAGAGACCTGTTTCCACCACTTCTTACACAGGACTTAAACTTAGTTTTAGAGTAGCAAAACTCAAATACCAAGAAAGAGTAATTTTGCTGGACGTATATGCCATTCCCTGTAACATCCAAGTCCAAGCGTTTGGACTGTGTCTGGAAGCTGAATACATAACATTAACTTATTCTGTAAAAGTTAACTCCTATTAAAACACCATGTGTTTATTTCATGAAGAGGCTACAGAAATTTTATCTATACTGCAAGATATTTTCTCTTTCCATAGATATGAATTTTAATCACCTAGCAGGTGGAGCATCCCATTTTGGTCAAGTATCAGGGACCAATCTCGGTGCTTTAAACATAATTCAATGTAAAATTTGCTATTTTGGGGAGGAGTTGCTACGGTTACAAAACATCGACTTTCCCTGGTCTTTTGGGACAACTGATCAGCAACTTAACACATTCTGTATTACAAATGACACCTTGATCAACACAACCTGCTCCAAGGCCTATTTGAAATAATAAAATAGATGAGTATCTCAAAGTTCAAGGCTTTTCTCCCATCTCTTACTCCTTTAACAATACAGAACACCATGTTATCCACCATCAAATGCTTTTCTATTAACACAGAACACAAGAAAGGTTTTGAAAAGATCAGTAAAAATAGTCTCTTGTTTGAGTATATGTAGCCTCACCTTGCGGATGCCTCTGCCAAGATCTTCTCCATAGTTTGTCCCCAAAATTTCAAAATGCACATTGGGATTCCCCCCATTTTCTGCAAATTCCAGTTCTCCAGTCAAGCCATTCACTCCACCCTATTGAGAAAAAAAAAAGGAAAATTCCTAAGTGGGTAATTGTAATAACCTATTGTTTCTCAAAGGGATTTATGCACTAACTTTGCGGAATATATAGGTAACTACCAGAACTAGAATAGTTTTCCAAAGACCGCGTTTCCCTAAAAATTCTGATGCTTAAATTATTCCTGCATCATAATTAAGTTCTTCACAGAAGAATTAAACTCAGCAATGCTACACAGATGCAATACAAGCCATAGTCTTACTCTTAGCATATTTGCACTCCAATTTTTGTTCTTTGACTCATCAACATATATGCATTGACACTCTAACCCCAACGAATTAAAAAAAAATGTTTTGCAATTAAGTTTGGTGGAAGCAAAGCTAAACACAAGTATATAAAAGAAATTGCATAAAAATTAGTTGTTTGTTGATCTTTGCTTTCTCCCCTCAAATATTTCTCCCCCATGAAAGATTTCCACATGAGGGCAGGCTGAGTTTTAGATGAAGTCAGATGCTTTTCGAGCTCAACATACGTGATTTGCGCAAATGAAGAAGGGCTTTGTTCGAGGTCTAGCTGAATGCAGTAATTTTTCTTTTTCCTCCCAATTATCCTTTACTAAGAGTACATGACATGGGCAACAATGCAGCATCTCTTCAAGCTCGCTTTAACTTTTTTACAGTTTTGCTGGAAGGGGTTAAAATACTACAGATGAGACAGTGAATGACCCCTACAAAGAATTACAGTTCAAAGGGCTATACACGCCACAGCCATACTCAAAATATATTCCAGATTTAATTCAACATGACACACATTTCATCTTTGCGTAAGAACTGCGATGACCTGAACCATAAAATCAACAGAACTACGTAAAATGCCGATAATGAAAACCTTTACCCTTCAAAAATTTCCTCAGTTTACAGATTGAGGGAAAATTTGATGTTTAGCCCTCTCTCTCAAGAAAAAGGTAAAAAATATTTTAAGTATGTACAAAAAAATCTGCCTCTGGTGTAAAACCCCATGAAATGCATAATTTTTCCCCAAAACATAAGGCAAGAACTTTTCAGTTGTGATTGCTGTTTCACTTAGGAGCTTTTTTTATTCAAACTGGAAAAACTTGACATATAAACTACCTAGCTAAGCACAAGAGCCTTGCTGAATCATGATATTAAAAGCTCTATTCTTACATCTTTAGTTTGGACAAAATCCAGGAAGGAATACAAAATTTGCATCTCCATTGCAGATTGCTGGGAAATAACAGAATGTTCTCCTCCTTTTATAAAACATTACTGTGATTATAACAAAAGCAATGAAATTGATCACTGAGATAATACATAAATAATTATATATTAAAATAATAATACAAATATTATGATAATACAAATATTTAATGAGTGCCATTTACAGTTAAAACCAAGAAAATACTTTGTGTATATACATATTTAATGATTTAAAAATATTTTCCATAATATTTTCTTTCTATAATATTTATTTTTTTATTTCATACTAGAACAAAAATAAACTAAAAAAAAAAAAAAAAGAAAAAACCCCAGTATCCTGATTAAGGGCACATCTAAACAATCTTTTGCAGGAAGTCTCTGGCAATTGCAAACCAGACAATTTTCACATGTGTTATGGCTAGCAAGACACTCTGATTATTTTTTTATCTTGATTACAATCCTGAAATAATCACAACTTTATGGCTTTTAGGTTGGGGTTAGCACACCTTTGGCTGGTTCAGAGTAAAGTGAGAGTGAGCTTGTGTTTACCCACAAAATCATTTGAACATGTGCTTTGGTAAATAACCGAGTTTCACAAATAAAAACCTTTTCCTCTAACTTAAATGTGACTTCAGTCTACTTGTGGAACAGAAGCGGAAACCTGCTCCACGTACCTTTTCTCTCATAGGTTTTTATCTGCCTTTCCGATCACCTAAGGCACAGTTTCGCAGAACATGTGGTGTAGAAATGCCTGCAAAGAGGCACAGACCTGCAAGAGTTGGGATGTCCAGCTGATTGCTCAAAGCCTCCATCTGGACACCTTACCAGATACTGATTTGGTTATATTACACTTAATATTTCATATATTACTTCCCAAAACTTTCCCCCGCGCTGGATATTAAACCTGTGGGTCTGAGGGAGGCAAAGCGTGAAAATTAAACTGTTATAGACCACCTGAGCAGCACTATGATCTCAAGTGAGCCACAAGCAGGACCTGGAAAAAGGAAGGGAAAACTCTAGAAATCTGGAATGATGAAAGAAAAGAAATATTCAGAAAAATCCCCTACAATCTCTTTACACAGATGCTTTGTACAGCAGAAAATAGGAATGAAGAATAAAGGATTTTCAATCTAAAAAATTAAAGTAACTTTATTTTCCAGATTGAGAGTGGTCCCAATACTTTAAGGAAAACAAAGATAGAATCTTGTCTAAAATGTAAACAATTTTTTGAGACTTAAGATAGCAATTTAAAACTTAAATAAACTTTAAAAAAATATTTTTTTATACTCTTTGTCCTTATTAGAGAAAATATGATTAAACATAATTTAAAGAATCATTTAACCTCAATTGTACTTGAAGTAATCAATCAGTCAATCAATCAATTTCTTAAGAAAACACAGGATTCTTTGGAAATATATATCCCCTGACATACAGTACAGGTTAACACAATTGCCTAACATATTTTGGAATTTGATGTCTATCCAGAAACACTGTATAAGTTTTATTTACTTTGATTTTTAAATGGGTGCCATTGTTAGGGCAAGATACAAACTGTAAGTCCATCAGCTTTATTTGTCTGAAATCCAATCTTAATCATAACAACATTATTTCTCATTTATTTATTTTGGCAATTTTATCATTCTTTGAAAATTTATCATGTTGGAGTGTCTTAATCAGAGCTTCTTCTCCTAGGCTGGGCACATATGAAAATAGTGTAATAAAAGCTCAGATTAGATAGGAATGCTGCTGGCTTGGGAAGGAAGGGCAGAGGCAGAAAGACAAAACAGCAAAGAACCGCCCATTTAATACCAACGATACTAAATTTATAGGAAATTTCTAGGACGTCTTGATTTCTCCTCCCTATCTGGGATTGATCTTGTTGGACCTGCAGGCCATGCAATCCTGTTATTGCTCTCTACAACTCCTCATTGTCCCACACAGCCTTTTTACAAGGCTTACACAAATCTGGTTTATTGCTTAGGGCTGATAGAGTGGAACAGGATATCGCCTAGGAAGATTTTCAGGACGCTGCTCCAATTTTTATGCATAGCCTTTCACAGTGTAGAGCTCTCTGAAATACTTGATTTATGGCATGTGTTTTACCCCTCCTGTTAATGCATAGTGGAAGGAGATCACAGAGGAAATGACCATCTGTATGACAGCTAGTGATCCAGTAACTTCCTGATGAGATTTTTCCAAGTGATTTTAGTGTTAATCCTGATAACGGACAAGAGTAAAAGAAATTTTTCATTCCATTTAACTTACAGAAACAATGCTATTTGGGGAAAAATGAAGACACATTTGTTATCTACCTTCTCAAATTCTTCTAACGTTCAGCTGCAACCATGCAATTTCCTGACACATATAAAACAGAAGAGTGAAATGTCAGTTGCTAGGACAAAAATGTTTTACTTATGATTCTGATCACTGCTCGGGGCTTTGCAGAGCTGTTATAAAGCTTGGCAATATAATTAAAGCCTACTTGAGTCTCATCTAGACTGGCAAGACAAACTGCAGTTTATATATGCTTAGGCACTACTATACTGTAAGTCCCTGAAGAAAGCACTATTTACCTAGCAGTCAGGACCTCACTTGGGAATGTCGGCTTGCCAGTCATCAGCTATAAAATGTTGTACTTGCTCTCAGCTTCTGTTCAAACTTCTTCTTCTTTTTTTTTTTTTTTTCCAAAATATGGTTATTCTCAGGTACTAGCTATTTTGCAATTAAGGATAAAAAAATGTGGCTATAGGCAGGAAAAAATGCTACAAACATCAAATATGAGTTTCACATTCTATTTTTGAAAAAATCTGATCTTGAGGACTTTGTTGAGTTTTCAACTAGCAGAGACCATCCAATCTACTACCTGAAGAACAATTTGGCATCTTTTTCGCAAGTCACCACTGCGTGCCACTGACATTTCTGAGACCAGAACTAGTTGACAGTTCCACCTATGATTCATGAAACAGCACGAGGTACAGCTCATTTCCCAGAAAGGGACAGGCTCTATGTTGCTGTTAGCACTGAAAAATTTGCTGTTAGTGAGCTAAACAAATGTGACTGGGAAGAGCCCTGAGACATCCGAGAGAAGGTATATGCAGAAACTTGATGCCATCTTGCTGAGTTGATCCTCCCTCTAATCCTACTTACATTTATTCCCAGGCTATTCAGGAAGATTAATTTTTCCCAAAGTAGAATTATTTTCCAGGGATACTTATTCCTCCAACTGTGAAATAGCTTTACTGAGAAATAAACAAGTGAGCATGTGTTTAGGGATAGTTCCTATTACAGAAGTGAATTTAAACTAATTGCTGGAGCTCGCCAAATTCATTAGAAGGATTGTATTTCCTGATGAATTTAACTGTTTATTCAGTTCCAGAATGGGTAGAAATAGATATTAGATTTAAATAATTGTGGTGGGTTTAAAATGTTTTCTTTAGTCTTTGTCCAATCAGCTGAATTCACAAAGAAAAAACCAGCTTTTGTAGCTGTTTGTAGAAATAGCGATGCATGAGTCAAATATTCAACAGTGAAAAGTAACAGATGACAATGAGGAATGATTTAGACAGCTTTTTTACCATTTTAAGAAATGTTTGAAACTCTAATTTCCTCTATTCCCTGCTCTCCCCTACCAGCTCTTTAACTATAAAGAAACCAGTTTATTTACCACCAGAGTTCTGTTTTTAACAATTGCTGCTGCAGGTAGGACATCAGCATCCCTTTCTCTTACCTTCTTCAGTGAGTAGCTTAATATAGATTTCCCAACTCTTTTCTTATTTCCCCCTCCAGAAATCAAAGAAAGATTTCCCTCTGTAGCTAAAACACTTCCAAATGTTCCTGCTTCTGGATCTTGAACTCTAAAAGACAGATATTTCTTCTATAAAAGCTTCCTCTAGAGCTAGTTTCTTCTTGCATTTTTTTTTTTTTTTTTCAGCCACAAAAGCCCCATGTTGCTTCTGTTTTGCTACTGCTAGAACAACTGCTTCAGTTGTTGGTCCTCTCCTGATGCAGGCAGCCTGGATTAGACATCTCTTCCTGAAATCTTTTTGCCTTCAAAACCATACTTGAGTACAATTTGACTCCTAGTGAAGCTACACTGAGAGGAGGAACAACCTGAGACCAGGTGATGATTTCAGCTCTACAGTACGGGTGATCATGAAGGGAGAATTCAGGTGTTGAAGAGGATGGAAGTTCTCTCTCCAGGAATATTTAAGAAATCTCAGAATGTATTTTCACCCTGAATTATATCAATATCTTCCTATGATATTCCATTATACACTACATCTTGTAAACAGCGGTGATTTCAAAATGAAAATGCAGAAGTTTTTATTCAGAAACTATTTAAATACCATGTGGTAACTTCCTCCTGGTTGCTTTCAAAATTAAGGAAAACTGGTACGTTTTTGAGGAAAAAATTTGTATTTCAGTTGATTATAGAGGATTCTCCAGAACAAGAGGAGAGAAAATATGTTTAAAGAATAAGGTGATATGGGAAAGAGAAGCATTCTCAAGAAGAGAGATTAAGTGGGGGCTTTTTTCCCTTCATTACTTTTGGGTTTTATTGTTTTTGTGATACCTCATCAGGCATTCATCAATGCCAAATTTTTAATTTCAAAAGTACACAGCTGTAATCCCAAAGTTCTTCTACATAACCGCTTTAGTGAAAGAAAAGGGAAAGTAGGCCACAAAACTAAAGCAGAATTCCTGTTCTTGTGCAATTCCAGTCCTCAGCTGCAATCCTTAGCTTTCCTCCGCCTACAGATTGAAATGCTACTGACATCCACACAGAGTAAAATTTCTATATTTCATTTGGATTAAATTTTGACTTTCATTTTAGCACGTTACTTCTAGAAATTCATCTCTGTCAGCACAATGCAGTGTAAGGAGTATTTGGATTATTCAATTTACACCAATAAAATAGTTTCTTATCAAAGCCACCCAACTGAAATAACAGAGAAACCCAAAAGTGACAGGATGGAAGCATGGTTAGCTGCACAGATCAGGAATTTCTTCAGCATTTGATTCATTTTTTAGCAAACTAACCACAGCTCTGGAATTTCCATTTGCTCCTGCCTTCTTTAATGCTTTCATAATTCTCCTGGCCATTTAAATTGAGAAGTGTGCAATGATATTTACAAAATCCAAGGCGAGAAGAGAACCAGCCTTCCCTGAAACATAGCCCAAAATACATGGGACTGCCAAATGTGAATTTGAAATTGCTCTGATAGGTTACTCCAAACTGTAGTTTGGAGTCCCTTAAAGCCATATCCTGCCCCTGAAATAAGAAATGTGTCCTGGATTATTCTCGCAGTCTCATGACTTCAAACTGTTAGAATGGAAAGTGGAAACAGCTGCCAAAGAAATCCTTGAACTGTCATTTTGGAGGTAATGCAGATTAACCTGGGACTGGGTAAAATATAAGCAGCGCTCAAAGGAGCCTTACATTTTGCCTGCATCATCATAATTTCTGGCATAGCTAAATACCAAATGCAGAATGGCAACTTTTCAAGACAACATTATATTTTAAGTTGTTTTTATGTTCTGTAGTGAAAGCCATATATAAAGCACCACTTAAAATTTTTTTTTTACTGTCCATTTTTTTTCCGGCGTTTACAATGCCAGCGCTTTAAATGGAAGTATACATTACAAGGAGGTGTATGCAGACAACTGAGAAGGCAGTTTTGTGAAAGACATCAAAAACATAAGGAAAACGAGGTGAATAACTTACAGGGAAGGGCAAACCCTGAACCTGTTCATATTGACTAAATATTGACCCGAAAGGCTGCGACATTTGTCTGTAAGTATATGGAGGCTGTAAGCACCGTGAAGAAGGGAAATAACTAAGAAAAATTATCTTTAAATACTGAAGAACAGGAAAAGAATCTTGGGCATGAGCATGATCAAGGTATGAAATAAAAATCACAGGAAAGCAGCAACACTGGATAAAGCTCTGTAGAGACTGTTACAGGGACAGTTTTGTGGGGCAGAATATAGCCTAGATAATTTAGGAGGTTCCTTACTCCCATTTCTATGATTTTACTTTATTAGCGTCAAAAGCAGAGCAACGGCGAAACCTGCAGATCATTACCCAAGTGTAATTTTGTAACTTTTTTCTTTTACAAATAAAATAGTAAATTTATTTTCTTTACTTCCTAACCTGTGAAACTTTTTCAATCCTGACGCTTGTTCACTTGCGACACTTTTTCGTCCTTGAACATCCAGTCGGTTTGGTAGTTTCGGTAAAAAAACTTATTGATTTTATTTCAATATGATTATTATGACATGGAAAAAACCCAACCAACCAACAAACAACCCAAACTAAATAAAGACTACTTCCATTCAGGAACTGTGAATATAGAAAATCTATACTGCTGGTACTGATTAGAGTAATATGTACCTCAGGAGGAAATACTGCCTAATGTAAGGATTTTAGAAATCAGAGACAAAGAAATACAGAGAAAAAGTACCTTCTTGATGGTTTCCAACATTGATCGTCCTCCTTGCCAGGGCTTAGAGTTCTTCCTGATGCAGGTGAGGCTGGCCATGCTGTGCCACTTCCTGTCCTCCAGCTTCTTATGAAAGGCATTTGCCAGAAGGAGGACAGTGTCGTATATATACAGGTTTGAAATCTGTAAAGGGATCAAAAGGGAAGCATTAGCATTATTATTTGTAGTCTCCTACCAGCAGCCAGAATTTATCATTTGTTTTGCCTCACTCATAATCCTCTGGTAATTAAATACTTTATTTGGTATTAAGAAGAACCTGAAAGAGGTAAAATGTCGCTCCTTTAGGCTCTGGTAAAACCTGCAGCTGGGGGCTGTAATGCTAAAAGTGATTTACAGCAACAAACTACACACACGAGAAGTACAGGCAGCCCAATCCCTGGCACAGCTCCACCTGCCAGATTTACAGCTCTACTTATGACCGTAAACAGACTTTCTTTTATTTTTAACCAGTTGCTTGAGAGACTCAATTGCTCAGTCACCAGATATCTGGAAACCATCAAATTATCTTCAAGGCTGTTTCATTCTTTTGAAAAGCAGAAACTCTGAAAATTTAGAATAGATAATTTCATTGTGTTTTTTGCTCCTGATTTGTGCAGTCAATGCTGATTGGCACTCTCTGGCATGAAATACAACTCAATGAAATTTTTGTCGGTGTGCAACTGCAAGCTGATTCTGCAGTTTATAGTGTTTATTGTCAGAGAATTTTACACTGGCTGTTAATTCCCTGCAAGACAAAACTCTTACAGAGTAAATGTGTGTATGTTTCACTGTGAGTGCAGCTGCATACAGTGTGAGGAAGTTCCAGTTTGGGATCAAAGACAGAACAGTGGAACTCAAGAAAAGAAATCATTTGTGTGTCACTTCCACTTAACCATGTACGTGCTTTTAAATGCACACAGTGCAAAGTCAGATGTGAAAGATACAATTAACTGTAAAAGAACAGAAGCTCAGAATTCATGAACACTTCTGAAACAAGTAATTTACAGTATAGTTTTATATCAGGTTTTTTTCTGTCCTCAAATGGCAGGAACATTTAAGTTACTGACACTATCATAAAAAGAAACCTCAGCTATCCTGAAGAGAGGTTCTCATGAAGAAAAATTATGTTCAGAAATGAAAAGGACTTTTGGGAATATTATTTTTAGATAACCTATTGATCATCTGAAGTTATTGAGGGAAACTCAGTTTCCTCAGCTGCATGATAAAGGGGTCTGTAGAGCATTCCTAGGTGCCTGACAACAAATTAGCCAGTGGCAATTTGAGGCAAGGTTGCTGGGGCTTTTTCTCCATCAGTCACAGACAAGCCTCAGATTTTTGGAATATGTTGGCTGCTCTCTGTAAGGGTTTTTTACACAGATATTGGCAGTGTGCTCAAAGTTTTAAAAGAAGAAGGAAGCTTACAAAAGGAAAGTATGGGAATTTAGTGGCCCTATTCTGCTTTTTAAATATATCCAAAGACTGGGAAAGCCCTGTAGCTATTGGGAAGGGATATATGGCAAGGAAGCACAATGACGCTGAAGATCTGAGACACTGATTGGCAAATCCACATATCACCTTAACAAAGGAGAAGAAAAGTTTTAAAAACCCTAAACGCCTCTCTTCCTACCTAATTACTCCTTTCCATATAACATCTTTTTATGTTTTTATTTCCTTTTGTAAATCCCATCTTTCTGCTGGCTTTGCTTGTGTCATCCACAACCTGTTGTTGTATACTGTTCCCAGGAAGGTTTTATGACAGATTCCTTCCCTGCATAGCATCCAAGAAAGAGGTACTCTTTCTCCTTACCTTGCCAGAATTACTTAAGACATCCCAATTGACTTCCCAATTTTATCAAAGGAAGACTAATGATCTGCTGCTCTCCCTTCTGATAAACTCCTGGAATCCTCCATTACCTTTAAAACTCTACACTGGTACTAGCACAGATGCACAGAACCTCTGATCCTTATTGCCCTTTTTCTTTAAATGATCCTTCACTCTGTCTTTCTGGAAGGTGCTGCTTTGATTTTACTTCAGCTCCTCCAGTGACTATGAACATTTCCATTTTGGTGTTCACCCAGGAACAAATCTACTTTCTTCAAAAGCACAGGCCAGGCATCATTGTGGATCACAGGATTAAAAGCATGGACTGAGGATCTGGGTCCAGCTTAATCAAGCATTTTTAAAACAACTTGGATGATTTGCCTGTGTAATGTAAACCTATGAAGAATTCAAAATATTTCAGCTAAAACTCTGTTTCCCCAACAAAATCAGCTCTACAGGGACATTTGTTGGAGCAAGGAGGGAAGGAATTATCACTGTGCTGTGAGGCAAGCTTTTTTTATATAAGCCTTTGCCAAAGGGAAAAAAAACCCCACACCACCTCTGGAGAGCAGAGGGAATAAGGTCACTAATGAGACTAAATTGGTACATGAAGGGCTCTGGATGCCAAGTCATCATTTCCCAACAAAATGACATTGCTTTCAAGGTAACTTTTGTAACATACTATCATAGAGAATAGAAGACAATTGTCACAGTTCATGAGGAAGGATGCACTCACTAATCTAAGAGTAATATAGCTGGGCCTTCATCAAGCCTTAACAGGGCTCAGGAGGACAGAGTTCAGCAATTATTAAGCATTGTTAGTCCTTCACTAATAGTGGAGCTTAACATTTACAACAATCAATCACTGATAATGCAATGATAAAGACCCTACAATTAATTCCTGTTTCTCAAATCACCCTTCCCTGTCACTACCAGAAGTATGGTTCGTTAATATCTGTCCTGATGAACAGAAGGGGATTGTAATTTAAAGTCACTTTACACCTTTATTAATTTCCCATGTAAATTTACTGGGCCATTAATGCATTGCCTGGTGTCCTTTACTAATCTTTTATTTATTCCAAGCCTGTTAGACTAATGGCTGGACACTTGCATTACCAAGAAGTATTTAACTGCATAACCTTCTGTTGATCCAGTTCAGAATTCAGATGTGATTATTTTATCCAGAGTGTGGAAGAAAGGTACTTAGCATCAGATTAAGGATGAATGATTAATCTGGATTATCAGTGTCTATTTTATGTGTATCTATAATATTGCATGTAGTTTTTAGACAAAAGGGTTACGGTACTAAATTCGTCTGTGAATCCAGTTTTTAACTTTCTGCCTTCCAAATGATACAAATTTATAGAATTTGTTTCAAACTAGGCCAGTTCCAAAGATACAGTGAGACATGTTCACCAGAATATTTTTCAATGTTTTAATAAAGATGCCGAAAAAAATTAATTATTCACACAGACTTTAGTAATTCAGAAAAAAAAAATCAAGAAATTCAAACTTATAATTTCCAGAGAATGTTTCTGATTAGTCACACTTCGATGTCATAAAAAAAAAAAAGCATTAGTAATTTCAATTTATAAACTGTTCCAACTCCCCACTGGATTAGAAACTAATTTATAATATTGTTGGGTAGAACAAAGAAGCAGCAAACAAACCCCACAGCTACTCAAAGGCCTGTGCATCATATGAAGACACAGGGGAAATTGTGTCAGAGTTTTCCTTCTTTTCGGTTTGTAATTGTCTTGGGGTGACTGTGCTGTTGTATCCCCTACCACCGCTCTATGCCCAGACATGATTCCTGAGCCTTTCTATGCNTTTTTTTCCTCTTGGGACTTCGTTTTTTTTTCCCTCCTGCTCTTCTGGACTTGTTCGGAACACCAGAACATCAGAACCCCACCGGGGGACCTTCCACCGGCCTGGAGGGGGGCCCCCCACGCCAACCCAGCTCCGAGGAGGAGGAGAGAGACCACACCCACAGAAGGACTCTAAAATCTTTCAGGTTTTCTCTCCAGAGCGAGAGATTTTATTATTTAGTATTATTAGTATTGTTTTCCTGTGTGTTTGTTAAATAAATAGTTTTATTTTCTCCTTCACTTTCCTCTGAGGAAAATTTGTTTTTTTCCCGAACCCAAGTGGGGGAAGGGGCGGCTATAACCTGCCTTCCTTCGAGGAGACGTTCCTTTTGGACGTTTCCCTGAATTTGGCCTAAACCGTCACAGTAATGTTGTCTCACTCAGCTAAAATAAAGAAGTACAGCCATCCCAGGGAAAGCATGAAAAAAGTGACTCAGTTGCACAGAACAATTAAAGCAGTCAAGCTTCCATCATTCCTTTGAACCAAAGTACCATGAAAGCTTTCAACGGGAATATTGTAGCTCTCCAAGCTACAGGTAGATCATGATACACAGGTATAAGATCCAATCCAACAAACTAAAAGGAATTTGCCAATTTGTAGAGAACAAACTTTGAATTCTAGAATTTCTCTTTCCTAGAGCCAGTCTACTGCTGAAATGAAAATGCAAGTGAATTTGAAGAGAAAGACAAATCAAAATGTAAATCTTTCCATCGACACATGACCCTTGTTTTCTGCCTTGCTGTAGTCAGTAACTTTGTTCATGAGAACTGCTCTTTGCACTCTCTGGCTCCTGCACATAAGCACGCCCTCAGCTTGAACGCACTGTCTGTAGACAGGACAAAGTTCCCCCTAGGACCATGCTGCCATGACAGAATGACACAGCCTAAAGGATTTTTGCATTCCCTAAATAGTCTGTAGAGATATCCTAGGCATCACACGGCACTGTTTGCTTTGAGAACTCTAATAGGATCACTGTACACTGTGCTGCAGACTTTTTTCCATGTCATCAATAATTGCTGGCTGGCTGCTTTGTGAACTAAAATTAGTGACACAAAGGCTCTTACAAGTAATCTAAAACAGGACAAGACTATCCGCACTTTCCCCCTTACATATTTTCATTTTAAACAAAGACACTCTTCAAAACCTCCCTATTTTGTTCCCACTGTCTTCTCTCACTCTTCTCTTTCAGAATCATGAGGTGGCTGGTTTTAGCTGCTAGGTTAGATATGCTCCTCCCTCCACTGCTAAAAATAATAATATGCAGTCATCTTTCTACAACTGCACAAATGATCCCAGGAAAAAACCCCCAAAAGTTAAATCAACATCTTAAGCTAATTTTGCACTCCTGATTTGCCCTAGCTTTGTCATGATGAAGCCTAATGAGAGAGACAGGGGACTTGTTCTTGGAAAAACTTTGTGAAGGCGGGAGGACAGGGATCCTGTTGCATGAATTCATGTGGTAGGAAGGCTCTTAAAGTTTAATTGTAATCTATGATTAACAGCTCTGCAAATAAGGCCTTGGAACTTAGACAAAGATTTAGATGTACACACTAAGACACTTGAAAGAGATGATGTGGGTGCTCCCTGGAAGACTTTCTTATTGACAACGTATTTGAGGCTTAGAGAAGCACAGCAACTCAGGAGATATTGACTACCAATTCTTCTTGGTGAGATGACAAAAATTAAAATTTAGCAGAGCAACAGAATGACTACCCTACTACCCAGAGATCAGGTGGCTTTTTTGGACGTTTATCTCTATTGCTGTGGAGCAGGCAAGTTGTTGTTTTCCATCAGACACACTGACCCCCCTACTCCAAGTATTTGGCCATGCCATGAGCCATTAAGCTGCATGTCAGAGAGGACGTGAAAAATAACACTAAGTTACAGTAAGCCCCTGGGGAAAAAATTAGGAGTTATCTAGAAAGACAGTTCCCAGGTAGGGATAGACTGGTATATGAACTACCTCCATGCTTTGGGAGAAAGGGTCCTTCGGATCACACAGTGATGAAGATATTCTGTGGTTGCCACGGAAACAGCGCTGGCTTATGTTTTGGGGGACTGGAAATGTCTGCCGAATAATTGTTAACCTTCCAATTGATCTTCTCACCAGCTCTTGCACATCCACATCATTTATTTCCTGAAAGATAAAGCAAGGCAGAGAACATGCATGAGAGTCAAAATTCAGAAACGTGACCACCGAATTATAAACAAAAAATAAATTGAGTGGACCAAGAGGCCTGTGATTGACACACAGCTATTGTCAAACTCCACTGTAGCCTCAAAATCAATATGTGCATGCTCATTAAAACAACTGACATACCCCCCTTAACTGCAAAAGTTCAAAGTGTACTGTGCTCAAACCTCACCAAATATTTGTAGATGTAACTGAGCCTAGTTATTTCATTTGGGGTTTTCTCTGCCTCTCCTTTTACCTTTTCTGATCTTTTATTTAAGTGTTTCACAGCATCCTTGACAGATAATGTGTAAATCAGTAGGAAGCCATACCATGATGTATTTCTGAGTGTAGCATTGCTTAGGAGCTGTGAAGGTAGAGACAATTATTCAGGCCTTAAGTGTTCATTTCCTAGAAACAGAATATCAAGAACCTATAAACAATGTGCAAGTTAGCAAACATCATTTACCAAAAGGGCAAAGAAAATGCATAAGAGCATTCTAGGTGTGAATGTGCTTGTTTATAGCAAAACCTAATTTAAAACCAAATTTTTATTCCATAGGGTACCTATTAAGGCTTACAGCTGAACACAGCTCTACAGACAAATACTTTAAAGAAAAAATAACTAAGTAAATACACAAATATTAAGCTTGAAATATTAACTTTAAGACACGTTAGGGAAATCAGAAAAACAGTTTTTTACATGGCATAAATTCCTGCAGTTTGGGAACATGGTGTTTTACACAGTTGAATGATGAGTCCCTCAGGGAATGTTGAGTAAGAGGAACACGGGCTCCCAAGCAACAGCAACTGACTCCAACCTTCACATAAGAACTTGAACTTTAGTTAAACATGTTTTTTTCCTGGTGATTCAAATAGCTGGTAGCTTTCAAGATAATTCTGTATTTTCCTGTAAAATAGTAGAAGTAATCTAAAATTTGTCTTTTTAACCAGGATCCCTTTTTCATCATGCTGAACTGTCTGTCCATGATCTCTCTTAAAAACAGAGGCTGATGCCCCAAACTTTCCAGACATTTAAAATTGTGGATATGCCCCCAGGAAGAGAGGTGATCAAGAGGCTCCTATTAGCAGCCTGCATTTAATACTGCCTTGCACACAGCCACAATTTATTGAATATTTTTGATTCTCATTTATGTATTTATAGCTTTGTCATTTTTCAAGGGATACGGCACATCTGCACTGTTAATACAGAATTTAGGAGACACCAGGAGATAGACTTGATCTCAAATTATGGAATCCTTCTTGTGGAAATGAAGCCAAGTTTTTTGAAAAAGCAGCTCTTTAAATGTTAAGACAACCATCCCAGTTATTTTGGCTTTTTTTGTTGTTCTGGTATAATATCCTTTCATTATTTTGAAGGAACTACTTTGGACATACTGCGATTTGTTTATTTCCCTTAAATTTTGAAAGAAAAATATGTGAGATGTAAATTACAACTTCTATTCTCTTGACTAAAGTAAAAGGATTTTATTTGCCTTCACAGATTATCATAGTTTCTGAATTCATCTGTTATTAATGTTCTTTATGAAATATAGATTTTTTTCTGCAAAGAGAAATAACACATAGCATCAGCTGTGTTCAGTGTAATATCTTGCATTTCTGGTCGATTAATTCTTAATGTACCACAGATAACGGCTTATCTCAGCTTAAGATGCCATCTTTTCATTTAGCCTGTATCATTTCACTAGCTGTGAGGTAAAAAAAACCCACATACAGTGCTGTTTTAACAAAATATATATTTTTTTTTATAATACTTTCACTATAATCACAAAGGAGAGCTCAAGAAACTTCTTATCTTGATTTTGAATTATATACTTTCTCAGAGGATTTGAAAAAGTTTGCCTGGTTTCATTATACAGCGTGCCCAAACTGTAACACCAAGATTATTAGACTCACTCTTATAATGTGAAAACAGATACCTGCATGGCCACATTACATTGCCAAATGCTACTTTACAAGAGATTTTGACTTTCAAATCCTCAAGCATTTATCTTTTCTGCCATAAAAGTGTATTTATGTTTTCTGTATTCAGCACTTTTTGGTGCATTTTAAATAGAATGTTCTCATTTTAACCTCTAGGTTAGTACCTCATGTTTTTAAACCTCACCTGGGAAATAATAATAGAACTCAAACACCAAAGCCATTTTTGTGTGGTGGCCAAGGAGGTATATACATCTATAGATTAATGCCAGCTATTATTTTAAATGCTGTGAATTCCACTGATTATATCATAAATCCAGATTTTAGACTGACAACAAAGCAATGCCGTGCATTCCCAAATTCAACATTAGTCATTTGCGATGTATTTCTTTGTCATTTTTAAATACTTGGCATTGACTGAGTGACAAGCCTTTTATATAATGACTCTCCAGTATCATCTCTCATTCTTGAATTTTGGATCTGACTTAAGAAAACTATATAAAGCAACTATTGTATGAGAGGAAACAATTTTCATTTGCACTTCAAAGGAGGATACAGTGTAATGATATAAGGGTGGCAGATGATCTGTTATACAAGCATCGAATGTCAAAAATATTAGAAAGTTGGCCAAGTTCAACTGAGTTGGAACCTGAATAAATTTAGGCTAGGTTATATGAGGTTGTTTGGTTTTTGTTGGGTTTTTTGGGGGGTTTTTTGTTTGGTTTTTTGGGGGTTTTGTTTGTTTGTTTTTTGTTTCTTTTTTACATCAGAAGTTCAATATATAGTTCCAAGCCTTTCTCTTGCTGGTCTGAACTTGGAATTAAGGGGAGACTGTCCTGTCACAAGTGGAACAAAGATAAAATTAGATGTACACTTCATCTCAGCAGGCAAATAAATAAGGAAACAAATGCTGTTTTAAATTAAGAATTCTTTACAGTTGAATTAGGAAACAAGAACTGAAGAGGATCATCTTGACATATAAGGCAAGACTCCAGTGGGAATCAAGACTACATACTGGACATCTAACATGTGTCCCATTATTTTAAGATAAGCAGCCCAGGCAGAGACTTACTATTCACCACAGAGCAATCGTACCAGCAGTGAGAGACATGGAGGGAAAGAATTTACTTACATGCTCCTGTATTAAGCACCAAACAAAGGCAACAATACCTTTTCTTATGGAAACATCTTAACTTTAGACCAAGAAGATGGTTCCAGTATTTATAATATAGTGGACATGCACTATTTTCCAGTGCATTTCAGGACTTCATCACAGAAAATCCTGGCATTCAGAGAGGAGAGTGTTTCTTCCTCCTCCAAAAGTCAGCAGAGGGCAGAGGGGGAAAGGGTGGCTTAAGGCCTCTGGGCTGCCACTGCCCCTGCCAGAGCACATTTTTGCAGTGCCCTTCCTGAATTTCTCAGCACTTTCCAAAGAGAAGTTGAGTAAAAGTCATGGCTAGATGAAGCTCCAAGACAAGGAAAAGGAGATTTTGAAGGGCACCATCACTTGCTCCGTTGTATCTCCCTTAGGTTTCTTAGGCTTTGCAGAAAAGGATGAATAAAACCCAATAGAACAAGGAGAAATCAATTTTTAGCTGTCGCAGAGAAAAAAAAATCCAAGATCTTGGAGAAAGCAGGGTTCACGCCATCTGTACATTAGCTCTCACTAACGCTAAGAGCTGGCAACTTGGTTGCCCACCTGTTCCAAAGAGGGTGTCATTTCACACAGACCCACCAACCCAGTGGAAAATGTGAGGGTTCAAGTGAAGGTCTAATGCTATTATCAATTATTATCCATACGAAAATGGTGAATTATGTGAGCTCCTGGAACTGAGCTGTGATTATAGGACCTGACTTAACTGCTCGAGCTTGAAACATGATTATGCTCTACACTCTTATTCTTGGTGGAGTGCATTGGGCTGAAACACAATGAACAAGATGAATACATGGGCCAAGGACAAGCCCTCTCCTAGGAAAAATCAAAAAGAATACAACCTCTGAATACAACCTTGTAGGTCCCCCAGTCCTCTCTCTTCTGCTATGATGTGCAAACCTGTTGGACCTTTTCCCATAAATTGGTCTTTAAAATATTTTGGTGGTTTATTTCATTCTTCCATCAAGAACGAGTTTTTCCAGACTCTGGTGCCTCTGGTAATTAGAGACCTTTTACCAACTTTTGACCTCAGTTTACTCATGGACAAATTGAACTCATTTGTTCTTGTGTCAGCCTTGTCCTCTAGCTCATGACAATGATGCATTTATTCACACTCTGTAAGTGTTCATAAACAGAGAGCACATCCCCTTTCAGTCTTTGCTTTCATAGGCTAATCAAGCCAATGTTTCCAGTCTCCTCTTACACAAATCAGCTTTTCTGTGCACTCATTCCATTCTAATTCTAATAGACCTGGTCGTAATTGACCACATTATTGCAGATGAAACCCAAACATTCCTTTGTTAAGTGGCATTAATATTTTCACCTCCCATATAGGCAGTGGAAAGTGTTTGGGGCTGTCCTTGAGTAAACAATAGTAATAGAGAACTGGTGGCAGCCTTGGGTATAGCAAGATAATAGTAAGATAATCTTGAATGTCTTAACAAAAGAAAATACTTGAGAGAGACACGATTTAAAATGGAAAAAGGGACATTTCTTGCATTTAAAAAGAGCAAGGGAAAGTGATGAAAATCATACAAATGCCCCTTCTTCAGTTCCACTAAATAAAATCTGAGATTACTGTACAGTTGTGATCTAAGAGTCATGGAAAAAATATCATTTTCTATTCTGGGACTTTGAAGCTGTATTTACTATTGTGCAGAGGAAATGAAGCAAGCAAAGATTGATAGACGGGGGGGAGAGAGTGTGAGAAATCCATTCTCACATTACGTTAAGGCATATTTGATCATGACTACATTCAAATCTATGACTCCTGCAAATTTTAAATTAAGAATTGTAACATCTGTTTTAAGGCCCCGAAGAAACGGGAACATTTATTTGGAGAGTGTTTCCTCAGCTGACTATACTGATCAGAAGAGATTTGCATTATTTGCTATGGTTTAATACAATGTTTTAGAAAATTATGAATTCTTTCATTTTATGGGAACAAACCACCTCCTCCCACACTCACATTATGATACACAGTCTTCAAGAAAATTTGCTGTATTGCATAAAGTAGCAAGTAATGGGACAATAAAAATTAAGGAACTCTTTGCAGGCATTATGGCATTTAGAGTGAGCAATTAAAATAGCAGATGTTACCTCGCAAAGCCTAAGCAGATTCCTGATCACAAAACTGAAGGTGGTATTTGCCTCTGTATTACTATAGTTGGTAAGAATGTTGTGTTCCCTTGAAACATTGATGGAATTCCAGCTTATTTTGGTATCTCAAGGCAAAGAATTATTTGAATCATATGCAGAATTTGCAAAACAATGCATTTTCACTGTCACAGATCATCTTAGAATTTCAAATTAGGAGGCCAGAGTAGCAGTGTTACAGTTACTTGACAGTGTCATTTAGCCAATATAGGCAATCGAGCACAGATGTCTAAGCTGTCACAAAAAATTCACATAAGCAACAAAATGGGCAGAGCTCTGAGATCATCTCCCAGTCACATGGAAGCACTGTCATCATCAACAGGTAATGGATGACCACCTCAAATGGACTGGGATATAAAGATAGCTGTTTTATGTATCACACAGAAAGGGGCCCACAAATCTCTGCATTTCCAAGTCCTGCACTGCCAAATAGAGGCATTGCAATCTCGTTACTGAACTGGCAAAGCGTTGCAATAAGCAATTACCCAACATTAAACACTCAGGAAATATGTAGATTTCTGCTTTAATTTAAACACAGTGATAAGGAAAAATTGGGCAAAGCAGAAGTCTTGCCATATTATTATTTACTGATCTTATTTATTGCTAATATGATTTCTACATCCTCATAATATTGAGATTATTTGGATTTTTAAACAAACAGAGCTAGAAAGCTACCTAAGTGGGACTATGGCTTTAGGTCCAGAAGCCGATTAAGCTGAGATAGCTTTAAACATATTCACCTTTTCCAAAAAAGAAAAGAGGAATTACTGAACGAGATGCAGAGACTTTAATGACAATGGTTTAGAGCAGTTTGTTGGAATGAACTTAATCACAGCTTTCACCCTTGTCATACACAAGACTAGAAAACTAAGAAGGGATGATGTACATTTCTCTGTGCAGATCATTCAGCTTTTCCTGCTGCTGGGACTGCAGCCCAGAGAAAGAATTTTGGAGTGGAGAAGGCAGCTGAGTGGTAACCACTTTGATTGCTCTGCCATTTCGTCTGCTGCAATGTGCAAATAACAATGCTTAAAAATCAGATTTTTTTTCTTTTTTTCCCCATGGAGACACTAATTTCTGAATAAAAAGCAAAGAGAAAGCATATATGCTAGGAATGGATCGTCAGCCTTGTTTTGCTTTTTTGAGAGTGAAGGAGCTGAAACAGCTAAAAGCAAGAACGTTCTTTAGAACTTTTGGAAAGTACATAGCATTTAAAATGAAAAATCAATGGCAGTGTCTTTAAATTGAACAGCAAGCCAAAATCTGAGCTTTGTCTAAGACTGCTGTCCGATCAGAGGACGGTTTTAGTTTCAGTTAACGCTCTTTTTAAAATACCGAGGGTTAACTCTGAAGTGAATTCTAGTTTAATCTGACATGGAAAAGAAAACATATATGTTGTTCACACGACCACCTGTACATTAAAGCTGGCTTCTCTCCCAGCAAAGCCCCATTCAGTGGTGGAAAATACACACAGCACTTGTCAGCAGCAAGGTGGTGCCCAAACTAATGGTTATGCTGGATCTGCTTTGTCTTCACAGCATTTCCTGAGCCATATTTTTGTCCAAAGAAAACTGTCTAAAAATCCAGTGGTTTAGCACAGCATACTAATGAAAATCCAGTAATTAATTATGAAAACGGAAATGCACAGTAAATCCAGGTAGTACAACATGGAATTTACGTGCAATATCTCCAAGCAGTCTTTTATCCTGAGAATATACAGGAGTTGCATGATAAACATGTTAGGAGATAGTTATCTGCTATGGGAATCCAGCTATTCTGGACCTAAATTATTTTCAAAAACCAAAACCTGAATGCTGTCAAACCTGAACTACATTGTCCAATGTTTTCTATACAGACCTACTTCACATATTGACTTGTCGTATTTTAGCTGACAAGTTTTCATGGAAAAACTTATTTCACAGTGTAAAAACAGGATCTCAATTAAACTTTTTTTTTTCCCTTTATGAACATTCATACATGACCTAATCCAGAGGTCTACCAAAGAGCCTCCCACTAATATCAACAGGTCTGGATATCAACCATGACAGAACATTTGGAGAATTCATAAAGGAAAGGAAAAGATGGGATTTTATTATTATTATTTTGATTATTAAGAAAAAATTAACTAAAATATAAACAAAACGCAAGAGCTCCACTATAAAAGATTACATATTAAAAAAAGGCCTTAAAAATATCCTGCGGAAACAGTCAGCTCAACTGTGAAATCTTGAGATACTCAGAAATAAAGGGTTTTTTTCATTTTATTTTCTACTTATTCATAGAAGGACTTCCATTTAAAACAGGCAAGACAAAAGAGCAAAGTCCAAGAACCTGTCATTCTATTTTTATTAAGCATCTTCTTTACTCCTTTAGTGTGCTTGAACTTTGTCATAGCTACTGCTTCCTGTTGGCAAAGTGAGAATCAGCACGAATATTGTCAGTAAGCCTGAAAACAGGATTCACGGTTCACAACAATGTTCACTTGACAGTTACCTCATTTATAATGATCCAGTGACAGTCAAAAGCAACCAAATTGGTCTCCACGACCTGAAATAGAGAACAAACCGGCTATCAGTCAGCTTGCTTGTGAAAGCCAGAAAAAAAATTAAATAGATGCTCTCTGCAAATGACAAAAAGCAAAGCACATGCTCTCTAGGACTTTTGCTATTGAACTGAGGATAGAGAACTTTTAGCTCCATTCTGCAGAAGCATTTGTGTTATTGTTTGCCTTGCCAATTAAACTTGGAAAACACATTTCATTGCCGGCATCACAGGAAAGAATATGTTTCAGCTGAATGAGGAGAGAAATGAAAACATTTTTGCCTTAGGACTGTGTGTTGAGAGGAAGCAACAGAGAGGAAGGCAGAAAATTAATATCAAGTAACTTTTGTCAGATTTCTGTATTTCCTGCTTCTAAGGCCTTTCCGGTGTACAACTACCCTGAAAGCCTCTGAATTAAAGAAAGACTAAACAAACCCAAACAAAAAAACCCCCACACTATGAATTGCTGGAGTTCATAGAAGTGCAAAGAGCGAGAAGGAAAGGGTTATCCTGAGAAAGAGGGCTGTCATAGACTGATGAATTATAGCCTGTCTCAGGTTCCATGCACAGAAGGCCTCTCATCCTCTTCTTATACATCTTCTCCTTTCCTTTGTTGAAAATTTTTCCAGGGCCTGCCTTCATGATGGACTGAACATGTGCTTCCTAACTCATCTTTCACTCAGTCATTTCCCTCCTTGATTCCACTAGACTTTTGTAGCAAGTCACTTTTGAATCAACTTCACAGTACAAATGAAGAGGATAAAAATACACTTCTTGTGCTTTCATCAGGTAGGAAAGAAATCACTGACAAAAGGGAGGCCAGAAACAAACTCTGGAAAAGGCTGAACACCTTTAATTTTTTTTTTCCTAAATGAAATTTAATTAGGATTAACATGCAAATAGTTTTAAACAAAACTTAATTCCATTTTATTTGTATAGTTACCATGCTGATTTGATTCACAACTCAAATTTACTAGATACTTAAAACTGTATTGAATGCCCCCTTAAAAAAACCACAAAGGATAAAAATAAGAAAAACAGAAACAAATCTTGGAACTGACAGTATTTAAATGTTCAATTAGATGTCTAGTGCTGGGCTCTTATTACTTGGACCATTGGTTTTTAATGACGACCAACAGAAATAGCACTTGCTAAGGATGGTGGCAATTTATACTGTGCCATGTCCAAAGGAGAAAAATTTAACTGGCCACAAATCTTAAGGGCATAAAAAAACCGTCACACTGATAACTCTCATTATTAATTCAAAGGCTTTTAGAATTGGCGTCACTGCTTGTTTAGCAGAATGATAGGCAAGACTGGAAATTGTGATCCGGAGAGACTCGGGTGAGGGGAAAGCAAGAGCAGCAGTATATGACTGATTTCCTATTTGAAACTCTCACAGCACCAATCAGAATTGAGGGGGATTGAAAGCCATAGCTGCTAACGTGGTTCTGGAAAATTTCAATATCATTAGCAGTAGGAATCAGGGTCTTTACTTTATGTGGAGTTCAGTACTTAACAACAACATGATATTTTGTTGTGTTGCTTTGACATTTTCTTGCATTCTCCACTGTAGGTGTTCCCACAGCACATATAAAAGAATGAGAGAGAAACTGAGTAACTGTGATAGGAGGCAGCACAACAGACTGAGCCAGGATGCTTGAACAGGAGCATGGCTGTTCTGATCAGATTCCTCATAACAAACCAGCTGGAATACAAACACACCCAGGAACCAAAAAAGGTCAAAAGAGGACAGAATAGTAACAAAGTTCTCAATGGAGCATTTGCTCCTTATATAAACTTCCAAAGGATAAAAAGTTTATCCCATTTACAACATAATCTGTCATTTAAATTTTCCATAAAACAGAACGAATCAAAGCCTTACTAAAGCAGGAACAATTCTGCTAGTCAATCTACACACAGTTCTGCTGAAAAAAACCAGAATTAAATACAAAAAAAAAATGAAAAGAAAAAACGGCAGCACAGTTGACATGTTTTCTGATTTCTTGTCAGGGTCCTAGCAACCTTGTCCTTCCTAATTTTTGGCTCTGGGATGTCCTTCTGGGAACATCTGCTGTAACTGCTCTGCTCAAGATGAGGTCTCATAAGGTCCCTGTGGCTCCAAGGCAAACTGCCAGAGTGACACCCTCGAGTCAAGTCTCCCTGTGGTGGTAGCAAAATTACAATAACTGTGTTCCACAAAGGGCTCCTAAGCTCTTTCTCTGCTTCCAGATGGCAGTCAACTGAAAATTCAGATTTAAGGAATCCACAAAATGAAAATTCACATTTTCTATTCAGGTTTTATTAATGTGTTACAAGCAGGCTGGATAACTTCTTTGTGCCTGAAGCTTCAGCAGATCAGACTTTAATGCATTGTATCTCCCATTAAAACTTTTGTTTCAGTTCATTTAGTTTCTTAGTAAATATTTGGTTTGGCGTACTACTTTGCCCAGATTCTCAGATTTCAATCAGAGAATGTCTTTTCAAGTGAATATGGTCCTAAGTGTCACTGGTTTTATTATGTAAATCTCACAGACCACTTAAGTCACTCACTGGAAGAGGCTGACTGGTCTCACAAGTCACTCGCATTATTTCAAACAGCTCAGGCTACCTGTGACAGATTTATTCACAATGTGCAAATAACAAGATGAAATAACCCATTTTTTAGTTACAGTTGAAACTCCTCAGCAGAAAGATCATGTTTTATCCATTAAAGTTTATGCATTCATGAATCTACTTAATATTAAAAACATTTTCAAAAAGCATACGTCAAATTGAGGTGAACTTGTAGTGCACTCAAACTAATATATTCCAAGTTTAGATGAGCTGCAAATAGCCCCTGATTTAAAAATTCACTTTACCTTTCAGTCAGCTAGAAGCTGCTTTTTGGCACTTTCCTTAGCCCATCTACCCAAAGCTTGTTCTAGTATTGACAGTTGCTTAAAAAGATGACTGATGATGCCCTGAGAAAGTTGCTAGATTTTTAATATATATTTACATCTGAACTGGGACTCAACACTAGGCTGGGATTTCAAGGCCGTATTTTCATCACTGGGTCATTCAGTCTTATCTCTCACAAAAGAGCTGTTCATTTCAGCAGCATCAAAATGCTGCATCTCAGTCTCCCCCTTCTTAACATCTCTTCTGCCATCATGGCCTTTATTGTCCATTTGTTTGACTTTAAAGTTGGCAGTGCACATTCTGACTATGTCTGTAAGAATTGCAGGATGCAATAATGTTATCATCATCATTAATAACCTTCCCATATTTTCCAGATATTGTGCTCCTTATGTTTTCCAGTGTAGATGAATGCACCAGCACATCCACTGTTATACAGAAAAGAAATAAACGCAATGCTATGTACATCTTCAGTTTTGATGCTTGAGGGAAAAAGTTGCTCAATCCTAAAGTTTTCTTCAAATGCTAGAAGTAATCATATGCATAACCTTACAGTCAGAAGATTATCTCCATGAGCAGCTATTAAGCACTAGTTTACAAGTACAAGACTATAGTAAATCAGTTTAAAAAAGCCCCAAAACTGTCTAAAGTCAGCAGCAACACCACTAGATCCAATTATTCATCAGTACAGCAGTCATTACTTGCACACAGCAGGCCTTTACAGCCATGACACAATGTTCCAGAATGCCCTTGTCTATCTACTGCATTTGCCATTCTCTTTACTTTAAAAAGCCATTGCATTCTCACTTAGAAGGGAAGATAACACATAAGACTGAAGTGAAAAAAACCCAAGAAGAGTATGGCTGTGTCTGCTTAAAATTGACCGTAACCTAAAAAAGCACATATAGCACATCTTCAGCAGAAGTATTTAAGGCAGGTTACTATGCCTAATATGCTCAGAATGGTAAAACAGGTATTTGTTATCTGAGTGATGATCTTCTTCTGGTTGAAATTCATATCTGCATGCATATCAAGTGAGCTGGCATGAACTTGTGTTCTGTGCCAGGGAAAAATGAATGTAGAGAATAATGCTTGCAAGTGCATAAGGGCAGTAATGAAAAAGAAATCCGAAATCCTGTATTTTAGAAGCAACATAACAACTTGATTGGGGCGTGTAGGGGGCTGGGGGTTCAAGACCTCAAGTGTTTGAATACAATGCAAGTTTCAGATTCATCCACTGGTTCTGCTGGCTCTGTGACAGCCAGAGCAGCGCTGTTCCCTTCCAAAAGGTAAGGGACAGATTGGAAATTTCCATACAAGACAGAAGGCAGGTGAATCTATTGTTTATGCAGCTCACCTCTTAAGCTAAACCTGAGAAAACCTAGAGTGTGCATTCATAATGAGGGCTGAACACCAAAATTCTGCACAGATATTAAATGGAGGAAAGCTGATACTTCCCAAAATAAAGAAAATATGTGCCGATTTGACAAATTCTCATTGCACACGTCCTGGGGGAAATTCTCTAGGGGAAATCGTACAAGCTGTGGGTCAATAAAAATACAAAGCTATAGGTGAATGCAAAAAGCTCTCTGAAGCTAAGCAGAGCTGCGAGCTGGGAGAGCATTAGGAGACAGTATCATATATCCCTATGCTGTTCTTACTGCTCCTTTAGGCAGTAAGTAAGCCACCTTCGGAGCAGTAAGGCACTGAAATGGTCTTTGGTCTAACCCAAGACAGCTGCCTTTGTGCTTCTAAATATAAGTTGCTTTCTTAGCTGTGGTGAATGGAACTATCAGTAGCCAAAGGAAGCAGAACTTATCAATTCTGTACTGACTGTTCTGCAGTTCAGACTGTATTTATTTACTAAAAGGGGAAATATTTGAAAGAATCCCCCCAAAAAAGCATTTTGTGCTTTTGAGGTTCCATTTCTGCTATGCCATTGAGGACCTCCACTGTGCAGGAACATCTGTAAGCAGAACTCCAGGGTGAACTGGGGAGCTGTGTTTCAGCCTAATGCCCATAGCCACTGACCCTTTCCTGTCTCAGACAACTAAATCAGTGTCAGAGAACAAGCAGAGGACAGCCTATTAACCAACTCCTCCAGGAAACTATTTTCTGAATTCAGCATTTTTTCATCTGTAAACTGTTGGTATTCATTTATTTATAATGCCATATCACGTAATTCTCCATTACCAAGATTCAAAGCAGGCCAGTTATCAGGCCAGTGCTGAAACAGACCTTATGAAATTGTGGAAAAGCTGGAAAAGAAAATCACTATCTACTCACTCAGCCTTTTCTCAGACACTCGAGCATTTGAAAACATTGTCATTAGTTGCATAAATCCTGCAGCAAAAGATACGGCCTGTCAAGTATGCAGTGCCATTCATGCACAGTCATAGAAATCCACAGCAATAGATACAAAAGATCATTCTTAACATCTTTGTAACTTTGGAAATGTGTTCATGTCAAACTCCAGCAGTTCTCCTAACACCCTATTAAAATAAATCGAACTTATGCTTCATGAAGAAGGTGTTCCACTTAGTGAAACACGGATGCTATTGAACTGATGAGCACGAACATGGATGAAACAGAAACTAATTTTCTTTTTCTAAAGAATTCAACTACACACTGAGGGAGATTTAGCAGAGAGAACAAAAACGCTGCCAAGACGACAAAGTGATGAGCAAGGACAAATCATCTGTCATTGGCAGTAACTCCAGAACTTCTGAATCTTTGGAAGAGCTTGACAATTTATCATAACTATTTCTATTGTTCACACTCAAACCTTCAAATGGCCTAAATGCAAGACAGTCTAAAGCAAATAAATCAGTTGTAGTGCCAGCACGCAGGCTTTCTCCATGTGCAGTAGTAAGCAAGAAAGAAAAAAGGTTTTTTGACAAAAAAGGACAAGTCATTTAATGGAAAATGACATCAAAAATTATCTACATCGCTTCTTTCTTATAGATATGGGCTCACAGATGTGGGCAAAAACAAAGATACAGCTGAAAACTCTTACAAAAAACCAGGAAAACCATTCTGGATTTTCAAAATTCAGTTGCACATATGCAACTAGTCAGACATGCCTTGCAAACACCTAAGCGAGGGGTAATGTTGCATGTATGAAAAGATCCTTACAGGATCAGGCCATCTCAAGTATCTCTTGTTTGAAACACAGAGGACAGCTCCTGGGCTCCTGTTTTACCTGTGCTACAGCTGGGACTGGTCTGTGACAAGGCACCCAGAGGCCATGACTCCTTTCTCAAAATGCTGAAGGGAAGTGTCTCAAACTAGAGCTTGCCTTCCTGTTGACTTTCTGCTCCACCAGGATGTGCAGTATTGACTGTGAATCTTTCTGCTGGACCACCACAGAGCAAAACACACTTTCCACTTGATTTTTTTCACAAAAGCTAACAGATGGCATTGCATAGCCCATAGCTCCGGGAATGGCTGATATTGGAATAATTTAGAAAGTGATTTAGAAAGTTAGCTTCCCAAGAGTTGAGCTGTGACACCAACTCCCTGTTAACCTTTCCCAAGCACTGTCTGCCTACAATATGTTCAATCTGTGAGGTTTTGCAATCTGAACTGCACAACTGGAAGACGGATGCACTGCTTTCATCCAATACCTCTAGATTTGCTGTCCGTGTCTTTTCATAGACCAGACTCTTGGAGTCACCACTACTGTTTTACAGGTGAACATGACTTAATTTTCTCCCCCAGGGGCATAGCAATTTCCTGATCACTAAGATATGATAAAAAACAGGTTTCCAGTACACACGAGACAGGAAGCCACTCCAATTCAACCCTCCTCCCCACCTCAACCTCAAACCCCCCTCTCTAAGAAAAGGACAACCAACAAAAATCAAAAACCAATCAAACAGAAGAAGTCAGAGGGCATTCCTTAACATGACCTTTAATTAAAGAAATGTGATTTGACTAGTTTAAGCATCCAGAGCAGTCTCCAATAGTACAGATAGCTCCTCAAGGACTGGTATGTAAAGCAAAATATGAAAGTTAAAGACTATCTAATAGATAATGTACAGGTAGTTCTAAGAAAGTTAAGTGATAAACTGAAGACTACCTTAATTGATCTGAAGTTTAGAAAGGTGAAAGCATGGAGTTGTACTATTTAGTATGTTGTACTATGTTAAACACTGCAGGACTTGTTCAAGGAGATCCTCAGATGTGTTTGCTTGTTTATTTTTACTTTTTTTCCTTCTAGCTCCTAGTTCACCAAACCACTACCATTTTAGCAGGCTCTTTGCACCAATTCTTCCTGCTGGTGCCACAGGAACTTCTTTCTGTCTCTCCACTTTCAGCCTTTGAGCTTCTCAGTAGGGAAATCAGTTGCTGATTTATAAAGCTCATTCTTACACACCACAAACTAAAGCTCATAAAAATCTCTCTTCACCAAAAGCAATATTTTTGTAACTTAATTTTAATCTCCACCCATTTCTACTCTGGAGAGAGGAAAAAAACCAAACCACACATGGCAATACATATTTTTATTCTTCTGGACAATCACCTCTTTCTGGGATTCCTTTCCCTGATGTTCCTTCTAAGAAAAAAAAAAAAAAAGAGAAAAAAAGACCCAAACAAAAAACTTTGGGTGAAACCCGACAGAGACATTTACCAAGGATTAGAAAGCAAACTTCTACAGCATTTTGGGGAGGCAGGCGGAAATTGCCTTCTACTGTCCTCCTAAGGATGGGTGATACGACTGACACGGCTTCCTTCGTTTGTCTCACCAAAATTCATTTCTTTTAAAAGGAAATGAACAGTTGAAGCACTTGATCAGCTTTCAATTTCTTCAGATTTATTTCAAAAGATGACACTTTTAAACTAAAAGTATTGGGCTATTCCACTGAATAGTTAGTTTTATATTGACTTGGCTTGCCATCATAACTACATCTGAAACCAGTCAACTTCAGGGAACACTTTGTACCTTCTGTCCTAAGATTTTACGAGATGGAGGCTATTAAGGTACAGAAATCAGCCCCATGCTAAAGAAAAGAAAACAGCTAAATATTCAATAAGAGTAAATAAAGACAGCATTAATACTTCAGTGACTTTGACCACAGGCTTGTACTAAGAACATAAAATAAAAACACATTCCATCTGGTAGAAATGGCCATTTTAAATGATTCATTTTCTTAATCATTGAGAAAAGCTAATAATGTTTATTTTATAGGAGCCTAAACCCATGCATCTTCCTGAGGTCAGCCTGTAGACTGTAGGTTTAAAATAAAATAACTATAAGCAATTTATGTATCTTTCATTTTAAGGATTATTTTATTTTTACAGCTGGTTTTCTTACTTCTAAAATTATGCTTTGATTTATATTCTTATTATCCTTCTGAAAAGCGTTTGTAATATCCACTCTGGGAAAAAAACCCCAAAACCAAAACAAATGACCACAGATTTTTTTCACAAGTAGTGAGATTACTTGGCTTTAACTCAGACGCATGAGCACATTCTGCTACCTGCACTGCAAGACAGTTGCAAGAAAGCAGAATAATAGTACTCTTAATGAACACTAATGTACCTTCCACCTAGAAACGATTTATTTCAAAGTAAAAAAGTGAGTCAAACCATCATGGCAATGCAGAAATTCAGATTCATGACTGTTCAGTGGTTTCCTGTATGGGTCTTTCTTGTTAAAAACTAGATTTCATTTACAATGATACTACTAAATTGATCCCCGAAGATCACTTGTTCTTTATCTGTTACTTTCTTTTTTTTTTTTAAGCTGAATTAAGCTGAATTCTATTTGGAAATCAAAGGAGAAAACTTTAGTATTTGGTTTGGAGAGGGGTTTTGAATCAAGGTGGTTGTCATCACCTTTGAAGGTGAAGAACCAAGAATAAGAAGCCTAAATCTACACTAAAGTATCAAAATTTCCTTGTCATTATGGATTAAGAGCCGGAGTCAGAGACTTCTCCCAGCTGTGGTGTTTGTTTTAAACACCTCACCATCTCCTAAATGCAGATATACTCAGGAGCTAGCCCATTTAGTGTACTCACTCTAGATTGAAGGCTGTTGACAAGTCCTCCAAAAGATGGAAAATAATTGCCTTGCTGATTTTGATGCCTTTGCAACTGCCTTCACCAAGGCCAGAATCTCTCCACAAAGTCAAGGATTAATGAAGCTTTGCCATAGATTTACAGTTACTCCATCTGCACATGTAAATTATTTTTCTAAGCAGAATAAAAGGTTCAGTTCCTAATCTTAACCTGTTGCAGATTTTATAGGCAGCATCTGATTTACTCCAAGCCTTATTAATATGAAGAGAGCTTTCAAACTGTTAATGTGACATGAGAAGTTCAGACAAACAGTCATTAGCTCAATGTTTTAACTTGTAGAGGAAAAAGGAATGCCAGTTTGTCAATGGATCTTTCTTAATGTCTGCATTATGTAGTTAGGCTGCTAGTGAAGACAGCTTTGGAGGCTACAAAAAAATTTCAGATGATAAAATGGTATCTGTCATAATTTCAATGTATGCTCCTTTGTTAGCTCATATAAAAATATGCAAATTCTTTTTTACTTCCTCTTTAAACATATACATAGTGTTTCTAATTGAGAATTGTGATTAACCAAAGTTACCACTTTAGTAAGGCAGTAAACAGTTAAGACTGAATAAAAATACACTTGAGAGGCACAGGATTCTTTCCCAGTGTGCATTACTATGGGTTGACTGAACTCAGCAAAAGGAAAATTGATTCAAATAAAACTTGTAAAAGAATCACGTAAAGGTTGTATTTAAAATACCCTTTCCCTTCTCATCCATACTTGATTTTATATACTTGATTTTACTTCTATAGACTATAGTACAGTTACTCTTTCTTTACACTGGTTTAAATTAAAAGAAGATGCAATTAGGATGGAAATCACTGTCAGGAAGAGGGTGTAAAATATGGGCCTTGAGGAGAAACTTGAAGTTTTGAAGTGGAGAACAGCAATAGCGGAATAAGGTGCCTGATTCAGAGGGCTATTTGGAAGTGTGAACAAATACTTTTAGACTGCTCTTGCTTAAAAACAAGCAAACAGAAAAACCAAAGACAAAACACCAGTTTTCTAAATAACAGCCATTTTCCGTAAAAAAGCTTACTTTCCAACCCAGGTACCAGCAATCCAAATTCATAAAACTAAATATATGGATCAAATTTAAACTAGTCAGTTTAGCCCATTCTTATTGATTGTTTTTTGATATTAAGTGTGGGTGCCATTGTTTTTAAAGTTTTGAAAGAGTTTCAAGAACTATTAAACATATAGATTGAGTTTATATCTCCAAACAGAAAACACAAGGCTTAGTTCATTTTTCTTCTTTTTTTTTTCCAAGAATAGCACGTGAATATCTTAGGGCCAGACCCTGTGAATTGCTCAGCATCCATAAGTCACTCAGATTTTCTTCAACAGGGGCTGCAGGATGCTGAGTGCCTTTAAAAACTTGCCCACTCCTTTCAGGTTTTTAAATACAAGTTGAGTGCCTTGAATATCCAGCCCTGATTATGCTGGCAGCATGCTGTTTATTTTATTAGTGATACGGAAATGTGGTTTCAAATCCTTTTGCATCTGTTAGTAAACTCAAGATTAAGTCAGACTGCGTATCAGGGAAAATGTTAAACTTCATACACTACAGAATTTAACAGTGCTGCTCTTTTTTCTTTGCTGTCTGCCTTAAAAGCAATTTTTGCCAAGCATCAGACTGTCATTACTGAAACAGAAAGTATTTCATTTTCCTATCACAGGCATTATTAACAAAGGTCACCACTCAAGTGACAAAATATCGCTAAAGCCATCAGCTCTTTTGCTCTTCAGCTTCATGGTGGTGGCCTCTCCTGTCATTTCACGTATCTGTAGAGAACAACAGCGGCAGAGGTTCAAGTGAGATAGCCCCCATTTCTGACTTGCACATAAACTTAGCATTCAGCTGCTCTCCAAGCACACAGGCTGAAAGCATATTTTTCTGGTAATAGGAGTTCAAGAATCAGGAGCAGTTTAATAGAGTTCCAACCGGCTTCAGGCTTGAAGCTCCCTATGAAAAACATCCTCTCAACAACACGTGTACAAAGACAAAATCTGTTCTAAACATATTGAAAGCATTCTGATCACCAAATTGCAAAGCCCAGTGGCCATTTTTGCTTTTGTGCTTCACAAGAGATGAACAAAATGGATCACTTACTAAAGGTCCAAAGGCATTGCAGACCTAGAAGACCTGCACGAGGACTTGCTGAGTCTTACAGAGGATATGGATCAAAACAGCGGCCTTTTCTCATAATGGTTCTAAATTTTCCTAATAAAGTACCTCTAACTTTTGGGAAATTCAGCTATTCCTTCTGGAAGTAGCTCAGCCAGTCAACTACATGAACCTAGGCCATAATTTAAAGATTTTTAATATCACCATAAAAATATTTTTGATAAGCAATGTCTGTCCTGACATCAACCATGCTACACAGTTCAGATTCATCTTTTCAACAAAAACCTGCTGGCCAGATACCTGTTTGCAGACCTTCAATCTGAAATCCTTCATATATGTCACTGAAGGTTATAAAAATCTTATGTTCAAGGTGAATACAAAGTACTCTCTGTTACCACGTTTCTCTAGCTGCTAATGGTTAAGCTAACAGAAATATGACAACTCAGCAGAAACTGATACAGGTTAAATTATATTCCAACTCTAGAAAAAAAGAAAATTTATATGTTTTTCGTCATTGTTTGATGGTGGTTTAAAAGCTGGTTCCACACAGTAATTGCATCTAGATCCAAAGAGTCCAACCAGCACCTATCCTGCAGACACTGGAGATACAAACATGCCAAAATTTCAGGCTCAAGCACACCTGAAACACAACTGCAGCTGGGACATCAGACCAGCTCTAAAATGGGACAGATCCTAACAAATTGAAAAGAACTTTATCAGTGAAAGAATAGCAAAAGAAGCTAATGTGTTCAATTACAGAAAAAGATAAAACTTTCTAGCCATCAAGTATGGTTATTCTAAACCACTTCTGGTTTGCTATCAGAAACAAAACAGAGAAATTACAGGAGAGGCAAATGTTGCAATCATAAAAAACCAGAAAGCTAGAACAATTTAACATGCACGGCATAATTTGAGCCATTCTGTGCAGTTCTTTAATAATTTATAGGGATTAAGTTGCTAAGAATTGTTTCTCAAATTTTCATTGTGGAAGTGTTGCCCATTTCTTTTGGCTTACTGAACAAAGAGGCTTAAATTAGATCCTTGCTATCATCTTTTAAAAATAAATTGGAAAGCTTTGATGGAGAAAAGTGAAAAGAGTGGAAGAAATTTAAGAGGATTTGCACATTCCAGGAAAGGAAAAATAGAACGCACTTTGTTAAAAATACAATTAGCTCTGCATTTTAAGTTTGTGAAAGCAACTATAGCCTTGGCAAAATGAGCTATACAGAAAAATGAAGGCCTTTTTAACTTTTGTGAAAAGAAGTATTGAAGACAATTCTATCTAAGCCCATATTACAAATTTATTTTTTTTTAATGGAAAACAAGCCAAACCCATAATTGTAATTGCCTTTTTTTGTTTTTTTAGTTTAGACATATAAACAGCAATTACTTGATTCATTCTTATGATAACAATTCCTCTGAAGTTGATGTGATTACTCAGCTGATGAAATCACTCACATGAGGACAATAAGTCATATGTATAAGAGATTACTGGCACAGGTACCTTGATGTAAATTATGAAAGACACATTACAGAGTGTCATAAATTTTCCAGCAACACATTTCTTTTTCCCAGAGGTACTGTCAAACAGCTTTTTACCTTTAAGCACTGCATTTTTGTAGCATTCTTTCAATCATCTTTTTGACTAACCTGAACCAGAAGAGTGATATATCTCTCCTATTCCAACTATTAATATTATGGGCACATAGTCTTTGCTTTTTGACGGTGATAGAAGCAAACTGACAGAACCAATATCCAGACAATCCTTGAAGTGATACATGAGCTTTACACAAGAATGATCAACAAGATAGAGCACTATTCTCTCCAGACTGATTGATAGGAAAAACAAGTTGGCTATAAGGCTGTATTTTCAGCTGGAAGCAAGTACATCAGAAGTCCTCTGTGGGCCCCCACCTATACGAAGTACAAAGCTTATCCAGACAGAAGAATAAAAATTAATAAAAAGAAAGAATGGCAAAAAGAAAAAGGGTTATAACAATACAGGAAGGGAAATTTTTGCTCTATTATGCAGCAGAGAGGAGAAATACATATCTGTCATGAAGACCTAAGCAAAATTCTGAATGTGTGAACATAATTATGGTCCATCTGAAGTCCAGTTAAATCCCAATTTACCTGAGACAGACAGGCTGGCACAGCTCAGTAGAGCTGTGACAAATGACAGGTGACTTCCTGAGCCATTTCCAAAGCTAAGTCAGGGACAGGAAGGGGTAAAACTTTTCCGACATACCCCAGCCAGGAACCTCACACCTGCGAGCAAGAAGGGAACGTGATCACTGCACACTGCCACGCAATTAAATGCAACTGCTTAGACACTGCTAAATACCTGCACCTGACTGCATTTCTACTTTTAGGGCCATGCTGCCCTCCCTCTGTGCTTCGTATATGGCATTGCCTGCTCTGGGGATGGGCACTTATGTCCTCTTCAGCCCCAGGTCTCTGCCTGGAGCCACCATGTGTTCTCATATGCCAGTGCCTCGTTTGATCTCTATCCTCAAAGCACCATCAGGATGAGGAAAAAACACTTCAGAGGCGGAGCAGAAATGCACCAGCAGAGCCATTGGTGGATATTTTACTGCTTTTCCTGAGTATTCTTCTCCTGTGTTTTTTCAGTCTTCCTGGTTGCTGGACCCTTCCCAAGTAAGAGACCATCTAGCTGTCAAGAACAGTTAGGGACATTGTGATGCATTTTATCCCACTTCTTGCCACTTGGAAAGGCAGTGTCTTTGTATCACATCTTTTCAGGGCACTTCTTATGTGCACACTAAGAATTTTGTCTAGAGGAGTCAAGAAAATTATTTTAAAAATGTAAAAAAGATAAAAAATCCAAAGTAAACTCTCATCTGCAATCAACCAGAAACTCAGAGAAGGGAAAAGAAGGGACTTCTATAGTTTTGTTTTAATGTTCATGAGTGACAGATATGAATTAAAGCTCAGTGTGAGAGACGAGCTCTAAGGAATCATGAGAAATTCATGTTCAGATCATTTTCTGCACTGTCATCCTGCAAACATATTAAAAACCTTCATTACTGCAGTGCCTGATACTTGTAACATAGGCTACAAAACACAGCTATCTGAAAACTAAACAAAATGAGCTTTTGTCCTCTTGTCCCACAGCACAGTTTGTGTATACATATATGCATGCACCACCAATTTATTCCTATTTGTTTCATCTATCATGTTTTATCCTATACACTGTCAGTTTTACCTGAGAGATCAGGGATCTATCTCTGTACATGTGAAAATGTCCTCTACGTGAGTTATAATCCAGCCCTTAAATTTATTTCCCAAAGCAGGCATTTTACAGGATCCTCCAAAGGAGAAAATTTTCTTCGTAAACATCATAGAAAATTCATTCTACTGAAGAAGACTCTAACTTTGATCCATGACCCTCTGCACACGATAACGTGTCTCCAAAATGGAAGGGAGACCATCAAAACTGCTTAATGTGTATCTATTTCACTCTCCCCTGGGCAAAAGAAGATAAAAGCAGAGTAATACCACGTTTCTGTCAAAATATGAATCTTCCTGGATGTATGTTGCAATAGAGAATAGATGGCTTTTTTTTTTTAACATTTATGACAATAAAAGACATTTATATCACTACAGTTCTGCACTTGTATGATGTCTAACACTGGAATACTGGCATATGACCGAGCAGTAACTAAAACAAATGGAGTACCTTCTCTAGCAAGAAGTTATCACTGTTTTTATGATTGTAATTTGACATTTTAAAGAAACTACTATAATTTTGCCTTTACTTTGAGAACAAATGCAACAAAAAACTTGGAATTAAATACATTAAATAAACCCCAAAACCAAATTTGATCTGAGAGTAGCTAGGGTTAGAGGTGTCATGACAAGAACTACTGCTTTGGTTCAATTTGAGAAGGGATACATGGAAAAGAAAGAAAACTCATACTCCTTCAGCTAATGAAATTAAAGTAAGCATTGTCATCTTGGAATATTTAATGTTCTAAGCACAAAACATCTCTTTGGAGGAAGCAGGCTTTTCATTATGTTCCATTTGTAGTATCCCCTCAGGCACACACCAAGGCACCCCACAGCTGTGTTTCAAAGGGCATTTAAAGTACAAAAACTTTTGGCATCACCTAGTTGAAAAAAAAGCTTCCTTTGGAGGTCTCAGCTTTGTTCAACCTGTGGATATATGCTTCTTGTTTTTTGACAACTGTGTATGTATTCAGGCAGATGAAGGCACTGAAAAGGCAAATCAGACCTGTAAGCTGAAGTATCTACAAGTAAAAATACTGTGACCACATTTTTTAATGCTCTTCCTCTGGTCCTACGGAGAAGTGGAAAACACAGGAAGATGTCAACGCCATAAATGGGTAAGAGGAAGGAGGTTGTATGGCTCTACCTTCCTTTCCAGCAGCAGGTAATATTGAAAGGGACAATTATGAAAGATGCTACAACAGTTACATGGAATATAATGTAACAGGGAATATTTAAAATGACTTTTTAATGCAGTTTTGTCCTCAATGGGCTTCTGGTCCTAGATTCAGTCTATCACTTGTGCAGCTGAGCTGGTGGGTGCATGTGAGCACTTGAGCAGCATTCAAACCTTATTAATGGTGACTGAACACTGTCTGAGGCCTGTTTACATTAGAGCAAGTTTTGTTCTAAGAATGCACCTACGAAAGCACTAAAGCAGATAACAAAGCGACCAGTTTGATGCAATTGTAACACATTTTTCTTCACTTTAATCTGCACTTTAATCTGAAAAGCTTCCTTTATAATCTCAAGCATATTAATTAGCTCTAATTTTGCCATCTCTGCTGTATAAGCATGCTGGAAACCTGAAGAAAGGCATAAGAAAGAGGACAAGGAGGGAAATGACCACAGAGTCACCACACAGTCCCTGGGTTAAATGGACACACCAATGAAGCCAAGAGCTGTTCTCTATAAGCACTGTTGAAATACCATTATTCAGTATTTGTGACAAGTGCCATTAACTATGGATATGAAACAATATATAAAAAAAATTTATCTGTTTTTAGAAGTGTGACCTATAAAATAAAGCAAAACGGACATCCTCCTAAACGGAAGGAAGTGACAAGAAAATGCTGTGGATATTGAATTGCAGAGCACTGAGACTCAAACAACAAAAAACCTGAGAGAGAATTTGCAGTTTACACCTACTTAGCTTATTTTGTATTGTGTTTTAACCTCACTAAGGGAACACAAATCTTTTAAGTCTGAAACTCCTTTTTCAAACCTCTGCCTTCCTCTTTGCTCAAAATGATGATATAAACACAAAAGAAAAAGGATACATGACTGTATTAAATTTGGTCCCAAATTACACCCCTTATAAAAATGATTTTACGAAGCTTTTATTTAAACTAAAAAAATATTGTTGTTTCCATGACAGCCCAAAAAAACCTAATAAAAGGAGTTTATATTATGTGTATTGTTTATGACAGTGTCCAAAACCTAGAAGTGAAGGGTCTATGTTGGCTAGTGAGATAATGAAGCCAATATAAACTGATTTAGCTTTTGTCCTTAAATAATTTGAAAAACTGCTGTGTAATGTTCATTTAATCATTACCACAGTACTATGCTGTAAAATAGGTCCAATAAACTAATGTTTTCCTATCTGAGCTTCTATTCCCCCCAAAAATAGGTAAGTCAGCAGCCCTTTGCCAATTTATGCTTATTGGTCTTTGGCACCAAGCTCTTTATATGTGTTGTTAAAATGAGTTAAGATTTATTTTTTTATTATTTAATATTTTCAAAAGTAAATGCGAGAAAATACTTCCCTTCCAGCTCTATTTTCTTCCTCAATCCTAAAGGTAGAAACAAACTTTTATCTACTGCCTCAGGACCTCTGGCCCCGCTTCCTGCAGTGGAAGCTGTTTTCAGCCAATTGCTGTTATTTGCCAGTGCCCTCACTTCATTTCCAGAGTAAATAGGATGATATTAGGGATTTATTAGGGCAGAAGCACAACTTGCTCATGGGAATGAAGCAACAGTGTCTCTGAAATAATGGTGTAGAGATACTTAAAACGATTTTATCAAGTAATCCTGTAAGAAATGGTTTCAGTGTAAAGGCCTCTTCTCTACCCTTGCTTTGGTGACAGTGATATTTTTCCATTCTGAGAAACACCTTCCTTGTGTTATTGTGTCTTTTCTTCTTAAGAATTCTCTAATTCTTAAGAATTAATTTCTTAAAGTTTTTCTAGACCTGTAATTAAGGCAGGGAAGGCATGTAACAAATACTGACAAAGAAAAGCGAGACTCTACTGAGCTTATTTCAAATAAATAAATAAATGCATACATACATGCATGCATACCAGCCCCAGTCATACACATCCCCACATGACCCGGTCTCATTTTATTAACTTTGAGCTTTTTCGCAGCTTATGCAGTTTCATGTAGAAGGCACCAAATTCCTGTGGTCTAATGCACTGAGACAAATAGTGGTATAACACCACCCCTCCCCACCTTGCCATAAAAAATAGTGAAAATCACGAAAACTTATTATTATATGTAAATCAGGTCACCTGTAAGTGCTACAGTGAAAAAGGCAGCTTTCTTACAGTGACCGTAATTAGCCTGAAGTTAAGACCCGAGATCAAACATGATATTCCCTGTGAACCATTTCTTGATAAGGGTTGAAGCTGGATGTCAACTTTGAATTCAATAAGCAAACTCTCTGACTCATGGATTGTGGGAAGTCCCACATCAGAGCCCGGAACAGTATTAATACATGAGTTCAAATCTTACAAAATAAATTAAGATTACACCTTCTCCTTCTGAGGATGTTAATTACTGATGGAACATGGCTTGGGAGACACAGGGAGAAGAGAGGTTTGGGCACAAGATGCTTTAAGACCTGATTCACTTGAAGTTATTCCATCCTTCCTATTCAATCAGTTTCTGTGCTAAACAGAGTCCTTGGGGTGAAGCATTTACACTTAATTATGGAACTGCTATAATCTGTCTTGCTTTCAAATTAACAATTTATCACAGTGACAAATTAATTCCCCTTTTTTTTCCCCAGCATATTAGCACATCAACAACAGTGGCTAGCTTCATTTCACTCCCATTATTAAGACAGTTTTTCCTTTTAATTTATACAAAGTTTGAAACTTTACAACCAGATCTAACACTCAGCTATGAATAACTTACTGAGAAAACTTCACATTTCAAATACAAAATGAGCTATGGACAAAAATGTAACCAAGACTAAGCCACTGTACATAGTTCTGGTAAGGAAAACATTAACTTTTTGGATAATAGGTTTTTTATTTACTTTTTCCTCAGTTACGACTTTCTTATAACACTAATGATTCCAATAAACAGACAATCAACCGTTCTTCTAATAAAGTGTTCCTTTATGATTCTTTTCAACAACTCATTCCCTTTAAAATCTGTAGTGTTCATTATTCATGGAAAAAAAATTAGAGCAAAAATATCAGGCTACAGAGAAGTACCTAAGATGGCCCACTAAATATTAATGAACCTAGTAATGATAATTATGTTTGCTGAAACAAGCATGTGAATATGTTATCAGAACCTGCTCATAGGCAGTATGTACAATGGTCCTGCAAAACTATGTTTGAAGAAGTGTTTTGTTTTACAAACCAAAGTATTATGTTTCTAGCTAATATAGAGAAACTGATCTTTTCCCAGGATAAATCATAACTATTTAATCTTAGTTTTATAGCTGTATGCTTTTGAAGAAAACTCTTCATCTACAGGGGAAAAAAGTAGCCCTTGCCACTCAGCTAGCCTTAACAAAATCAAATATGAAGACACAGAAAAGAGGACACAAAGCAATAGCTGATAAGAAAGCAAGAGGTGAGACATCTGTGACATTGACCAACTGAAAAGGAGGAGGACCAGCTTCCACATTTATTATCTACTCTCATGCAACGTTTGTTAATAAACAACAATATTGTTAGATAGTCCACAGTGGCACATATTTCTATATTTATGGAGATGATTACTAACTGCTAGATGCCTTTAATCACTGCAGTTATGCTCTCCCTCCACCTCAGAGCTGATATTAGAAACAGGCAAGCAGGGGAAGCTCAACAGAGGAGATGAGCATAATTGTGTGGCACCTCAAAGACGCCCCTTGTACCTTCCAACCTTTGCTCTTTTCCTTACTATTTTCTATTAGTTTCCCTAGCTGTGCTTTTCCTGAACTCCAGCTCAGCATAAAATCTCATTACCAAAATGTCAAGGCAATAACCGTATCTTTATTTCTCTTCTTCATTTTTTTTCCCTCTCCAAAATATATACACACAGAAAATGTTTTTATGGCTTTACTGTTTTAGGTAATTAATAGCAGGGTAGGAATCAATTATGCCCATATTCTGTAGTGCATTCTGGAGAGCTCACAGTCCATATTAAGATACAATGTGCATTACCAATTCTATGTCAAACATAGTTGGTAGTCAGTGGAGAAACATGGAAAGAATAGAATGGCTACTCTGAGGTGACTTGAAAATCCTAAAATCTCATCTAAATAATAGCAGGTACAATTCAAATGCTTAAATGTAAGTTTATTTGCTGGACTAGACAATTATGAAAACTGATTTCTTGTGCTTTGCTTTAGACACGCAACACAACTTGCCTGTAACAAGATGTTTTGGTTTTTTTTCCTGGAGAACAGACATTTCTGGTGGTCAGTGGAAAGTTCTTGATCATTCCTCACACACACACATATCCAGCTGCTAACTGATAGTTATGGAATGGGGAGGAGCCCACTTGGCTCCTCTGTCACAGTAACACCACCTGCCCATGAACCCACCCTGTTCACCTGTGAAAAAGACTCTCCTACAGTGCCTCCCCCTTCCTACTTTGGTGAACAGGCATGAAAACTGATTCAGGCTTGAAATGATCACAGAACATTTTGTGTGCAATTTCTAAGCAATCATTCCTTGTTGTTGCAATGGATTTTTACACCCTTTCCCTACACAAGTGGTGCTTGCAGAGGCTGCACTGGTCAGGAGTAAATGGAAGAGCAGACAAGCCCAGTATACACAGATTTCTCTGTATTGATCTACACCATATACAAAGTCACATCAACTTCTACTGTTCCATGAACACATAGCATTATGAGAACTGGAGTGTATCAAAACCAGGAATCCAGCAATAGATAAGTCTGTCCATCTGGAATAAGTGAGAGTTTCTTCATGTATTTCTTTACACCACAGCTTTTAGAGCTGAAACAAGAAACAGAATACATCCAATTTTTGTGATCGTTAGTCAGCTGTCCAGACATCAGGAACGAAACCTTTTCAGATACAGATTATTTTCTCCCTTTCTTTTTTTTGTTTCAAGTAACAGATATGTCCCTAAATTCTCTTCAGAACAGATTGCCTCACTAACTACAAGGAACTTGTTTACAATTCTGCTTTGAAATACACAGGCACACCTTTGTTAGTGTAGCATCTCTGCTGCCTGGTGAACAAAGACAGAATCCCCAAACCAGGGACAAACTGTTAATGAGGAGCAGCAATTCTATTTTTCTGGCTTGCTTTACATGTTGTAGAGAGAGGGCAAGTCCCTTCACAGTTTAAAAATGACAGAATAAGCACTACCTCTCAGAGGAGGGAAAAGAGCCAGGGTGCCAAATCTGTCATTCCTTATTAAAAAAACCCAACTAAGTAAACAAATCAGGATTAAGTCTGAAGAATTAAAATTTTTATTTTAAGACAAGCTTGCCACGTTGAGATTGAAACACTGTTCTGTGCCAGGCTACCTACCTGCAAGTATTTTAAGCAGTTTGAGTTGGCACCACCACTCCCAACTCCAAATATCAGTGTCAAAAATGCTACTCCTGAAGGTCTAGCCAGCAGCACCATTATGTGGAAAAAGAATAAAATCCCCCAGTGATCCATTTCTCCTTTCAAACTCATGGTTTCTTTTTCTTCACCTGCAAAAAAGGAACCATTCCTGGTCCTCCAATGCAAAATCCCTGATGCGTGGCTCTATCTCTCTGTGGTCTCTGCCACTCTCTTGGAAATGTGGCCCTCTCTTGAGAGAGCAAGGGGGAATGAAGTCACCAAGACCCGCAGACTCGACTGCCTGCTCTCAGCACTGTTTGTATTTTCCAGGAATCAAATGTTGCATCAAATTTATTACGCAAAATGACAGCTGAGCAGCTGAGCATCTCCTTTCTCCTCACTGAGTTAATGGCATCAGACAAGTGAGCCACTGCAGAGCACAGCCTGCTTGGTGACTGATTTCAGTCTCTTGCTTTAGACATTACTTGTAATTTTAAGGTTAAAAAGCTGTCACAGTGCAGAGACTATGCCATTCTTTGCATTTTGAAAACACCTGAAGTTGGCAGTAAATTAAGTACAAGGACAGGGAGAGGATGTTGAAAACTACCTGTTGTCAAAAGCCTCACCATAACAATAACCTCTTCTGTTAAAAAAAACCAAACACACACACAAACCAAGAAAAACCCAAAAAACCCACATCTGCAACATTTGTTTTAAAACACTTCTTTGCATTTTCTGTTATGATCTTTAGAGATCATGCACATCTTGGATCCTCGTTCTCTCAGCTGACACGTTCCTAATGAGGCTGCTGATACAATCCATATTAAAGCTAAATTGTCTTAAGACACCAGGAAAACAAACAGAACTCCAGTCTGGGGATAAAGATAGGTCATGCAACTTCAAGGGACCATAAAAATTTCTGCCTCTAATGTACGTTTATGAAAATTGACATTAATTCCCATTCTCTCTTACCTCTTTCTTAGTATGCTATTTGAATCATAAACGCCAACAAGAAGCAAAATGATTATTCCAAAAAACGAGGAATCCTCTGTATCAACAGTGATTTCTTTGACTTCCCTGACTCATTAATTAACATTTTTTTTCTGAATACCCATAGACTCTGTCCAGAAGAGTGTCTAAGGGGAGAGCATTTAAGACAAACTATGGTGGAGCTTCTGTAACACCAGTTAATGAGGTGCCTTGAAGCCTACATGTGACCAATTCCCACAGTCTGCTGTTGGAATTTAGAGTGATTTAGAGTGATTTCTATTATTAGAAGCCATAAGCTATTAGAATTTTGAAGAAAATAATAGCAAACAAAAACTTTCAAAGGGTTTACTGTGTTCAATCATGTGATGCTTGTTTAAACTCCATCCTAAGGATAGTGCCCCTCAGAAGCTCAGTTTCCCAGCCAATTTAAAGCAATTATCAAAGTCTGTTCCCAAATTCCCAAGAATGTCAGTTCAGTAAGTCCTAGCTTTTGCAGTGAAAGCAAGCTGGGAAGAACTTTTATAAAACGCTTAGAAAGCCGAGTGGAAAAAACTCCAGGATTTCCGAAAGGAGACCAGTGTCAGGAGGAAAGAAGCAGTTCAGCAGCACAAGTGCCAGCCATAAATGATAAGAAGAGGAAGACAGTAATTTAAAAAGCAGTATTAAGTGAATGCTAAGAAAAGTTTGGAACTGACATTAAACTTTCATATAGGATGAGATAATTTCACGTGCACTTACACTGATAAAGTTGGTTTATGTACAGGCATTAGTTTCTCATATGTTCTAAGACCCAAATTTGCTTCCACAACCAAAGTCCTAAAGTGACTTAAAATTAAAGTTGCTTCCAGTTTAAGATAAGTTGACCCAGTTCAATGTAATGAAATAGCCAACCATGAACAAAAATGAGCTTCAGGAAAATAAAAATTAGTGTAATTATATCTCAAATTCTAGTAATAATGGGTTCTATATTTTTATAAAAATCACAACAGATACTATATCTCAGCACAGCTCTAAGAGTTAAGCCTGTGATATGTCTTCATCTTTGGTACATCAGAAACCTTTGCTTTCCAAGAGAATTCATTTTTAACAGAATAAAACATTCTGCTCCAAGCGGAAAAGTTGATTGTAGAGCAATCATTCTGGAATAGCTTTTCTGGAACAACAGTATAAATTGAAAAATCCTCATTTTTCTTTCATATAAACTACTCCACTACCTTCCCCTTTTACATTTTCACTCTCAATTGAGTAAAATATGGAATATGAAAGTCAAACTAAGCAGAGTGGCATCAGACATCAATGACAGGAGGTAAAAATATAGAATTTGCCTTTCAGAAGTATTTCTCAGCTTTAACTATAGTTACACAAGTAGATAAGAAAGATGACGGAAAAAAAGAGAAGACAAGAAAGAGTTGTAACTTCTGTAGGATTTTGACAAATCCCAGAGCATTCCTTTTGTCAATCAACCACAGACTCAGAATGGTGAAAAGGGCACTTCAGGTGCTCTTGCATTTACTTTACTGAGCTGATGTCCAAGGAGAGTGAGATGTGGGCAGCATGGGGGCTGGCATGTTGAACAAAATATCCCAGGACAGTATCTTAGTTTTGTCAGGCCCAGTATCATATTATAGCTCATAGACATCTGACTAATTAAATCTGGACTAGATCTCCTGCTTGTGCACTTCAGTATTTTTTTTCCCAAAGCTGTATCCTGAACTTTTCCAAGAGAAAAACCCCACCAAAAAACCCAAACCACCAAACCCCACTCTGTTCACCCCACCCGAATCATAATACAGAATTTACAAAGGGACAGTAAGAAATCAACCATGTATAACATGGACCATAACCTGAGAATGATGGTAAAATCAGAGTACTCAGTTCCTAAAGGTGATACTCCTTTGCATCACTATTTAAGGGGGTGGCTACATTTTCTAATTAGGCTCTGAATGTTTTGCACAAGCTGTTTCAAATGGTTTCAATGCAGCAACTCATTCTCCAGTCTTGGTACTTCTCATTACTCGAATTCCACTGCTCAAGTATTTCAAAGTGATTCACTCCTACTCTCTCATGAGGTGTTTATTATATAAATTTTGATTTCCGCTGATATTTTCATGTCAAGCATTGCCAATTTCTGGGTAATAATTTTAGCCATTGCTTAGGTCAGGTGTCTCAAGTGTAGCCCTGAGAGATCTTGGAGGAAGATGCATTAATTTTGGCATTTCTCTCTTGAGAATCTGACAACCAAATATTTTTCACATGATATTCAGAAACAGCTGGCTTACTAGATAGGGAGAGCAATTTTATCTGTTTGGTGAAGGCAGAAACCTGTTTGTACCACCTGAATTGCCCCTTTCTGAAATAAGGAAACCTTGTGAAAACCCGTTAACTAATTTCTACAATAATAAAACCATTCCTGGCTTACCAACAGTTAAAAAAGACAATTATACAAACCTGAAGTTCTGATACCAGTAAAAATCCGTTATTGTCCAAATCTGTGCAAAAGATTATTTGTCCCCTTGACATGTGGAATAATTCTGCAGATAAATCATTATTAAATGTCTAAGGACAGGTTTAATTCAAATAAAACAGAAATCCTACCTTTTTGAATGGCCATTTGCATCTACATTTTTATCTTTACATCTTACTCCCCAAAATTATTTGAATGAAATACGAAAAGACAAGAATTAGTGCCAGTCTCCTCAGGGTGTCTGGTTTCTGGTTCCCTCTCCACTTCTTCCCTCTCCACTGCCTAATTTGCCAATAACTAAGCTCAAAGTGTAAATCATAATAAAGCCAAGCTGAAAACCTTTCCTAGGGCAGAATATGTTGCTTCTGTAGGTTTTATTTTTTGTATTGTTTTGTTTGTTTGGTTGGGTTTTTTGGTGTGGGTTTTTTGTTTGCTTGTTTTTGGTTTAGAATTTTTTTTCACGATAAATACATTGTTTTCAGTAATTGCAATGTATGGTTGAATTGTATTCTTCAGAGAAGAAAGCAATTGTATGTTTGACTTCTTCTAAATCCACCTGCTGTGTTTATGAGAAAAAATAGCAATATATACATCAATACTCCATGCAAAGCTAATGCTTTAGCTGGCAGTATATTGATATTTCAATAGTATAGATTCTATATAGTATAATATCTTTCTTTTGAATACTTATTATAGGATGGTTTCTGGGGTAAAATATAATGTGTGATATAAGAATATAGGAATCCTACTTTTTAAAACATGTATTAATGAACTATCATGAATCTTAGCAGCTTTCAGATTGCAAAAGTTTTTTATGTGACTATTGGCAAGGTGATTAATTTCTTGCTCTTGATTTCTGTTCTGTTTTTTCCAACGTACCATTAATGAAAACTTCTTTACATGACATTCATTTCTGGCTTACAGGATTTGTTCAGGATATTTAGTATGCAAATAATACCAATAATGGTAGAAATTTTGATTATACTCAGAAATAAAATGCATAACTACTCAGCTTTTTCCTTTCGCTTAACTACACTTGCTAGAAGCAGCAGAAAAACAATAGTTAACGATATTACCCACCACGAATAGCCAGAGTAGACAATCCACTAATGTAGGGAATGTAAAATGGAAGACATACAGAAGAAAGAAGATGAGTGTAGGACTCATTCTAAAGGGACTGTTTCAGCTCAGAGACCTCTGTTCCTTGAACACAGCCTAGATAAAAGAAGAAAGAAAGACCTCTGCTCTTCTTTCTTCTCTCCCTTTAATGTGCACAGTGGCAATAGCATGACCTTTCCTTTGGTAGTATAAAAGACAGGAGGAAATTCTAATAGCTTATCCACAGTACTTGATATCAGTAAGAAACAAGGACTATTTTAATTTCTGGTCCAACTTATCCCCCTTCCCAAAACAACACACAACAAAATGAATGTAAAAGAAAACCCTTCAAAAGTGATTATAACTTACTGGGAGTGTCTTCACCTATTGTTTAGGCAAGGACAGCAGGGACTCCTCTACCCATCCCAGGCTCACACTCGTGTCTCATCTCCAGTGTCTGAGCATGTCATGACCACCTCTTGTAGCCAGCTGTGCTCACTACAGTCAGATAAAAGAGAGGGGAGACCTTCCCCTTCTTGCTTAGCTCTTCACTGCAAGTAGCCACCTCTCAGATAAAGGCACAGAAGGGCTTTCCTTCACCTGGACTTTCCATTAATGCAGATCAGCATTTTCTTAAAATAGAAAGAGCATTATACAGAAAAACAGTTAAGCTGCTGGCACTGTCACTACCAGGCACTCAGGTTTGAACTCCTGCATTTCCTCTAAAATGCTAAGCCTCTGCCAAAAAGGGAGCTCTCAATTTTCTACTTACTACTGTTTTGAGGACCTTTCAATTGCTTACAGGAGCACGAGCTCTGTGTTCTTCCTGTACAAAACCAGAAAAGGAAACACAACAGAATTACCAGAACAGAGCTTAAGGACCAATTTCTCCCAATTTTCTCCTTGCTCTATAGTGTAGGAGCCATGCTAGTTAAGAGGAAAGGAAGAGAAAGAATTGGAAGGGACTCTTCCACGGAAGTGCTGGACTTCATTCCTCACTCCGTAGCCCTTAGAAACACACCAGAGACCGAGCAAAACACCTTCATTTCTGCAGCATTCCAGCCTGAATCACCAAGTAAATATTTCAAATGCTCTTTACACTTTAGAAAATCAATTTCAGACACTAGGCTAATAAGACATTCCTCTGGGAGTTTGTTAAAATGCTAGAAAAGTTCCTAAATTACAGCATTGACTAAAACCTGTTAAAACAGCTATTCAGAAACTTTCAAAACAAAAAATGATTGCACTGTCTTCTGGCCAGAAGAAACAATTACTGGTGCATTTGGACTACCTTCAAAGTTCTGTCTATAGAGTTTAAACTGTTTTTTTTCCTGACTGGTCCATATAGGTATCTGAAGTGATAAAGACTGTATATCAATAAATTGCCCCATTTGAAGCACAAATCTTCAAAACTGCATAAGAAAAAGATGCCAGGTCAGTTATCACGGGATCAATTATATTTCATTTTTGTATTCTTCAAACATCTGAAAGTGAAATGTAAGACAAGGACACTTTGCTGGAATGTAAAACAGTTTTGGCATTAATCTTGGTCTAGTTTCTTCTGCATGACAAAAAACTGTGACTGAGATCCATAAGTCACCTATGTCAACACAGCTTATTCAGTGGGAGAGGCAGCTGAGGGTCTTGTCTTAGATGGGTTTGGATACAGTCCAATCTGAAATGACTCAAGCAAATGTCATTTAAGATCAATCTACCTTCCACACCTTCAATTACCCTTGAAAAGAGAAGCCTGCTTCTGCATTTCACAGCACTTAACAGCTTTGTTAGTAGGTCATTTTACTGGGCTGAACTAAGCTAAGCGGCTAAAATCCCTAGCAAAAGGATCCTTTCCCAAATATTTGAATTTCAAAGAGGTGAAGCTCTGGCAGCCACCAAGGAGTGAAGAGACTTGGCCACCTTTAAAGATCAAGTAATTAGCAGGCACTGGAGTTTTGATTACTGACCACTACAATAAATGCAAGAGGTCAAACACCTTCAAGGTTTCTTTTCTCTATGTTACTATTAAAAGCCCTCTGTTTTCATGCTAACAGAAGTTTTTGATTTTCCTTGGAAATAAATTATAACTTCTGGTTTTGTGTAAGTCTGAAAGACAGGTCTTGTAAATGGAAACATCAGCAGACCCTGATATGCAGCAAAGCTGTAATATATCTCTAATGACTTCATCTTGGCTAAAGCAAGGTATTGCCAGTCAACAGAAGGTAAAATTTCATTCTGCTATTTATGAAATATGAATTAAAAAAAATTAGTTTTTTGCTCAATGGCATAAAATGAAAGTGCTGAATTTAAAAGTCCACAAATCTCGTGTGGATTTCACCTCAATTCAGACATTATATTGGTGTTTGGAAATATGAGCCTTTCTGTGACATTTCCATGAAAATCCAATTTACCTACTTTATAATTTTAAAGGCTTAACTATAGTGCATAGTTTGTGTTCTCTGTAGCCTTGAAACTGATTTGGTGTTTTCCTAAGCTTTGCTGAATAGTTTGTGACCTTACTCCTCTCCTCCAAATGTCTCTCTTTAAAATGTTAATACTTAGAAGTCAAGGAAAAAAAAGGAAAAGCATGTATGTCTAACAAAGAGATGAAGACAGTAGATTATGGCTCTTCAGATAAGAAAAAAAAAATCTCCTGGGAACAGCTTTAGAACATATTCAAAAATAAAAAAAAAAAGGGAACCAAATGAGGAAATGTACTTTCTCATAACAAATTACCTCCCAAGACCATAATCCTTTCTGTAAATATGGATGAATATGTATTACAAAAATCAAGACTTATAAAACGTTCTACTCCTGAAAAATGCCACTGAAATTTCTTGTACCCAGAAGAGAGATTTAAAATCCTGGAGGAACTGTAATCAAATTTTACCTCTCTCAAAAAACAACATAACTACTCAACAATCCATTTAATCTGATCATAACACCAGTAACCCAAAGCCATGTGCACTCTAGGAGTATTTCTAAATGCTACTTTGATTCATTTCAGGTTTTGCATCTGCACAACATATTATGAACAAATATGAGCTGACCCCACCTGTGCATGGACCTGAATGAAAGTCAGGAGAAGCACAACTCCCTATTAATACAAAGCTTCCTGTCAGCAGAGATAATTAAGTGATGTTCAGCACCATAACATCTGAACTTGGCTAGTTTGCTACCCACTCCAGCTATGGACAAAGAAAGCTCATGTTTGCCTGAAATATATTCCATAGGCACAACCCATTGGAAATTCATCTGTTCCCAATTTCCCACCCCAAAGGTGAACCTTTTACCTTCACTGCAAAAACTGGTCTGTATGTGTGAACTCATGGGTTTATGAGAATGTGATAGTTGTAACATGTTGTCTCTAGTGAAATACCAGGACAATTTAACTTTACTTTCTCATTTCAGACACATCCTAATATCTTGATATTACTATTGTTATGGATTTATGATTTTATTCCTGCATATTATTATTGTTATTATTATCATTATTATTATTATATTGCACTTAGAGTTACATTTTAGCATCATGAGAAGAAAACGCTTCAGAAGCATTTTTTTCTCTGAAATTTACATTCCAAAAGAAACTTTCAAGTACTGGCTTTTCACTGCAGCTCATTAAAATTCAGAAGTCTCAAGAATTATCTCTAAGTTGAAATTTTTGGCTTCTTTATATACACCTAAACATGCAGTGGAACTCTCAGATATTCTGAATGGGTAATTTATAATGCAGATAGCTGAACTTGCCTATTTTTATTCGAGGAGCATCTTTTGTCTCTCGAATCTCTGCCATCTCTTCTACTGTTCAAACAGTAGAAGTCTGAACATCTGTCCTTCTGGCTTGAGAGCTGGATTTCATACCTACATTACAGGAATTTTCAATGGTGATTTTGTCGTTAACACATATGTATGACATATTTAAAAGAATAAGATACACCAGATAAAACACATGAGTATATTTAAGAGATACCCAAGGCATGTGTGATATTTTATGGACATCGGAATATTGTACCGTAAAGCCAACATTTTTAAAAGAATGTAGTTACAGCAGTACTTAAGCACACGCTTGAACACTAACCCACCTGCTGGGATTCCAAAAGGTCTACATCATATAAATTTCTCCTGAGGAAAAAATGTGGATTAAAAATCAAAGGGAATTTCATATGTTTAACCTCCCTACATGTCATGATAGATTTTCAGGCATCAATATAGATTTAATAACACTTTTAATGTTCCATATGCTTAAGAATTTAAACTGAATGTTGGCATGCATCTCAAGTCATTTTGCTTTCAGATTCTGAAACTAGATGATTTACTCCAATCTGTATGAATAGCTTACTGGAGTATTTCCATTTTATAACGTCAGGAGCCAACCATGGGTATCTAAATTTAGATTCAAAGCTTAATTTCTTGTCTGCATTGTAAAGTAGCAGTTACCTTAAGGGCTGATAACACTGATACTGAAAAACCCATTGCTCTCTGAGTCGAATATAGTAGTATTCCTCTGAGCAGGAATATAGTTTGTCCTTTTCTTGGTTCTGAAATTAATAGCATGTTCTGTCTTGATTTTCCTATTGCCGTAAAAGCTTGTTGAATTAATTGTGTCTGACATTTTCTAATGAGTCTTTTCTTACAGCTCTAAATCTTTTCTAAACTAATTACAAATAATGTACATAAGATCATATGAATGAGACGTGTGACAGAGGTCTTCATAATTTCCAGCTCTGAAGAACAGATTCTTCTAAGGACCCCAAGCACCTACTGATAAATTCCCAATTTCAGTGGTAATTTGGTGCCTCATTCTCATAGGTTCGTTCACTGTGATGTCAAATTTCAGTTTGAGTCTCCACACTTTTCCTGTACAACTTGAACCAATCATAATATTTCTGACTTTCTCCCACAAGACACTACTCAGAGCAGTAGATCTAATCTCAGGGACACACACTTCAGTACTTCTTTAAGGTGTCATGTTTGACACTTAGCAAATTTTAATTATTTTGCAGTACAGTTATATGAGGGGCAAAGTACAATTATTAGAATGCCAATAAACTCAGGCATGAACTAGTACTAATCTATATTAATCAAAACAAACACCATTTCCTATTTTCTTACCATTTAGATTGTATATGTTTGTACGTGATATCTAAGCATAAAAAAGAAACGAGGTGCAGGAACCTAGTGACAAGCAATGTGCTTCAGCAAAAAAACCTGCAGGAATGTATATATGAACTATCACATACAGCCTGAGGCCTGTCAGAGCTCCATGTCACCTCCATAAGTATTTCAAACAAGCTTATGCACAAAGCTCTTCTTGATATTATGCCAGACTCAAAAAAAAAAAAAAACCCTCTGAAAAACTGAAAAGACATTTTCATTTAATTGTTCTCCAAATCCACTCTGTGGCAGCTAAAAAACAAAATCTGAAAGTCTCAGCTCCAGCCTAGAGATTATATGTGTCTAATACGAGATAATGGGCACAATTTACTGTTGTAATCGTAGGGTTTTTTTCACTAGTTCAATTAGCAAGACAAGGTAATTTGATACAATTCTGAGCTAACATATTTGAAACAATGGGAATGTCATGTTTGCTGCTTTTAAAATCAACTTCTCATTTTCTAAGTAGCTGTGTCACTTGTTCTTGTTCTCTTTTTATTGTCGTTTCCCCATTGCCTCCAAAATAAGTTTCCATTATACAGCTAGAAAGCCGCTAACAGCAGCAGTGCAAAACACTAGATTTCTTAGAAAAAATACCGATGCTTGTGAAGCACTTTGACAATGTAAAAACCATAGCTGTAGAAAGTAATTTTGCTAAAAATAATGAAAGGGCAAGGAATATTGCGACTAAGTAAAAAAGATTGTACATCCAGTTGTTTCAAAAGAGACAGACCTTGTGAAATCACTTTGTAAAACGAAAATCTTTGTCAAGCTTATGCTTAGACCTGCACAGGTAACAAAAACAGTTCAAGTGTCACAGGACACAATAACCCAAACTCTCTTTCTCCAAGAGATGGCCACTGTCTGAATAACCTCCTCAGCTTAAGGGCTCCCTGTGTCAGACACTAACTGGCACAAACTAGTGCCAGAAATAGCAGTCACCTCTTCAGTGTGAATGGGCATATGTTAACACAGCTTCGAGTTTGCAGCAGCAAAAAAACTGTGTGATCCCTTGTCAATGTACAGTGTGGGAGCACCTTTAGCAAAGTCAGTTCACCGCCATGTCCTTGAGAGAAATATTTTTTTGGTAAGGAGCCAGCCTATATTGAAGTCACACATGCTACCCAAACTTCACAGGCTTACATTGTTCTCACTCTTTTTTGTTATGAATGACTTGGCATCAGTAATGTTTTTAATTGATACGTTAATTTCTGTTATGTAATGTACTGTTCTACTTCAAAAAAGAAACTGCTTTAACATTATCAAGACAGATATAACTTGAAAGCACTTAATTATTATTGAAAATAAAGGCACATTCCTTGAAAAATAATTTTATAATTACTGGTAAACTGTTTGGGGATTATGCATTCATATAAGAAAATAATTTGTTCATGAAAATTGAAAATATTCTGCTGCAGCATCAGAAAAAATGGTCCTCCACTTTGGCATGTCACGTCCAGTGGTTTGTGATAGTGACTCCCACCTCTGATCTCCCCCAGAGTGACTCTGCTGTTTGAGACGGTCAGTCTACTTCAGCATTGCTGAAGTTCACAAGGATAAATGCCTGTAACATTTCAAGTGACACTTAAGGTCCTTTAACATCTTACTACTTCTGAAATGTTTTCCTGCAGTCTTGCTATGGCAGTTCCACCCTGTTCATTAGATGGAAATAGTTTAGCAGGATTAACAAAGATGAAATAAATACAAGTCTCAGAAGTGTTTGATTTAAAGACTGTAATTAAATGATGCCCTACCATTCCACACTACCAGAAACATTTGTTCTTGGTTAACCAAGGGAAAATATTTATCCATCTGTCACACAAAACAGTGTTCCTGACATTGTATGAGGAACTAATTGCTATGGATAATTTGATTTTTAAAAATGAAAGATTTGTGGTTCCATCATTACCAAAACTGGAAATGTCAAATATAATTCCTCTGGGATGAAAGAGGAAAGAAATGGCAACCTTAGAGCCAGAGACACGCTGCTGTGTCTTTATGGGAATATACAAACATTGAAGAACACACTCATTTTTGGAGAAAGTTAAAAGGGAGAGCACAAAAGGCTAATTTCTCTTTCCAGAGAATGTATTACACAGAAGGCCAACTGTGGAGGTAATGCTGCACTAGATAAATCAAAACGTATGCAGCTATCTACAGGAGACTAACAAAAGGAAAAAGCCAACGTGCTCAAACTGCAGAAAATTGAATGTTGTTACTTTTACCAATGACTTAAGAAACTCTCTATGATAGCTGTGTTTATGTGAACACCTAGGATTTAATCCCAACAAGTGTTTAGGGATTTTTTTTTCCTTTCATTTCAGTAATCACAATGTATAGAAAGAAGATCTAGACAATAATTTTTCACCTAAGTGACTATGGCTGTAAAATAGCACAAGAAATTAAATTAGGATATGCACACTGAATAACAGTTTAAATCCAGATATGATGTTCTGATATGTACAAATAAGGCAAACCCTGATTTAGACTGAATATTGAACTAAGTCTTAGAGAAGAGGTGCTTTATCCCTCCTATCCTTTTACAGTGTCTAATACAAGTGGGCACTCAGCAGGATTAGTCCACAAACACTGCATTTGAAATTTCAGAGGAAACAAAGCTCTTGGAAGACAAGAAGATATGAGCAGGTCAGGTACCAGTGAAATGCGAGTCAATGAAATAAAACCTTAGTACATTACAAAACATGCAAATTGTGGATGCAGTCAGTGTAACTGCACTTAGGCATTCAGAGCTACTCAGCTCCTTTAGACATCCTACTTAATGTTACAAAATCTCTGAATGAATTAACTATGGGAACTGAAACCTCATTCTTCCTTCACCATGGTAGAATATTTTCATCTGCTAGTTTCACTCTAATTCCCTTGCACTTTCAACTGCAATGGTGTTTGTCATACTTTGTGTCACCCGCTATGTTTTTTGATTACCTAGTTTATGTATAAGAGTTTCAGTAATAATTTAGTTTGTGACTTCTACACCCATTTTAACAACTTGTTTTACCAACCAATTAATACTAAAGATACATTAAATATTATTTCATGGCTTTATGACTTCAAGAAACACACTTCATATTTCAAGTTTTAATTGGCCATACAGATACAGTAAAAAAGGCATTTCATTTATTGGAAGACTGTTAATGGAAAGAAACATTGTAGCTATCTTACATGAAAAGTGGGGTTAGAATCATAGAATCATATCAGTAAAGTAAACATTTCACAAACTAAGCAAACAGTTGAACAAGTGAAAGAGTTGGCATAAAGGTGCTACAGCATGCAAGTAGGAACACAGAGAAAGGGGGAAACCACAGCAGGTAGGAAATTATGAGGGTGTGGGACCTCAGCACAAATAAATCCTTAACAGCATTGCACATTCCACAAGGAAGTCCTCTAGGTCAAAACCCATTGGGCACACGCACAAAGATGAGAGAGATCATGCGTTCTGAAAGTTGATATCTCAAGTGCAAAAACAAGATAGATCAGTTATGTAGGTAGACAGAGTGATAGGTAGGCAAGTGAAAGAGGAACAAAAATGAAGGGGAATATTAGTCACCACAGCAGGCATTTGTCTCAGCATAACAGTTGCCTGTACGTTGTCAAGTTAATCATAGGAGAGGTGACTAAAGAGTTTGGAGGAAAGGTCAGAAGCAGGATAATGAATTGGTTCAGTGTGAATTAGTAATGTGTTCTTTCCACGTGCAAGGGGAAATCATGGAAGAAGCAAGATCTCTCAGAAGAAAGCAATGAACAATAATAGACGGGCAAAACAAACGAGCTGACATCTGAAAATTCAAAAAAAGCAACATTCAGTAATTCAAAAAAGGCTCTGGGAAAAAGCAAAAGCTTTGTGTTCTGCACCACTAAGAAGGTAGACTCGAGAACAGGGAGAGCAACAAGCTAGAAAACAACCTTTCATCAGTATTTTGAATAGCTTCAAGCCGGGTGAGATTGTATTTATCAAGAGCAGAGAAAGAGATTTTGCAATTGCCACACACTGTAGCTGTGCACCTTTTATTTGGAAAGTCTGCACCTGAAAGCTACTTCGTAAATAGAATCAACTATACTGAAACACTGGGCAGATGTGAAGATCCTGAGAAAAGGCAAAATTGAACAATAAGGGATGCATGAGAATATAGCAGCTTGTCCAGAATAATTAAACAAATAAAGGGTAAAACTTGCTTAAGTTTAGGTGATTAGACATCAAACAGATGTCTGAAAGACAGGGAGCACGTTTAAGTTGCACGAAAATACAGAAAGAACAATCACCAGTCATTTGTACAGAGCAGATTCTGAATTTATGTTTCCAAACATAATTTTCCAGACATTACAGACTTAGAGAAGACAGCAGGAAATAATTATGCCCAACTACAAATCACCAGCATCCCTACTGTGAGAGTCATCCATAGGATGAAAGCTTGGGTAAGAACTATTCAATTGATAAACTCACCGTAGCAACCTCTCAGAGACAACAATTTACTGATGTTGATAAATTTTGTTGACTGGTAACTATTGCCTTCAAAATCTTAATAAGAAAAGAACTTCCTTTTCCATCCTAAATTATCCTGTAGTGAAGAGATGATGTGAATATATATTTATACCTTTGCTACCATTAATAAAGAGAATAAATAAATGCTACCATAATAAAGAGAATAAAGAGAACTTCAATTCATAGGTAATTGCCAGTACGGAAAAACATAATACATCTCTCCAATATAGAGAAAATGAAACATCTTTGTGCAGAACGTGCACAAATGTAACAGAAGAATCAAATGCTACACACAACAAAAGATGTTAACAACAATGGGTTGCGTCACACAAATCCACCCTATAGCTATCATGGATAAAAGCTCCTGGAAAAAAACAAACATCACTAGGAAAATCAGTTAAAAGTCATACAAAAAGAAACAGTGACATGTTTTTTTGTGGGAAAAAAACCCCACTAATTGGGTAAAAGTAGGAAAATGCTGTTGATTGGCACAAATATTCTTTGGTGTGAAAAATGCTCTAGTGAAAAACATCTAATGGTCTATTTGTCTTAAATTCATCATGTGTCTTCTCCATCAGAATAAACTATCACCACTAAGTGCTGCATTTTCTGAAAATCTGGTATTTGTGTATATCGCATAACGTAAAATCAAAACTGGAAAACCCATCAGGACAAGAAGTTAAACCCTCAAGCAAGAAGAGGTGCAGGACTAAGCAAACTGCAGATGAGCTTATGTCAGCATGGGAAAGGAGAAGCAGACTGCCACGGAAATACAGCTGTGAGGAGGTTATGGGGTTCTATGTCTTGACTTGGGGAATATGAAAACAAACATGAAATTTTAGAGGTGGAACAAAGAAAACTAAAAATTTTCGAGCAACGAGAAGCTAAAAGTTCCAGTTTAGTATTGCTGAGTGCAGTAGGTGTGACTGCCTCAAGCAAGCAAGAAATGTGCACAGAAGGCAAAGAGCTCATCATCTTCAAATCCTAAGCACTTTGACTTGCAGTCAGATTGACTGAACTGGATACAAAATAAAAAAAAGGTAAACTAAACTAAACTAAAGGAGGAAGGGCATCTTAAGTCATCAAAACATTAACTCCTGGCAAGGTTAAAAAACCCCAAACTACAAATGGGACTTTGTGTAAACACCACAAGATCACCATATAAATTATGAGAATCTGACTCAGCCACCCCATGAAAACCATTATGTCCTCATAAAAATGTTTTTGTCGGATACAAAGTGGGAGTTGCACGCTGATTTTCCCTCTGACAGTATGTGGTGGTCCCCACAGGGAGAGTGAGCTGCTGTCTGGGGTCCATAACAGCACCAGCAACATGGGGAGAGAAGGCAGCAATGTGCAGAAAGGGATCTATCCAAAACGTCAGGGGATCCTGCAGTAATCACTTAAGACTGAGAGTCTGCAAATGATGCCACTGTTAGAGATGAAGAAAAATAAACTGCCTAGAACTTTACAAACTCTGTAGTCCTAACAGGGTAACAAAAAACTTCTCTAAAAGGAACAAGACCATAGCCATAGTATATGTATGTTCTTATGGCAATCTTTAAAAGACAAAGAGGCAAGAAGGATGAAATGATACACCTAATTTTAAGTAACAATTGATATACAAGGCATCTCCAGAATCTTGCTTAATGGAAGATTTACCAGGCTAAACACGAAAGGAATTTCATATAATATTGTGGCAAAAGGCAAAATCAGTATACTACAGTTACCTTAAAAAAAAGAGGTATATCTGTACAGAAGAGCAGGCAAAAGAATGAAATGCTCTTAAGTGGAAACTCTATGAATTGTATTGAAGTATAAACTGTATCAAGTGTTCTGAATGCAAGCAAACGGTGGAAATACATTTATTTTCAATCTCTTCACTTTATTTGATCCTCAACAATCATTAATTTTCCTTGGCATTCATTGACTCTTTCCACTTTCTCAATTCTTTCTGCATCAGAGTAGCTCAATCAGAAAAGCAGCATTTCTCATCAAGTATTATTATTTGTAATTCCTGTGAGGGGATGCACATTTGTACCAGGCTAAAAATTGTATTTTTCACTCTACGCTACATATTGGTATTTTTCAACTCAACAAATTTAATCCTGTCGAATTTATTTCACAATCCAAACAAAGTATTTGTCAGAAACAAAAGCAGCTCCAGTGCTTTCTCCCAGGGGAATTCTAGGCCTCTGTTCCTCTTATCCCAAGAGAATGCATTATGCCCTTGAGACATAACCCTTTTCCCTACTTTTTATAACATACATTAGAAGTATCAAAACCCTTCAGAATGTGCACCTTTTTAGTATTGTATAAACATAACAAAACATTTCTTGAGCAAACAGTAACAGTTGTACCTCAGGGAAAGTCACTGCACTGACAGAAAATACGCTGTAAAGCCTCTGATTTAGCTTCCTGATATAACCAGGATAGTGAACAACCATGGCAATATGAGATTCTAATTTTAAAATAAAGGAAATCACCTGGTTTCATATTTTCTCAATACTGTTTTCTGAAAATAAATACCAAGTCTGCCTCAAATCTTCATATCCATAGGCAATGGCAAAGCTAGGAAATACAGTCTGAGGAGGTTTGTCTTTTCACACACTTCAGGTGTGATCAGACAGCTGTGATGGGGAAGTGGCAGTACATTATGAGTTGTCTCACCCTGTTCTGCCTCCTCCCTTGTTCAGTGTGCACTTCAGCCTGCATGAGTCTGTCAACCAGCTTGAGGACAGCACTTAGCTTTCTGTGTCCTCTTTGAACACTGGTTTGACAGTCTGCTTGGATTCACTGTTGCAAGCCTAATTAGGATCCTCTAACGGCAGGCTGGAAGCCACTTTTTAAACAAGATTCAAATGAAGATTGATTAAATGGACAATGAAAAAGTACTTCCAGTTCAAACTTAGCAGTTGGCAATAAGGATACTTAAATGCCTTCACAGCAAAGACAGTGATGTTCTTTCTATACTGGAAGACCCATGACCGCAATACAACAGGCTGAAATGTAAAGAGCTTGGCTTGGAAGTAAATTTGAAAGCTAGTCAGGAGAAAAGCAGAATGAAAAGAAAGGTCACGGAACTCTGCAGAGAATGCAGATGTTTGAAAATCTGGTTTTATTCCAACTTGGAATGAAGTGCAAGAGCTTTGAAATTCTATGAAATATATTTCAGAGTCCAGGCCCTCAGGTAATCTGCCTCCCTATCTCAGAAGCACAGACCATAAGAAAATTGAAATTTTTTGACAGAAATTTTTAGTTGGCTTCAGTCAGAATCTGATATCTTAAAGTCAATGAAGTTTTACCAAGATTTAAGTAATTTACAGAACAGAAACCACAGGCTTTATTCTTTAACTATTGATTCCAACAGCAGCATACTACTGGCCTGATTTCTGCACTGCAAGCATGAATTTTGGCTTGGACATGTGTTAGATAAATATATGTGAAATAATATATAAATAAAACTTGGTTTTATTTTATAACTAATTATTTGTCCCCCTAAAGTGCTTAAAAAAAAAAATCGAAGAAGCACAAATCAGATCCACATTTACACCACTACCACGAGGGTGGAAAATTAACAGGGGATATGAAGCAGTTATTCTATAAACCCAACAGCCACTCTCTCCTTAGAGAGGAAAATTTCAATACAACATACATGTCCAGGAAATCAAAATGTTTTAAGGATATTGCACATGAAAAGCTTTCATTCCTCAGAGCATCTAAAAATGCCAAGCATGTTATTTTTGCTGGTCTCTGTTTAAATTAGAGTTTGTGGGAAGATGCTTTCATCATTGCTTAAATGAATCTGAAGAAAGTTTGAATCATCCACTTCCCTTCCCTTTTTTCTTCCTCAGCACACCTCACTTCTTTTTCAATGCAAAAACAGTGAATAACATATGCAATAACCTATGGAAATCTTTCCACTCTAAGTCCTAGTAAGAAACGTCCAGTCACATGATGAGAATCAATCTACTTCCCTAAGCTAAGGCCCTGCCTGAAGGCTTTCTTTTGGCCTGTCTCCAACTACTTGAGGACGAGTTAAAAGGAGCCCCTGCTCTTGGTGCCTTTATAACTAAATGAATGTCTTCTGTAAAGCACTCTTTACAGCAACTTCATTTACTGAATTCCTAAAGCAGCTTGAAAAAAAACTCTCTCTTCATTTATTCTCCTTTGAATTTGTGTCTGCCTAACTCCTAAGTAAAACTGGCTCAGAAGCCATATAAAGAACAAGAGACCAAAAAAAACAGATTACTTTCCTGTTTTAACATAGCAGGTCAATACTATGACCTTGCAAATTTCCTTTTCCTCCTGGAGTTTTCATGTGTAGCAACTATTTCTTAAATTAATGTGTGGTGACAGCATAAACTCCTACTGCTCCTTGTTGAACAGGAGGAAGAACTTCTTTACTGTGAGGGTGACTGAACCCTGGAATAAGTTGCTCAGAGAGGTTGTGGAGCCTCCCTCTCTGCAGATACTCAAAAGCCATCTGGACACAATCCTGAATAATGTGTCTAAAGAACTCTGCTTGACCAGGGAGGTTGGGCTAGATAACCTCTAGTGGTCCCTTCCAACCTGACCCATTCTGTGACTTTTTATTTGCTCTGAGATAGAGGAACTTCTGTAAGATCAAAATATTTATCTATCTAAAAACAAATGTTGATTCCCTTCCTCAGCAATTCACAGAAAGGTTTGGGTTGGAGGGACCATAAAGACCATCTAGCTCCAACCCCCCTACCACAGGCAGTGACACCTTTCACTAGACCAAGCTGCTCAGAGCTCCATCCAGCACGGATGGGGCATCCACAGCTGAACGCACATTGCTGGGTCATGTCCAACCTTTCATCCTTCAACACCCCAATTCCTTCTCAGCACGACTACCTAGTCACTTGTAAGAAGAGACAAAATAAGCAAAGCCCCCAAGGAAGCATAGAGCTCTTATTAAAAGACAGGGCCCTTACTGTGGATGACATAGAAAACCAGTAGATAACATGTTTTTACCAACTCAGAGTGATACTTTTTTACACCTACTCTCACAATCAGCAGAAGCAGCCGTTACTCACATTTATGGAAATTCTGAGATGAATCGCAGTACTATTTAACATTCCATTTGAAATAAGAGCATCTGGGACAAAAAAACCCCAAATCTTTAAAAAGTATTTATAAATAAGCTAAATATCAGAAGTCCTAACTAGGGAAAAATTATGTGGGGATTTACGCAACTTTTAATGCGTAAATCAAAAATTAGCTCTTGACATCAGCAGTCCCCAACTCCTGTAAAAACCATAAATCAGCTACAGTTGGCTAAGTGCTTCCAAAATAGAATAAATTATCCTAAAACAGTCTTCAAAAATATTACTGCTGATTATGAAGTGTCTACAAAAGCAACCTGAATGAGGTACCCATCATTGTAGCCATTGTTTCTAATGGCAGACTAAGCATTTTTATCATTGTTCTGTTAATCTACTTACAGATAATTATCCAACTGGGTTGACCAAATATTAAAGGAAAGAATTTATTTTGACACAAGGATTACAAGCATATGTGGCAAAAGCAATACAGCCGTAATAAAACTACCACACACAAACTGAGAAAAGGGGAAAAACATAGGAGACCATGCTCAACAAAATTTCATAAGAAAACTTCCAGCAAACGCTGTGGAAGGAGTGATAGGGTATAAACTTCTACCTTTGCTTCAGACAAACTAATGAGACCTTCTTCAGTCTCACAGGCAACATTATTAGAAAGAAGAAATAATGGCTATCAGTTTTCATTTCAGTTTAACTGAAGGCAAAAATGAATTGCATAATAATGGACTATGATTAAATTAATTGCATTTTGGGGTTAGAAATGTTCAACACTGAATTTTCATGGCAGCTAGGAAATCAGTTATATTTTCTAGAAACAAAGTTAAGCTAATGTACTGACTATACCTCTTTTTTCTGGTATAGAAGGAAGGAGGCAGAACAGTTCTGCCAATCAGGCAACACTGCTTTGGAGAAAGAATTGGATTAGAAATAGTTTTGTCAGATCTTATCTCCACTATAAGCTAATCCTCTCTAGCTGTCATTTTATTTCAAAGAGACACTCATCCCATGGCAGTCAATTGCATATTAGTTTTGCAGATGTTTAGAGTGGGCTTTTTATAACACTTACAAGAATCAGCCACCCTCAGTTATGTAGAAAATGCACACTATAATACACTGACTGTCTCTACCAATGTGTATGTAATAGCTTTGTTGCATTAATGTGCTTGCTTTCTTTTTTGTTTTTTTTTTTATTTATTTACTCTGTTTGGCTGGTTGAAGCAATTTACTCTCCTCGGGAAGACATTTGTCTCTCAAGAGGAACACAACAGAGATGTTTACAGTGAAGCTATAAAAGCAGGGAGGAAGGATAAGCAGTAACCAAGACTATCACATCCAATTAAAATTGCTGGTATGACAACAGGAGAATATAATTAAGTATGATAGCAATTTAAGAAAGCAGAACAAAGAATAGCCAACACAAATTGAAGAAGAAAAGAATTATTACATCTTTAAAGATCATGGGAGGTCAGCCCCTCAGTTATTTGTTTTAGTCCAGAAAACAGCATACCCAGCAAGATCCCAAAGAAGAGGATGTCAATTACCGAGTCTTTGAAAGCCATGTAGAGAAACAGAAAGCAATTACAGGAAAGCATAACCAAACAGTTGTTTGCACAACAGCAAATATTATGAGATTCTCATAAAGTACATAATACATCTTCTACTCAGCACTTAATCACTAAAGCTCCCCTTCTTTTCTCTCAAACACACTAGCAGTTTAACTACTGCTTTCAATACAAAATACTGGTCAGAGCTTACATACAGTGTGCGGTTTCTTTCTTATTTTTTTATATTCCAAGGTGAAGAATTTTATTGGACAACTACCCAAATTCTGATCGTGTAAATATTTGTACTGACAACAAGACACAGATCAATTATAGTTATATTGCCCTGCATACACCTCTATAATGAATGCATGAGCATGTTTTATCAAAAAAATAAGTTTTGTTTTTACAAAAAATTAATATGTTACAACTTTTGCTGTTGTCACTAGAGATATACTGGTGTGTATCTCACAATTGTGCTACACCCTGACATAGGACAGAATCCAGCATTATGTGAATATCTGTCTGTAATATAGGTCACATCACTAAACACCATATAGCCAGAATGAAGAAAATATTGGAAGAATTAAAACGCAGAGATAAGCTATGACTTTCTTATGCTGTAAATCACACAAGTGCTCTAGTTCATATTGCCTTTGCACACACACTTCAGTGAGTGTCTCCTTATGCCACCAACACCCCATTAAAGGTATAAAAGCCTAGAGAACCACGGTACAATTCATAAGGTATATTGGTATCACCAGACTTGGAACATCAGTCAGGCTTTTGCCTGACTTTTCACATATGAGGCATGGTTGATTGAAAGATGAGCATGTCCGTGTGCTGCTTCTCCTCAGCTGCTGCTATCAGCAACAGTAATCAAAAAACAAAACCTACACAGCCAACACAATGGTACCAGCTGAACTCCACGCTACTGATATTGAGCCTTACCTTTCAGTAACAGCAAGGCACAGCCTTAGTTCTAGACTTCATATCAGTGCAAAGGACCTGCAGATAGCCCCCAGATCCTGTTCTTCTAACTGTAGACGCTCTGTTTTTTAGATTTCCCAAAATGTTCTTGCTTCATTTTAGTTTCAGTAATGATGCAAATGATACAAATCTCTTTGAAGCTGACTTATTTTACCAGTGAGACTTTTCTCTTTTGTTGTTTTGTAACTAAAATGTTTTATCTTCAAACTTTCACCATAGGGCCAGCAAGTGCATATAAAATCTAAGCCAACATCACTCTATTCTTAGGAGAAAACCCAGTCATTTTCTCCTCCAGTCATTCAGCGATCAGCTTGATGGCCTGTATTCAAGGATGCAAGAGCATAAAAAGACAAGGAATTGGACTACACAGTGAACCAAGAATTTTCTCAGATTTTCACTGAAAGGTAAAATATAAAATCCTCCAAGACCCCTCCTTGCACGTTAAAAAAAAAGTCAGGGAGACCACCTGAAGGATGGTTCAAGTAGTTCAACATTCTGAACATATTTTCTGAACATCCTTTTACTAGAGATTTGGAAGATCTTATGAAATTAAAAAAAGCCTTTAAGCCTGTATTTCAATTTGCAGATTTAAATTATGTGCTTTTAAATGCTGGAGAAGGAAAAAAAAAAAAGATAAATTTCTTAACATTGTAATTATCAGCAACAACTCATTACAGTGGAGTACGCTGAATAGGATTTATTCCACCACAGGCAATGGTGTAGAGAACGGACTCAAAAAAGGCAAGTATGATCTCCAGGAGAGTTCAGTTCTAAAAGCTCAAACACTAAGGTGAGAAATATGACCTCAAATATGACAGCATTCAACTTACTTATAAGAAAAATAAAGGAGCAAACCGTCCCTGACTGAAAAATCTGACTTTAGCCTCTGAGGACTATCACTCCTAGATAAAATCCAATCAGCATACACACTTGTGATAAAATTACAGGAAAAGGAGATAAAAATAGCAGTAGGTTCATATATCTGCTGCCGATTCTTCACTTTCATCACTGCCCTCTAAAAGAAAACTGCCTGAACAACTCTTCCTTTTAGAGAAGTCAGACTTGTGTTTTATGTAAATAGGATTGTTTAAAAATTCCCAGTGATCATGAATAAACTTTCACAAAAACAATACTGAAAATCTCTGAAGCAAATTATGCTGCATATCTGATGCATCACAAGCATGATGCATCAATCAGTGTGATAAAGAATTACTCTTTCCATTACTCTTAGGGAAATAATCCACCAGCTACCACATTCAGCAGGACACAGAAAATTATGATGTACTTATACATGTGACAAACCATCAAGTCACTCCTCAGCCTAACTGGAAATCCAACAGGCTTCCCATGAAACTTGGGTATTTTTCCAGTCCATTGCTGGATCAGTTCGGTTGCTGAATTCGACTGAGCAAATCCTTGCTCGTCCAATCTCTGTTTTACTTTGACAAGAAGAAACTGCTTGGGCGTAGAATTCATTTGAAAACATATAACTCAGTGTGGGTTTTAGGTGGCAGATGAATATGCTTTTATTATGTATCTACACAAAGGAATGTTACTTTTTAGCTCATATACACTGTACACAGGTACGCAGACATACTTCTGACTGGCAGGCTATGGCACACACACAAAGGCAAACCAGCCGCTTTGGATTTCAGTAAAGGTTTCAATACTGTCTCTCACAGGATCCTGGACAAAATGTGCAGCACTCAGCTGGATAAACACATCATGGAAGGGGTGAGGAACTGGCTCATGGGTCAGGCACAAAGGGTTACAGCGAATGAGGTGACATCAGACTGGTGAGCTGTCACTAGTGGGCTTACACAGGGATCCACCTCAGGCCCTGGACTTTTCAACATCTTCATGAATGACTTGGATGCAGCACTGAAAGGAATGCTAAGTAAGTTCACAGACGATACAAACCTGGGAGGAACTGTTGGTTCCCTCAAAGGCAGGGAGGCCCTGCAGAGAGACCTTGAGGAATTAGAAGACTGGGAAATCACCAACCATATGAAGTTCAATAATGGAAAGTGCTGTATCCTGGACCTGGATGGGACAACCCTGGATATATGGACAGACTGGGGAGTGAGAGGCTGGAGAGCAGCACCATGCAAAGGGACCTGGGGGTCCTGGTTGATGGCAAGTTGAACATGAGTCAGCAGGGCCCTGGCAGCCAGGAAGGACAAGTGTGTCCTGGGGGGCATCAGGCACAGCAGAGCCAGCCAGGCAAGGGAGAAACAGAAGAAAGTATTAAGCTATTGAACAGCATCCAAAGGAGGGCTATGAAGATCATGAAGGGCTTGAGGGGAATCATACAAGGAGTGGCTGAAGTCCCTTTGTTCACCCTGGAGAAGAGGAGACTGAGGGGAGACCTCATTGCAGTTATGACTTCCTCATGAGGGGAAGAGGAGGGGCAGACACCAATCCTGTCTCTGTGGTGACCAGTGACAGGACCCAAGGGATGTATCAGGGGAGGTTTAGGGTGGATATTAGTAAAAGGTTCTTCACCCAGAGGGTGACTGGGCACTGGAACAGGATTCCCCAGGGAAGTGGTCACAGCATGAAGCCTGACAGAGTTCAAGAAGCATTTGGACAACATGCTTGGGCACATGGTGTGACTCGGCGTGTCCCCTGCAGGACCAGGAGTTGGACTTGATGATCCTTGTGGGTCCCTTCCAACTCAGCTGATTCTGTGAATTATGCGGATTTGATATTCGTCTGGAGTCTTCTACCTCTCCCTGCTTTGTACGTTTTCTGTCCACACTTGAACAAAAATCTTTGCCATCTGCTCCCACTGGAAACATCTGAATTTTTACTGCAGGTTTCAGTGGTGGTGGCACGCAGGTGCATCAGTTTCTTAACTCCTATTTTCAACTTCATTCACTTCACCTCATACCTGCATCTCATGCTTTTGAGTAAAGACAGGACCACTTTCCTTATTAATAAAAAGGAATAGAAAAGCAACACAGCTAATTTTTGTCCTAGCCTTCTTTAAGATATATGTAAAATAAAAAGAGCAAAGCACCACAAAATAAGATTTAAAAAAAAAAAAGGAGGAAAAAAAAACCTGACTAAGTTTCCATGAACTTTGGATACACAGACGCTGAATAAATCTTTTGGAGAAGTTGAATAAATTTTCCTAATTCTCAGTAAATAAGCTGCTTAAAGAAATAAGTCTGGTTAGAGTACTATGTAACACTAAAGCAAATCCCTGTCTTTAGATCTAAACAATTAATGATTTTCTTCATGATCAGATCTAATACCTGGTAAAACAGTAACTATGTCACTACAAGAAAAAACCTGTATTTTTTCAAATAATTACATTTAAAATTAACTGTTATTTTCAACAGAGAGACAACAATCAAACATAATAAAAATCAGGGCATTTGCTATCAGGAATAATCTCGTTTCACAGAATAAATGTTACTTCTCATTCTATTCACAGTCACCATTAGTAAAAGCATGTTGAAGGTTCAATTACGTGAGGCAATTTAAATTACATTTGCTCCTCAAACATTCTCTTTTACTTTTTTTCCACTTGCCCACTACATGGCAAGAACTCTTCAGTACTTAATTTATAGGCTTCATTCCATTTTCCCTGTATATTTTAACATTTCATTTATAAAGAGTTCTTTTATTCATGAAAGTAGCAGTGTAGCTTCTTTTCATCCAAAGTAACCTTATTTTAGGACTGTCCCACATTAGCCTGGGATAGAAAAAAGGAAATTTATTTTCAAAATCGTTTGTAGTAGATTACAGTAATGCTGAAAGCTACATGATTTTAATTTTCTTTGAAAATAAATATAGACAAATAAAACAGCAGCTATATAAGTTAGTACAATAAACATGTCTGCATACACACAGGCCAACACACAGGACTTATTTGCTACAACTCTCAGATTTGGCAGCAGCTAGTTTTGTTGAATACACCTTTTCAATAATTATAACCCAGTTCTGTCATGCAGATGAGTTCAACTTTAAACAAATTTTTAACAGTAAACATTTCCAATACCTCTAGCATGCTTGAAATCTGGACATGATGGGGTTCAGTGACTTCAAGTTTGTTGCACAGTGGAACCTTTGCAATAATAAATAGCTAATCTTTTCCTTTACACAAACCATGCGGTGTACAATGAGTTGAAGAGTACTACTTTCCAGTCTGGGAAGTGTCACTGCTCACTGCATCGATGGCTTGAGGTTGTCAAGCCTCAAACAGCTTTGTTGGCTTATACACATTGCCAGTGCTCTGAAAATTTTGCTAGATAAACTTCTGAATCTCGCTGCCACAGGTAAAAATTGCTCTCACCTCTCTCTGTAAGAGGCCACTAACCCCTGCAACAGAACCTGGAGAAGGGACCTGCACGGGGCAGCAAGATACACAGTCACATCTGCTGAGGTTGATGGGCTGGTAGTCGCTCCTTTGAGGGAGGATGGAGGCAGCAGTGTCTTCAGCTTGCCTGTCAAAACTCCAGCAAAATCCCTGGCTGATGCTAGGGCTCTTTCACACATGGCTTACTGGATTTTCAATGTGTGAAGTTTTTCCCTATAACTAAATGAATGAATTAGCTGCATTGTCCCTCCTTTGTAGTCCCGTTATCTGCTCCTAGAGTCGTGACACAGAAGAATGCATTCGCATTTCTGCACTCAAGTGATAAGGTAACTTCCTTAGCTAAAAAGAAAAAAACCTGAAAGTAGAGATGTACTGGCAGCACTTTGGCCCAGTGCAGGACATCTGGCTTGTGTCCTAAAATATTGCCTCCCAAAGTTTTGCTTCTCAAACTTGCTTTGTTATCCCCAGAACCTCTGCTGCTACCTGACTTTCCTGGCCTGATCCTGCTCCTACCCAGCCTTTTCGCACTTGATCTTTGAAGCCCTTGATTTTTGTTGTCATGATGAGCTGGCAAGGACGTCTTATATAAGGACATCTTATTTGTCCCTTAGATGGCTTTTCCTATCCATCATATTCATCACAAATCAGGAGAACATGTGCAAAAAAAATCCCCACCCCAAAACATAAAGCAAGAAAGTGACACACAGTTCACGTCCATACCAGTGCTGTCAGATAGCATAACAAATTTTGTGCAAGATGGTAGTCTTTTTAGTAATCTCAAAAGTTTCAGTGGGAATATTATGCTTCACCTATGGGACCTGGGCAACTATTTGAGACTAGAGAAAAACTGCGCCAGAAAAAAACTTGAACAAGTCACCAGTATATTACTGGCAAAGTATTTTCCCAGATGCTGCCACAAACTCATTTGTGGAGAGGTGCCAGTCTCTGCTAGCTCCATACCTCTGCACTCCTTAGCCCCAGTGAATTTCACTCTTTCAGCAGAATTTTTTTACTTCTCCTCCTCCATCCCCAGCTCAAAGCAACAAAGGACATTTGGGAATCTGGCTGGCCCCTCCCTGTCACTTTACATTAATCCTTTAGCCAGTAAGGAGAAATGCTGTGATACTTGCTCCCAAATCTTCCTGCCTTTCCATGCTGTATGGAGGGCAAATTAATACATAATGTTTAAAGAGAAGCTAGGCTTTTATTTCAACAGCCAGAGAAGTCTATTTACTTCTTAATCTCCATTTTATTGAGTGTGTAAGCACAGTTCTCATCTCTGCAAGCTCTAGAGATAGAAAAGCTGCAGAGAAAAAGTGTCTAACACAAAAAGCAATACTGCTTTAAAAAAAAAAAGAATGAAAAGATTTCAAACACAGAATTTCAAAGAGTCTGAACAAAGATAAATTCTACACAAGCAAACTCTAGTTTACAGACTGCTTTTTCACACAGGCCAGTGTCTGACTATTTACCCTGGAATAGTTGTTACTTGCATAGTAATCAAGACCACGCTTACTACAGCTGTTGCAGAGTGAATGAACCCTCTTCTCAGCTAAACAATGACAGAGCTCAGCCAGAGCAGTCATCTAAGAAGGGACCAAGCAGCAGAGATTATGTGAGGTCTGGGGAGAGGAGCAGACAGCTGAATCCAGCAAGGCAGCCAAAAGCTTCTATTGGGCAGAAAAAACCCAAGGGCTTTTCTACATATGCAGTTTTTTCTTACTATCTTCATAAGGATTACATGCTAAATCCACTAGGTTACACTGAATTTCCCAGCTAAACTGATCATGCACAAGGCACAGGCTTTGGAATCAGCATGTCCATTAAATTGTTTACTTAGCCCATTGGCAGTCCATAGGCTTTATAATTTCTTTGCCCATACAGTACAGCTGCTGGTTTGGCTCAAAATAACAGTTTTTAATATCCATTGGAAAAGCAACCCCAGAAAACTTCTCCTTGTGCAAAGACTTTGTGTTGGAGCTCAGCTGTTTAGTTCATTCCCCGTCACCAACAGAAATAAACTATGGCAATAATCACACTCCTATTTGAGTAATTCTTCTTATTAAGAGGCTTCTGCTGTCAGTTTACCAGCCACAGATCATACTCCAAATAAATACTGTTATCCAGCCAAAAACCTGTAATATGGAGCTGATGTGAGAGTTTCTCTTTGAACCACACTTGCAGAAGAAGATATTGAGTTTTCCTGGTAGACTTACAGACTCCAGGGAAGGAGAAGCATTGGGAGTCTCTTGTTTTTCAGGAATTCCTTGGTGTTTGGTATTGGAATTTTTTTGGAGGGAGGGGGATTGTGGATTTGGTTTAGTTGATTTTTAACTGACTTTTGATTTTTGGAGTCTTGAGTGGCCAATGCCAATGTAAGAACTCTAAAGTAAATTGTTTACTTTCTCGACAACACATACATGATAACTTCAAAAGATGACAACGACTTTGTTACTATGCCCAAGTGTGTAAAAATAAATGATAAAGTGTATCTTTTTTAAAAAAGAGTGTTTATCTGTAAGAACAATGCAAGAGTTTTGTTTTGCTGAGTTATTGTAGTTAGAGCCCCCAACCATGCTGCTTTCAGGTTGCAATGTGAAATATCTTATAATGCCTCTTACCAAAAAGTAAAACACTCTTGACTTGGGTGATGAAAACACTGCAGAACAATCTAAACATGCCCACAAATTGTTTAAACCTTAGGAAGCACTACGGACATTTGGATAGAGCAGAAGACCCTCATTACTCAGAATTAGCAAGCTTCAAGTGTGTAATGAGGACAGTGAAACGGCCAGCCAAAAAAAACCAAGGGCAAAGGGCAAAAAAGGGCAAACAAAATTTTGGAAAAGAAACCAAGACAGCCCTCTTCTAGCTAATATTCCTAAAAGGCATTCACTCAAGATTAGATATGCAGAAGTAGTTTTTAAGCTTCAATTCCTGAAGACCAAGGCAATAGCATAGTATAGAAGAAAAGTAATGCAAGTTAGAAACAGATACAAAGAGAAATTATTGAAGAGAGAAAGTGTATTTCTATGGAACAGAACAGAGATTTTTAAGCATTGGTTGATGATAAAGAGTATACACACAGGTAAAAACCACATGTGAAATGACACAGTGCTGTGTGAAAATAACCATGCCACTCCTTTAAAAAGATCGTACAACTCATAATCAAATGCCATATGCAGGTCTTCTGTCTCTAAATCCCAAAAAACCTTTTGAAAATTTGTTCCATATTGCTTGAAAACATTACTTTAGTCTGTCATCCCAAATTCTTCATGCAAATCAAATCTTTCATATATTCCATTACCTCACTACTACTTAGTGGCACACAGAAGAACATTATCAACGTGATTTTATATAAAAAAATAAAATTTCAATTAGGTAAACACATTTTATCCACAAATACATATTTTTTATATATTTATAGAAATAATAATGAAAGTTTCAGTTGTAAATATTTCAGTAGTGGGGGTCACAATGGCAATATGATATCAGACAGAAGTCTGAGGGGTAATCTGTCTACATATTTCCCAAATGCTCTTGCTCGTGCAGGATGTGGTTTTACTTATTCTTTCTTTGAATGTAGATGCACATTTAGGAACATGAATAAACACCCTTGCATGCTGATCTTTGAACAGAAAATATTTAAACTTTTATTTGGAGGGGCTGAGTTTTTTTGATTACCATTATGTTGTCAAATAAACTGAATCTTTTGACAGACTACTGTGGTCTTGGTCAGCAAAACAAGAAGATAACCTCTTCTTAAAATACATACCTCTGTCAGGAATGATTTGGCTGTGGAAGGGTTCATTATGAGAATAGCCCGTCTCAGGGTATCCCGGTAGCGGTTCAGTTCTTCTATTCTCATGGTGGCAAAGAGCCCCGTGATCATTTTATTGATGTTGTTTTCTACTTTCTGTAATGCTACATCCATTCCCTGTTGAGATACTTTGTCCAAAAATTCTTGTATTCCACGGATATCTAGAAAAATCAGAAGCCAAAGAAGATGTTAATTGGTAGGTGGAAAAAAAAGACACAAGTAACAGTTCAATTTATCTCACAGAAACATTTTGTCAGGTATATCCCTGCAGGCTTTCCCTTAATATTCATTAAACCTCTTCCTGAGCTATGCTCATTGCATTTCTGAAAGGACTGAAACAGGAGAGTGGCCACACAACAGCTAGTGTCCAAAACAGCCATTAGAAAACAAACCTACAAATACTTCTGGCAGTTTTCCTACTTTGGCCATTCAATCATCACAGTTCTTCCTAATCTTTCTCAAAGGACTTTCACACTAAAATCCATACAGAGCAGTGAGGCCATGGTGACCATCACTCACAATTCTTCCCTCAAGCAAGAGTTGTCAGAAGGCAACTGAGGATGAGAAAGGGAGGAAGCAGATTGTTTTCTTTCGTGAAACTCAAAACTATGTTATCCATGCTACGTAGCTTAATGTATCTAAGCGAAGCGTGGGCTGTTCACTCACCAAAAAGTCTTAACGTTGTTCTAAACTTCACAACTATTTGTTTCCTTCAAAAACAAAACAAAAGCCAGATGTAATGTTGTTGCAATGGTACTGCCTGCTCTCATGTGATACCAACTGGCTGAGTTTAGCAAATTTTCCACAGCAAAGTGCTCCTGTAGAGCTTTCTGGCTTGCTCTGAATAAATCCTTCTTTAAGAATGACTTAGAAAGGAAGAATTGATCAGCAAAAGGTTGAGTGAGTTCACTACCTGGCTTGTAATATCTTTATGGTATACCAAACTGAAATATCTGTGTACTCTTCACATTGTTATGCTGCCTCTAGCTGATCCAAGGCCTTGGAAGGGCTTTTTCCAGTACTGAATTCCACAACCATGCTTGACTTTTTCCTTCCCTTTGCTCTCTTGAATGGTTTTATCTAAACCCCCAAACTTTATGCTTAAAAATTAAAATCATTCAATGACTTCACAAGTCAGATCAGGGCCTTCTGGACCTCAGGAAAATCCCTTCAGCCTCACTGAGTCCTCACTATCTGACCCCTACTCACTACTGCAGATTCTCAATCTGTTTTCTGGAGCTGAGCCACCAGTTCCCTAATGTGACTCTTCCCTCCAGCAGTTGCTGTGACCTGCTGTCCCAGAGGACACTCAGCAGGACATATCTCCTTCCCTACTGGCATGCAAACCTCCCACACATCCAACTGCTCTCAGTTAGGGGAAAAAGAAATTGCCTTAGAGGCAACACAACAGACACTAGCTGAAACACACACTATGTGAAAAGAAAAAGAGAAAAAGACAGGAAACCAATAACCCCACACAAACAGGAATTTCTGAAGAAACATTTCTCCAAAAAATAAAGGTTCCTCAGGTTTAGGAAGTTATTTGTGGCTATAATCACCAGAAAATATTTCTCCCATTAGAATACTAAATCTGGTCTCTCCTAGATGTGTAGTCTTAGATCCGGTCTTTGAGGGACTGCAGTTCCTGCTTTGCTTCCCTCTTAGACCCTTGGTGCTGTATCAGTTCCTTGTTTCAATCGCTCATTTTCCAGGGAAACGGTCAGACCTGAAGGAACAGGATTTTTATGTGTCTCTCTGCATGAGACATCTTATAGTTGAGAAAGCTTCCAATTAGACTTTCACAACAGCCTGCCTACTCAGATCTTTCATCCTGACCTACCGACTTCCCCTGCTCCCAGCTCTTCTTGTGGGGTGGTGGCACAAACACTAGGACAAGAAAAACAACGTTCAGTCTGCACAGAAGAAAAAATGCTCTGCCTGCATCACCAGCAGAGATCAACTAACTAGAGAATGTTGCAGACAGCCGTCCTCTTCCAGCACCAGTTTACTGAGATGCTACAAATTATGAAGAAATAGCCATGGAATAGCCCATAATCAAACAGTACACGAGAATAATTCAACAGGGTTAGTCCTGGAAGTCCGTCACCATCAGCAAGCTGGGTCTCTTGTCTAGAGCTCAAAAATACCATGAACTGGAAACAAATATTATTTTAGGCATTTAGGCTATTTTAAACATTCATCACCAAAACCTCACTCTCCAGACACTGCCAAAATATCAGTATTGCTAAACACTTGCAGGATAGTTTAACCATGAATAAAATACATGCATACTCTAAAAGTAAAGTTCCATAAGAGAATCAGATACTAATTACAGCTTCTATTTAGTATCTAAATCAGGAAAATTAGATTCAATCTAATCAGAGATGTTAGAATTTTTTTGGCACTTTAAATACCAACAAGATTATTTGAAGTGCTACAAATATGTTTAGTTTTATGCAAATGATAAAATAACTTCTTTCTACTTTAACCCCTTCATTCTAAAGTTCCTGAGGCTCACACACTCTGAGGATTACTCAGGATCCAGACTAATTAAATCATATAACGAGTAAAACTGAGCAGTTGAAGTCAAAACCATTGAAGCACAAGGAACACTTGCAGATGGGATCTAAATACACTATCAAAACATCAGGAAGAAAATTTACTTAGGCCATGAAAGCCTTTTTAAAGACTTAAATTCTATCTCATAAACCCATATATTTTCTGAACATGGTAAGCAGGAACCACCAAACAAAGTTTTATTTGTCCTTTTTCAAAACAAGAATATAATTTCACTTGACCTGAATTTATAAACACATTGCGGTTATTCACTGATATTCTGCGTAATCTGTGTTGACCCAGAAGACAGATTATAGGATCAAATGTCTTTCTTTGCCATGAAGATCTGCATATAAACAATGAAAAAATTATATTGATTCTTCACTAAATGATGGGACAAAAGGGACAGAGATCCACTATTATTCTCTATATTTATTAGGTGACTGTGCCAAACATATTGCATTTGTGTGATATGCTTTTAGGAACACACCACTATTCTAATGGAAAATGTACCAAACCAGGATTCCTACTTCTTCTTTATTACTTCTGTCTTTGGCATTGGTACAACACAAAGATATGGGCAGGAAATAAACACAGACACTGGTTATACCTCAGTTTACCCAAGAGCGGAATGGAGGTATTGGTGGTGCTCACCTGCTGTTGTGAAACAGCAAAAAACACATAAAAACACCCTGCAATTTAAATGCTATTTAAATCACGGTGGTACTTCCAATATTTCAGCAGCAAGTCACTAGCAACGATCATATTCAAAGAGTATGCCAAAGAACAGATGCTGCCACTGAATGGGCAGCATTATCTTTCCTGTGTGGATTGTCTGAAAGTGGCACATATCCACACTGAACTGTGGAATCATCTTTTTAATAGATAAACTCCTTCTGCAGAAAAATCTGGCAAGCAACCTGTGGCACAGATGGCTTTGCTGAGGAGACACAAGACTGTTCATGTCTGGAACACAGGTGTTTTTTGCCCTGAATTTGCTAGCCAACCTGTTGCCCAGCCAGAAGTCACATTTCTACTTTCTATTTAAATCAAATGAGTCATAATCATAGCCAGAAATTCAGAAGAGTTTCCCCATTATCACCGGTATTTATTATCCTCCTTAGTGATCAAAGCCAAAGTTAGCACATAGAGACAGATCAATGCTAAAGCCAAAGTTGCTATCTCCTCTCCCAGCTCAGTGCCGCTATTATTTAGTATTACATTTCCTGGTTTTTCACTGGACAGGCATCACTCCCAGTCTTGTGTGCACAAGAACAGAGTACCCTTCTGTAGTCAGCATCACCTACAGGGTTAAACCAGACTGGAAATTTACATGAAACATTACCAAACATTCTCCTTATAACCAAAACTGTGCTCAATTTAAGAGACCATGAAATTGGCTTGGAAACGCTAAAAAACAAAGCAAGCAAAATTTTTTAAGGCATCTGTTGGAAATGACCTTCCCTGGCATACATAACCATGCCACAAGGCAGAGGTCCACAGGGAGGGCTACACTGCTGGTGCACAGCAGGTCCAGCACTGGGCACACCAGCCTGGCTGCAGCCACAGCTGAGGCGCATACGCAGAGCATCCTGCCGAGGTGAGCTCAAGGCCCAGAGCCTCTGAAGCTCTGCAGACCTGGCTGATATATTCAAATGGAGGTACTCAGTGTAACACTGCCCTAGCTGAGATCTGAATTCAGGTGGCAGCTTCACCAAACTCGTCATTACTGTGTCAGCTACCGTGGATTCTGACCTAAGGAAGAATTTAGGAAATGTAGCATAAACTCATACCCCATCTTTTCAATGAACAATCTTTTTGATACTGAAGAAAGCACAAGAAACAGGTAAGTATCTTAAACATAGAGCATGCTCAGAGAAGAGCAAAGTGCCCTTCACAGACTACAGTTCTTAATCTTAAATGACCAGCTTGGCAGGCACACTCAGACTTCACCAAACATAAACAATAAGAACCATGTAATGGAAAGCTCACACACATGGGACTTTTGGGGCTGTCCAGAGCAGGGCCAGGAATGGGGCTTTAGTGAGCCTTGTGAGCCTTTTAACTCAGGATATTCTATGATTCTTGCACAAGGCTTTTTTTAATGATGGGACCAGATCTCATCTCACTTTTTTGTTCTCTCTGACCCCCTCATAACTTTCCTTTGCCATCTCTATTTTATACAGGGGGAGCAAGTCCCCTAATCCATCTTGGAGAAAACCTAATAATCAGGGCATCCCAGAACAATATATGTTGGTTTTCAGGCATCGCATACAGGAATACCAGGATACATATGCAGTGAAGATTTTATAAGCTGAATAAAATTAACAGCAATTATTAAATAACTCATATGCTTTGTACCTCTTAGACCCGTATTAAAAAGGAAACATCTACAAGTAGATGCAAAGTTCATTAAAAATTTTTCAGATCACACTATAGTAAGGAGAAGAGAAAGATGGCACTATTCACTAATCGTAATAAAATAATCCATCCACCTGTATCATTGTGTTCCACCTAAATTACAAGGCACTCATTGTGCACTTTGGTTGTCTCAGGCCTGGCTTATAGTCATTAGCTCATCCTCCCTCTGATGGCATTTCAGATCTGAGAACATTCTCCTCAGAGTATCTGGCTGATAAATACCAACTGATTCATCTGTGGTGGTAAAGGTGAATGTGCCTGTCATAAATATTCACTGGCTGATTTGCACAAAAGACTACTTTATTTGTACAGATGATGAGAAAAGCCACTGTATAACAAATAACACTGTTCAAGTTCTTATCAAGATAGCTTTACAAGTCTACCACAGTGATTCTTCCTTACACAGCGCTGGCTAACGTGACAGCAACTATTAACTGTGGCGATGCGCTGTACACAAGGGAGGTGTGCAGCTTTGGCTGGACTCTGATGGTGCCCCTGCTCTGTGTAAAGGCTTCTGCAAAGTGTTTGCATTCCTGTGCACGTCGACATCTATTAACATGGATAAGATCCAGACTGAGGAAAACAACAATTTAGCAGGATGATTCAGTAACAGTCCTTCATTTTACTTTCACAGCAGTGGGATTCCCTCTCATTAACCATCTTATATGTAATTTGTTGAGCCTCCAAATTAAAATGACTTTTTTTTTAAAAATCACCACAGCTCTTTCATATTAGCTTGTGGGAACAGAGAGGGACAGTTACCTAAACAATTTCAACTGGATGATCTAACTTCAGAGAACATAGCAGTAGTTCAAACTCACTAGAAGTAAATTCAAGCCCAAATGTTTAATTACATACAAAATCTCATTTATAATATTGGAATTTCTGCAGCCTAAGAAGTAGAGATATATCTTGGGAGAAACTGAACATTTGTAAATGGTACAAATGACTGTTGCCTTTTTCCCCCTTGTTGTGCAATTTTCTGAAATTTTACACACAAAAAAGAAGACAACAAATTGTCTCAAAATTTTTAGTATCAATGAACTGAACACTTGTATACTTTTTTCCTTTTTGAACTTGTTTCCATTTCAAATTGAAATATAAGAAGGTGATTTCAATTTTTGTTGTTTGATATGAACTATTTTGGCACTAGTGAAATGTCTATGTATCTCTATTTTAAAGGTTTGTTCAAATGTCATTTACATTACCTACTTTTGTGTCATATTATACATCAGTTATTAGAAATTATCATTTAAATAAGCAAAATCAATACAGATAATCTTTAGCAGCTGAATCAATGTTGGGGAAAAGATATCAAAATTTGCAGTTTTCAAATCCTGCAAGACTTCAGTTTTGAACCTTGTTAATGATTGAAAAAAGATGCTTCCTTTGAGTTTCATTTTTCCTTTTTTCTTTTTTTTGTACTGGAAACAAAGAGGAAAAAAGCAAAGAATAAAAAAGATAAATAAGAATAAAGCTAGAACTAATCCTTCAGCATATCAGCTGCTACTGCAGCTTCTCAAAAAATAGAAAGGAAGTCAGATTGTGATCACCTGCCTCACTTGTGAAGGCTGACATGGCAATATATTCTATCCATGTGCTTTTGACTGTGTAACCAGTTTTCTCTCTCTTCATTCAATTTCCTTTTGACTACAGTTTGCATTTGAGATTTCCAAAAGGCTTCTATGGGTTGTCTTTGAGCAAAACAACCTCTTGCAAGGAAATGAATTTTCTGTGCCTACTGCCTTCAAATCATGCCAAACTTAAAAAATTATGCTTAAATCCTCTACAACAGAATTTTATATCTCTGTGTAGTTAAAAGTCTTTATTAAATAGGAACTATATATATATATATATATTTTATAAGTCTGTCTGTATAATTCACCAACTCTCCCTGTAAGTCACTGCCAGTCCCTGTTGGTTGTCATAAGTGTGAGGAAGTGTGCATCCCCTTCCAGGGAGGTGGGGTAAAGAACAATAAAGAGAGTGTCCTTGCAGCGAACAATTTGTGACTCTTGGACAGGCTGAGAAAGCTGGGGCTGTGCAACCTGCAGAAGAGAAACTTGTGTGGAGATCTCATAACAATGTTTTCCTAAAGGGGCCTACAGGAAAGCCAGAGAGGGACTCTGCCCCAGGAACTGCAGTGATAGGAGAAGGAGTAATGAGTTCAAAAGGAGAGAGGGATGATTTAGGTTAGCTATTAGGAAGAAATTCTTGCCTATAAAGGTGGTGAGGCACTGCCACAGGTTGCCCAGAGAAGCTGTGGATGTCCCATTCATGGAAGTGTTCAAGGTCAGAACTGGACGGGGTCTGAGCCACCTGATCTAGTGGCAGGTGTCCCTACCCATGGGAGGGCACTGGAAGTAGATGATGTTTAAGGTCCCTTGCAATCCAAGCCATCCCATGATTCCATATGTGTTATAAACTTCCTTAAGACAAACTGTTCTCTGACTGTGCATTGATCTCCTCCTAAAGAACATTTTCAGTTGATTAAAAGTTTACAGTATAGAAACAGGAATATTTCATGAGTGAACTGGTGGTGTGAAGAACATAACCTACAAAAGTAAAGCTGATAAACTAAGATTTAGGAATACTGCTATAAATATTTTCTAGCTCTTTCCTGTCTCTCTGCTTCCTCTTTTTCTTGACTGGTTAAAACTCTCAGAGACAAGTTTTCTTTTCAATTTATGATACTACTTGACATTTACGATGTTATTATACCTAATTCATGCTTTTTTTTCCAATGGTGATATAATTTCTTCAATTCAACACGTAAAAATTACTTTTCTCAATAGTTTCCTCATTCGATTACTGTTCATTTATTTAGCTGCCAAAATATAAACTTACAAACTCAATTTTGATACTTCTGAGAAGATAGAACAATGTGTTAAGAGTTAAAAAATACTTAGCAAACAGTAGCAGATATCAGTGTAAGCTTCAGGTATTCAGATATTCTTTAAATAAATTACTTGTCTTCTGATGCAGGCTGCATATACAAATGAAATCTTGTACCTCTGCAAAACCTTAAAATAGCACTTCATTTACAGAGTTTTCCCTCTGCACAGATATTGGGAGAACACCTACAGTTTTATTTTGACCCCAGCTTACTAACAGAACACAGTGTGTCAGGTCAAACCTTTGAACACTTCACTCATCCCCTCCCTAAGGGCTGCAACACGAAGGAGTGACAAACATTCCACTACCTTTCTACATATTCACTTATAGTCCCTGAAATACGTTTCTCCAAGTGTTATGTGGCTGAAAAGGAGAAGCATGTCCACTTTTCCACCTGAGATATTTTACAGAATAATTAAGAAGTTGAATAATTTTAGGGTCGCTCAAAATATATACTGAATTTGCAGTGGTAATGTCAATCAGCAAATGCAAGTTGTGCCAGAAGTTCTCACCTGACACACTAAAGTTACACAGATGAAAATTAATGCTCCTTTCCTTATCTGAATGACGTAATAAATACTAATGGAAAAAAAATTCAGTAATAAGCTTGAATTAATTATGTGTTTATTGAGGCACAGTGAGGCAAATGAGTATGGGAAGCTGGCAAAGAGCCAGATGAATAATAAACAGTTTTAAGACTGTCTGGAGACAGACTTGAGAATATTATAGTCATCAAGCAGCTGAAAACAGCCTCAGGGTAATTATAAGCATTTGCAATCGATTAAAGAGAGCATGATTCTTTTATGAGTCTTTATTAAACTTGCAATAAAACTTTAAATTATTAGAAAATGTTATGGTTTCAAGCACATCTATGCCAGTGGTCATCATATTTGTTTCTGGAAAAATGTATGTGCGGGAAAATGTCCACAGGATCACTTACTCTACAAGGATTTTAAAGGAAATGCTGGGAATTCGGGGCCCGTACATACCGATGGGCATCATCCCAGAATATCACCCCTCTTAAAACACAGGAGGTAGCATTTCTGCAAGCAGTTCAGCCTTTCAAGTTCCAGGTATAATCCTATTTTGCCAGGATCTTTAAAGAGCAGCACTCCAATTCTTTAGCATTACACTCAATATACTTGAAAAGCCACTGCCTTTCTGGGGTAGGGATGAGGATAATGCTCTTCTATCTTCATAGTTTCACAGACCTGTTTACTTAGGCTGAACTCCTCAGTAATAGAGATGTCACTGCTCTCTCCTTAAGATTCTATTTTATTTTGTCTCTTGCTCCAAAATCCTCTCGCAGATTGAGCCTGAGACACCTTCTACTGGCCAGGTACCTCACAGTACTGCCTTCATCCTTTCCTTGTGCAGAAATAAACTGAAACTCCGGTATATGATAAAGGAGCAAGAAGGGAGACAGATCCACGAGGAAGTTTTTCAAGACAGATGCCCGCTAAACTCTTTGTCACTGCTAACCTCTTCCCTTTTGCTCCAGCCCAGTCTTGACAATTACTTTTTCAACCTCTGTTTCCTACGAGAATGCCTCCTTCAGCCTCACAGAGCAAATCCCCTTCATAGCCTTAATGCCTGCTCCTTTTCTCTTCTTTACAAAAGTCAAAATTAAATTACCACCTAAGGGGATGGCAAATATCCATTGCCAAATACCTGCAGTACTAGTAGGAAGGTCAAAAAACTGTAAGCAAAGGTATCTTAGTTCTGAAATCAGTAAATATTCCATAGATCTCCAGTGACAGCTGCATATCAAAAGCATGCTGGGAAGAAATACACAAGGTTAGGCCAGAAATTTGGAAAGAGAAGGGGTATTAAGAATTTTTTTCTTTTAATATAAAATACAGAAGGGTTTTAAAATGGTACTATCATCACTATAAAAGAATTGTGATTAAGATAAAATTAATTCTCCAGAAAAAAATCTTATTCCCTAAACCTTTCAAGAGGGAAATTGCAGGATCTTTCTATCTACTTTAGTAGCAACAAAACATTAAAAATAAATGTTTTCAAACAGCTAGACTTTCTGTCTTTCATCTTAGAAATGCAGAGATACCTACACTGTAAATTGCACAAAATTCACAACTATGTTTTTACAGTGATTGACTGGTTTCTTCATAAAGAATTTACTACTACAGAAAAGTATCTACATTTTTTCCAGGAAAATACAGTGAGCTGTAAACTGCCCGAGAGTAAAACATGAATTGCAAAAGCTTGCCCCTTGTTGATACACCACAGAGATAAAACCCAACAATATGCTGAGATTCCAGCTCAGTCACTCTGCTTATACGGCCTGGGCTCACACATGCTGGTCTCAAATTACTATTTCCTTCAGTGAAATGTGTCTTTTTCATGTTGGTTTTTGGGGACTGGCCATTGTCAGGTGCCAGTCTGTGGATGAGGTAGGATTTGCTGCTTCAAACTGCATTTTGCTCACTTTGAACTTGAAACCATAAAGATTAATAACTTAGCAAATTTTGCTCAAAATATTTACAGATGGCAGTGGTTCTTTTTACAACTCCAAACTTTGTGACTTCCAAGGGTATGAGTTATACGTTTATAGTGCCCAACCTATGGACACTAAGGCATGAAAATGCCTTCACTGAAAGGGTGCTGATGCTCCTAAGGAAGAATTCAGACTTAGTGGAGGAGCTTCCCAGTCTCTACATCTGCTTGTAAGAAGGAGAGGCACAAACACCCTCTGCACAGTGATCCTACATATTGAGCTGAGCAGTCAAGAATGAAATGAGTAGGAGCTGATTTGGCTGCTTAAATGAAGTAAATTTGGCTGGTACATACTGTGTGGATAGTAATTTTAATAGCAGCTTGAGAAAGGCATCAGTCTACTGCATAATTTTGCTGCATTTCACGTCGCCTACTCTTTACCTCCGCAAGAAGATTCTCTTTAATGGCCTTTGAAGAAGTGCAGAATTGTTCTTGAATGCTTTTAACATCCTCATATTAAATTTTCTTAAACAAAATCAGATTTCATGTCCTGGGCAGGCCTTGTTTTACCAGAAGGAACAAAACACACTGAATACAAGGGGACTGACTGCACTGGGAGTTTGGTCTAGATCATGCTCGCAGAGTGCAAGAACTGGGGAAAAGGTAACTTGTTCTGATTTTCAAAAGTTCATCTGAATTTATAAACTAAAGATACAATTGTAGTAAATGAAATACAACAAATATCACCTAAGCCTGCTCATCTCTTTTCTCTTTTCTCACACCCCCACTCATTAATTGCTACTGTATGTTAGCCTTACATTTGTCACTGGGAAGGGTCTACCACTGACAAAAGACTATGGCTTTTCTAAAGTCTTTACTTAGCTTAACTAAGCCAACAGTAAGAAAATACTTTTTTTACACTTATCAAGGTGTCCTTTGTTTTGTCTTAAAATAGTCAGCCTACCTACAATTTTCCTTGGAAAAGAAGCATCATTTGAAAACTTAGATGTCAGTTATTTAAGAAATGCATTTCTACCTCATTTTTTCAACATCCAGATGGTTATGACTTAATGAAAGAACTGCTTCTTTCAAAGAGTTAACTTTCCTTGCCAGTAAAGAACCTTTAAGTAGACTTGAAGTTTCTAACATTTAGATATTAGTACAGTAGTGTTAAAACAGTAAAACCGAATATCTACTTATATTGAAAATAAGAATTTGAGATTTTTAAGGAGGATAACATTGGGGAAATTATTGTCAGGCCTGCAGAAAACATTTCCAGTATAAAAAGTTCTCTGATAATGAAAAGGAATCTCTGACAGGCTGCAAGATAAAATTCAAAAGCAATTCTATTGATAGGATTAAAAACTTATGATTTTGATAAATTGACACATAAAGGTTTGCAGCTTATATTAAAGGTGCAAGGCAACTAGTTTAGCACAATATGTACTTTGGATAAGATCTCAATTTTACTTCAGGAAAATTTATTTTAAATAAGGAAGGTCCATTTTCTTCCACAGAGCAAAATTATTACTGGAAATAATTTCAGTAATTAAAGTATTTTGTTTTAAATAATTAAACTAAATCACTATACAAAATAAGTTATTGGAAAAGAACGTACAGAAATTCTGCTGGTTGCTGGAATCAGTCTATCAGTGCTTTCACATTTTCTAACTTACAAAAAGATGGCAATAATGAGAAAAAAAAAGATGAAACAGATCAGAATCTATATTCCCATTATTTCTCAAGTGTCATTTACTGCTATGGAGACATCACTTCATGTTATGATACACACCATGAGAAGGAATGATCACTGTACATGAAAAAATATCACCGGGGCAAGAAATTGCTGCTTGCACAAGTGTCAGTTTTGCAGAGGGCTGTGCATAACATATCAATAATCTCTTCCGAATAGGAAATTAATTCTAATGCAGGTATCGAACTCCCACCTACTTTAATGTTTAATACTAAATGTTCTATTAAAATGTCTAATATTAACTGCTGCAAGCGGTTACATTGAGCAAAGCTTTTAGAATTTTATTTTAGGTCTGTATGAGCTGAGGAAATTAATAAGTCTCACACTGCAGCAGAACCTTTCAGCCAAGCTGAGGAATGGTACTGGGATCTTCCAGAGGAATTTGCAACCACGCTCAGCTGCACTGACACTGACTGGATTGACTAAAGGGATGGATTATCCCTGGACTTCCACCCCGTATCTGCATGCCCAGTCTTCTTTCTAAAACAGGCACAGAATCTAATGGCAACGTTCCCTTCCTCAGGGGTCTTTTGGGGTTCTCGGGCCAACTCTCTTTTAAAAAGTCCAAACTGATGCTGGACTCATTTTTTTTATTTGTAAAAATATTTCACATCTACAGACCCATCTAACGAATGCCTTTCTTAAACATCACAGAATCATGGAATAATTAGATTTGGATGGGATTTCAGGACATCACACTGTCCAACCTGCTGCTCAAAGCATGGTGAATACTGAATTCAGACTTATCCACTCTGTAATCCATTAAGAAGTGATTCCAGCTCCTCTTTTTGTGCCATTAATTTCTTTGTCCCTCTCTCTGTGCTAGTCCCTCTTCCATCAATAGAGAATCCAGGAAGAGAAAATGTGAACTGCTAACATAAGAGAAATATTTTCAGTTTATCAATAAAATAGCAGGAAAAGGGGAGAAAGTGATATAATTTGTTAATATTTATAACAATCTGAGAAGATTACTCTCTAGGGGCTACTAAGAAAATAATGCCATCATGTGTCTGAAAAAACCTGCTGTCATAGATAAAAAACTGGACAAAAGAATTATGAACAAGCAAAACACAGTGTCAAACCTAATGATTTCACCTGAAACAGGGTAGCAAGGAATTAGAACAGCATTCCAGTATGAGCAAGAAGAAGAAATGGAGAGCCAGTGAACAAAGGAAAGAATTAGAGGCCTCAGGTTAAAAATGGTAATCTGGAAGTTCTGATCTCTTGTTCATTATTAAAAATGGAGGAGGGAACCGTCAGTGAAATCCGCAGCATAAAATTTTATAAAGAAACTGTAGGAAGAAAAAGAAGAATACAGAAATTGCTTGCTGCCCTAAGATGGCTGTTGAAATCAAGGATTTAGCTTGATATAGTTTAAAGAAACATACCTTTGCACAGCTAATAGCTCTACTCAGAGTTGCAGGTTAATTTAAAAATCAGGTTGCATTTAAAATCGTTCTACCTGTGGTATTAATTTCAAACTATGCACATACACCCCTCCCCACCAAAAACCAATCTATCCCCCCCCCAAAATACCCAAGCCACACAAATGGTTAGAAATATACTGCTCAGTATGTATTAAATGCAGAATATTTCTTTTTTTTACACCTTTTCCTGATGTTTGTGGTGGTGATCACTAATCAGAGTCAGATTACCAACCTGACAAGTATGGCATTACTCGTAGACTGCTGAATTCAGAATGCCAGAGAGGCTGGTACAGAGACTTAATATTTGCCACAGGTCACATCTGAGGATGATGTGTCGCTGAATGAGCTACTGGTCTGAAACTTATTCCTTGCAGGCAGGCAGGCATCTGTGTTATGGAAGTCACACCATTATGAAGTTCTTACCCAGATATCAAGGACAAAATAACATGGTGTCTGAAGTTTATTCTCAAATTAAAAATTGAAACTTGAATAATTTAAACCCAGTATTTTTGAATATAACAATTCAAAGATATTAATTAAAAAATTTGCTTGAGGCTTTTAAACTCAAAAATACATGCTAAAAGATACCTCTTAAATGAAAAGATCACAGTTGTTTTCATAGGTACCTGGCAATTAAATACACAAACTCATAATTTCTGAACAACAGTACTCTTCACTGTGAGATTTTTGGATTTTTTTGGTTTTGTTTATTTGTTTTGTAGGGGTTTTTGTGTATGTATGTTCCTTATCCCATGGCTGGTGCTTTTAGGTGTTGCTTTATTATAAAGAAGAATTTTCCTATTCATCATTTTCTATTCTTCTAATTTAAGAATTTATTATGTAGGCAGGGAACCAAAAATCAATAACACCTGACCTGAATGAACCGGGCATTATGCACGGCAAATCGCTGAAGTGAGCATTTTTCTATAACTTAAAGATTTAACTTTGAAAATAAGTTTTAAAATGCTCATCCAAGCCAGTCATGATTGCTTATGAATATTGGATGCATCTGAAGAAAACAGGTCTGGTTGCAAAGCAATTTTCTGCAGAAATAAAGATCGTTAAAGCCGTTAGATAATGCACCCATACTGGAGAAATCTTTCCAGTTCTCCTGTCAGCTGTAGAAAGTATCTGGACCAAAACTGGCTGTTTCACCGAGCTGGATGGTGCAGTCTTGTGACACCGCCATCTGTGTCACACTTACTCTATCACACAAAAACCACTGATTCAGCACCTTCCAGGAACACTGAATGAACTCAGAAAAGAGGGAATGTTGTCTTGTCCAAGCCCTCCTCCTCAAGTTCTTCACTCTCCAGAACTTCTTTTTACATGTTTTATATTTATGACTAGCACCTCGTTCTTGCCAAACCTCTGACCTACATTCACTGCTGCTTCAGATTCTGGCCAGAAAATATATGCCAACAAACAGAAGAGACTCACCACACAATAAATAAATCTACAGAATGCAACTCTTACATGTTGCTTCTTGAATTGTCATTTTATGTTTCTACAGTCCAAAAAAATCAAGAGACCTTGCTAAAAGCTTTTATGCTTTGTAAACAAGGGCAGAATAGAAAAACACCTAAGTTCTTCATTTATCAGCTAACTCTAACAAAGATGTTACCAAATAAACCTGTAAATGTTGATGGATTTTAGAAATAGATTTCTCTGAGGTGCTGTGAAATGCTGCCAGAGCCATAAATGTTCACAAGCAAAACATAAGCTATTGGAAGACTATAAAGCTCTAATGTGACACTTTTCAACAGGATTATGGATTAGACAAAAATCACCCTGCTAAATAAATACTTACCATAGTCATTATCGTAAAAAATAATGAATTTCTGCCAGGCATATTCTGTGACCACTCTCAAGATGACATCATTTAAGTAGACAGGGGGCCGCACAGAGAGCGTGTAGTCATCGTTGCGGTTGCTCCTGGTGAGCCCGCAGCCACTCCTTGGCGTTCCTGCCGTGGAGCGCTGGATGAAGAGGTGAGGGATGTGCATGGCATCGGCCAGAGACTGCAGGGATCCTGCGGACGTGCAGCCGATGGAGCTGACGAGGGCCAGGATGCCTTGGTTCATCAGGTCACAGGCTGTAAGAAAACACAGCGATATTGGGAATGAGAGCAGTTCAGTGCACAGGGCTCATTTGCTGTCAAAACACAGACACTGGGAGCTGAAACACAGGAGGAATAATCCAGGAAAATATAGGTACATTTTTCATATTGAGTAATCCAGACATAAAATTCATCAAAATCATGAAGCTAGTCTATTCATTTTGAGGTATCTTGTGGTCTAAGCTGGAAGACTGTCCTGTCCATCCTATCCAGAAATGAATTCTCCCTTAGAAACGAGACCCACCACTGGATCTTCTCAAAAACACTAAGAACTGATTTACGCTATGGAATTGATGTGACCCTCCAAGGAGATAAGTACTCTTCAAAGCCTAGCACAACAGCTCCATGAATAATAGTATCTTTGTGTTATACAGGGAAAACCCAAAGAAATAACAGCTCAAGCTTCCTGTCAGCTTTTGAAAACTGAATAGCATTATGTACATTAACTTGTCCAAAGAAAAATGCAGTTTCTTTTGGGTTTTAAGTGATATATGTATACATGGTATGTGTATATCTAACGTAAACTTATCATATTCTTTAGAAGACAAACAACCCTCCCCTCTAAAAGCTAGTCTTATAAATAGCAAAACATTTTCAAAATTCAGTGAACAGTTTCTATACATTTACTTTTCCTCACCTCCTTAAGAAAGGCATGAAGTTGACTGTGCAAAATACAACACCATAGAACTAAATAATGGTCCTATTAGTTACAGCAGACAGCCTTAAGTACAATATCAGTGACTTCCATATTAGTACAAAAGCTTTTTATCATGAATAATTTTGATGCAATCAATAAATATCAAAGAAATTAATAATTATGTCTGTAATTTTGAAGGGTTACCTTGTGAACCAGCATCAAGTGTTTATACTGTGTTTCTAACAGGCTGGAGAGCTTGAATGAAGAAATAACATGGACTTGTAGCATAATTCCCCAGAACACACCCAAGGCTAACTTTTGAAATACTCAGTTTGCCACTGGCAGAGTTACACAAGCAGTTAACCTGCATTTATACATGTGAATGAGTAATGGTATGGTAAAGGCTAATATGTATTTAAGTATGAATATCTAGTACTAGACTGTACAATTAGTTATTTTGCAGGACTATTCTGCACACACAACAGGTGCAGGAAAAAACAAGAAACCCACGTGTGAGAATATATTCCCTTAAAAATATAAAAATATATTTTAGTGCCAGACCTGCTGTCTCATATCATACGGCTCTTACTCACACTGCGTAATATTTTACTTTGCAAACACCTATTGATCTCGATGGGAATATTTACAGTGTGAGGAATGGAGTTCCACATTCAGGCCCATATGGATATTGATTTTGAAGCCCAAGGACAGAGGTCATGAGTGCAGAGAACCACCTTCTCCTAAAGCCAGAGCTTTATTCTCATTAAGAGACAGAGATCTGGAACATACAAGGGTGTTTTCCCAAGGCCTACTGATGCTGCTGCTGAGGTTTCGTCCCTTGTGAACTCTTCTGAATTTCTTCATGAAGATAAATATGGGAGAGAGAGCATTTCCACAGAGAGTTTTCAAAGTGGTTTGGCTTAGGATAAACTTTCCCTCTGTTATATGCTCTGAACATAGCTCAGCTTCTAGACTTTAAGTTAAAGCTAACACATTTTCAATAACTGAAAGTATCCTTCTTCAGAAAAGTATCAAATATGATTGGTAATGGGACAACAAAATTATCAGCATCTCCCAAGTTTCTAAAATTTGGAACATTTTAAAACAATCTTAATAGCTATTCATCTTTTACGCTGCTTCTTACAGTCCTTTATCATCACTTTCAACAAAGATAAAAGGCTTGTCAAGTTAAATTTTTAGGGAGATGCTGAATCTCTTTCTTGATATGGTTTTCCTGTAGCAAGGACTGCAGTATCTAGGTTGCATAGCCCAGTGAGAATTCTACTGTTTGAGACAAAAACTACTTTTCATTCATATATTGCTAGATATTGATAGAATTGATAGAAATAAAATTTGTTAGATTTTGCAAAAGCCTGTATTTAATTCAAAAAAAATTCAAGTTTTTTGGCTCTGATGTCACCTGTTCAAATAAAATATGTAGTGTGACCCTTCAGTCTCTCAAACCTGACTTTTAAAAATATAGCCAAGTCAAAATGCATTACAGAAATTGCTTGAAAATGTCTAAATTTCCAGGCACATTTTCAGACTCTGAAAAACCACTCCCTGTAATGCCATGAAGTGGGAGACGTGCTTTTTACGAAAATTGCTATTGAAACGTGAAGGGGAAGAAAACAGCATGGAACATTCAGCTCCACATGACCGAATGTTAATACTGGCAAACAAACTGAATAAAGGATTAAAATCTTCTCCCTTGACACTGCATCACATTTGTTACAATAGCCTCAGGACCAAAGCTGCCCGAGTGTCTCTTTCTTCCATGATATGCTTATGAGAATTGTGTGTGCTGGATTGGGGCAATATGCACTTAATTATGCTCAAATAGACCTTACTTCTGCACACTTACAGATTATTTAATACACAGAGAGCTAGCTCCTGGAGAAGGGATTTTATCTCAGAGGCAGCTTTTTCTAGAAAATCAGTGCATGAGTTGAGAGTTCACCTTTGAGTCAGACTGACTGGATTATTCTTTGAACAGAAACATAATTTCTGCAGTATATACACATACAAAGTAAAGCCTATGCAATATGTCAAAATATCATCCACGATATTCAAATATTTCCCAGGCAAGAAGAACCTCTGTCGTCTCCAGCAGAAGAGTTGATTGGTAAAAAGCATAAGACGGAGGTCTACATGTTTTCTTCAGCCTTTTCCCACCTCACTAACAAAAGCTCTATTAAATCCTTTTCCTTGGTGTTCCAAATCTTTCAACTGTATCTTATCAATTGACTAAAAGCTGTACAAGTTCAAACATCTTTGAAATCCTGGTTGCATTCCTTTCTTGAGCCTGAAATATCCAAGTTTTGTTTTGCCCCATCTGTGTTAAGAAATCCACACTCTTTTATAGATAGATATATATATATATATATAAAAACACACGCATACACACACACACACACACACGAATGCTATCTTGGCATTCAAGAACTCTGTTGCAATTTAATTTACTACAACCTCCTTGGTCAGATGTATTTCCAAGCTGGTATGTAGTCTACTGCCAATATGACCAAGGAATATTAGCTTGCCATCAACTAGAGAAATAAAAATATTGCTGTGTCTGTTAAGTCCTCAGTCATGCCTATAGAAATGCCAAACTCAAATGGACCTGTAAACAGCTCCATTGCAAATTTAGCAAAGAAGGAGCAGAAGTTGAGTAATAGTGTTTCTAAAATATTGATTCATACCGTAAGTTACATTTAAACATCAGTTGTCCAGATATTAGTTCACCCTTATAACCACCACATAGCAGATATTAGCAGCTTCATCTTCACCAACTAAAGGAATAAAACTGATCATATCATTTTAAGCATTGCATAGAGAGAATATGAAGAATATCAATAAGTTGATTTAAAATGCTTCTCCATTTTATATATATATATATATATATCACGTATAGCACACGCTGGCATGCACTCAGCATTATGTTTAACTCTCCAGCTTATCTGGATTTTTTTCAAAATGCAAAGTTTCTGAATTTTCAGAGTTGGTGGGCCAATCGCCAGTAACAGAAAAGCAATCTTTTAGAGTAAAATCTCTTGTTAGCTTGGCAGGCATCTAAAGAAAATAAAAAACCTAATTTTGTGGTTAGTATGCTATTTTTTTTAAAAATAAAGACCACAGCCAATTCAATTTGAAATAAATAATTTACATCTAGGCTATCAGCTTGTACAAGCATTTCCAGCAAAGCAGAATTTAAATGGCTGTGGTAACAAATGTGTCCTTAAAAAGAGTTCTCTCTAAAATGGAAACAATGGTAGGTCCTTAAATAACTACTAGTTGCTGTAATTTAGAAAGAAAACAAAAAAAACCCTATAAATAAGAGCAAGTTAAAAACAGATGTAGGAATAAATAAGAAGCACCAAAAAAGAGGGGACTACTGAGAATTAACCACTGCTATGAAAGTGAGAATTTTCTTACTTATTTCTCCCATGTTCTTCTTGATAGTAAATCACAACACATCACCCTCATCTACTATGAACTGATGAGCCAAACTGAAAAAAAGTAGTGTAAGATCTCTAGAGACTTCAATAGCAGTCAATTTTGCTCCCACTTAAATTGCTGGTTAAACAAAGTCAGACCAGCTCTTAAAATTATGTTTTTGAAAATGCTAAATGCTGTGCATAATGAGTGGGTAGAGTCCCTTTAAATAATCAGACATGTATTCCACAGGTCTTTTCCTCTTCTGTAACCTAGAAACTACCAGGCTCCTTCCAAAACTGTAGCATTCTTTGACTGTGATGATGTTGAGCGAACAAAAATTACACCTAAATGCTGTTCCCAGAATCATGGTCCCATGGGCCTGAGTCGCACACCCCAATGTCATTCCCCACGATGTCCTCTTCATCATTTCAATCTCACTGCTCGTGGATGTTTTCCACATATTATCTACATGGAGTAATGCCTCAAAGCTATTCATCTGAATGTGAATCTGGGGAAGAAAACCTCTCTTGACTGATATCTCTGGTTTGGGATGGAGACTATAAACAGTTTGTTACCCCGGGAATCTGCTCTATGTTTTGAAAGTGCTCCAAGGACTTTTCACCAGGAGGGCTCCATACAGCTGGGCCAAATTTGCTTTCCTTTGGTTTCTGCTGGAGGTGAATACAGTCTTTCCACAGACACATTTTTTATCTTCTTACTCTCTTTTAGAGCCTGTACATTTCACCACCAGATGAATCACAGGTTCCCTGGAAGAATATTCAGATTTGTTCCCCATTCCATCCAAATGGCCAAGAACGTACAATCTGGTCAGAGGTCAGGAAAACAAATCTAATCCATAGGAGCCTCGGGTTTTCCCCATACGTTAACAATGAAGAGAGTATTCATGGGTTTATCAATGCTTTCCAAAAATTCACCATCCCTATTTGTACTAATCCACATCCAAATCAGGATACACGACTGATTCAAGGGTCAAAATACCTGAACCCCTATAAATGAATATTAGGCAGCTTCTACATAGCTTTGAAAATATAAGCTATTATTTCTTGTTTATTTTGAGAACATGCTGTTGGCTGCTGCTCAAATCCTTTCTAATTTTCAGGGTGCTGATGAAGACTGAGGGACAATAGCATGCAAATTCTCTGTTGCAAAGGGTAAGGAATAAGGTTAAAATCTGCATTTCTCTCACTGTGATGTTCTTCTCCCTCCCAAAATGCAATTTTTTTGTCTTTGTCACCTTTAAACACTCCCCAAACCACTCATTAATTCATTGCAGAAAGATAATGTATTCACATGAAAACTGACAAGAAGTTTAAACAGATAAACTACAGGTCTTTCTGTTTGGTGCTCATAATCTCCGATACAAGAAGTAGAACGAAATGTGATTATGAGATCCATGATCAAATGAGATTGGCCTCAAATTTCCAATAAATCTTTTTAGTCACTTTTGGATGGCAATTCTGCTCTTGCAAATTATTTTTCCTTCGTAACACAACGGTTTATACCAGACTTAGAGCTGAATTATTTCAAGAAGAGTGACAGCACATTTTTAATATATCCTGAAAACTCTTCAGAAGGAAATGAGGATAAGGTGAGGAGGAGGGGAAATTATTGACTGGATTTTAAAGAATATTCTCCTCTGCAATGCAGATAACAGTCTATCCTGTTCCTTTTTTGTATAAGGTTATAGAATTCCACTTCATTTACATCTTCTCTGTAAACATTAGTAAAAACTTCCCTCCCGCCACTACATTATACACAAATTGGACTGCTAACAGTATTTTAAACTCACTTGTAATTAACCTTTAAGGGATTTTAGTTTGTCATGACTGTAAAACAAACCTGGTTTTAAGCCTTAGCAGCTGTACTTTCTAAGCCTTGGGATTTCTTTGTTTGGGAAAAATAATCCAAACTTCTGATATCTAAAAGCTATTACCAGGAAGCGCATTTGCATCTCTGTTGCACAAAACACCACAACCACTTTTGGAATTTTTAATACTGAAAAGCATTTGAGAGTCTTTTCTGGGTCAGATATCTTCCTGTATACAAGCCTTGCCAATTATGGTAGCGTTAAATCCATCACATTAAAATGCAATAATTAATCTGAGCCTTAAAAAAAATGAACTAAAAGTCTCCCAAGTTTGGAGGAAAGCAAGGTTTATACATGAAAGGTATTTTGATGCAGTTGCTTGCAGGATTCAGCAAGAGGGCTTGAAAGAAGCACAGCTTACAAAGGCTACCAAACAGAAAGAAGGCTCCACAACTTCTCTTTTTGGACAAATGTCCTGATTTATTTACTTTTTCCTACATGCCAACCTGCAGCTCTTCTGTTCCATTCTACAGAGGCACAAAGAGGATACGTGTCTTGCCAGGTTAGCACATCAGGCAGAGAAACAGCAGTACAACTTCTTATATTTTTAAAATCTGGTTTCACCTAGCACTCAACAACTGCACCCAGGCTTTGTCTCAGAGAAATGATGGTTCCCAGTTTTTCAAGAAGCCTGAATTTTTAAAAAAAAATTTAGAAGCACCCCCATCATTTTAAAGAAGTTACACAGCCACAAGTCTTAAGCTGAAGAGTGGCTTTAGCTGCCATGTCTGTTAGGCTGTAAACATGAGTGTACTCCCCAAATGGACAGGATACTTTTCAGGGTGCTATGGTTGAGATGTTAAAAGAGGCTGTAGTGTTGATATATCTGGAAAGAGGAGGCTGCTCCGGGCAGCACTGTTGTAGAAAGGTTTGATACGTGTGCTAAGGGGTGAAGAGGGGCAGGGAAAGAAGGAAGTTAAAATCGATTAAAGCTGGGCAGTGACATTCACTGGAGAAAAGGCTAGATACACATCACAAAGTTAACCTCTAGAATCCTGGCATCCTGACAACAGGGATGTCTGTCTGAAAAGGTAAGTAGCCTACTGGAAAATAAGAAATGCAAGGAAACCCAGGCATGGGTTTCCCATTCCAAAACCCACTCCAAAACCCATTCCAAGAATGACTCCAAAATATTCTCTTTTATTTGTGCTGAACTCCCATGGACATAAGCCAAATCTCATCTACTGCCAGCATCCTTGCTCGAAGTGTTGCATGAGCAATTTCCATTCATCCATTCAGCAAAATGAAAACTTTTCATTTCAAGTGCAATCATTGGTAGATTCCACTTGATTACCTAATTTATGACGAAGGACATATTACCTCAGTATACCATGACAACTTCCTCCATCCCTTACTTTGTTCCTTCACCCTTGCTCTGTTTCTGAATCTTTTATTTCCTTAGCCAGCACCACTTGAGGAGTTATTAAGCAGCACATACTGTCTGATACCCTTTTAATATCTAGCTTGTCTGCTGCAGAGCAGACAATTGCTGCATAGTAGCAATTATATGGAAACAAAAAGGCTGAGTCTTAAAGCAGCTTAATATAAAATTAAATATAATTTTATCAAAAGATAACATCCTGATAGAATTAGAGTAAATCCCTGTGATTTTATGTTCTCTGGAAGCCTAAATAGAAGCACTGGGGGAAAAAAAAATCAACAACAAAACCTGTTAAAACCTTGAGCATCAGCATTTCTTGTTTTATGAACCTGCTCAAAATAAGCCAGGGTAATTTTCTTGTTAAGAGGATAAAACACTGAACCTCATGACATTTGACAAAAATTACACTTTCCTTGCCCCCTGTAAATCAAACTGTCTCGCAATCTTCCCTTCCATCCTTTCTATCTCGATTCTAACTTTCCTTCCTATCTGATTTTTCTTGCCCTGAGCATTACAGAGCATTGGCTTTCATCCTCCCATTGCCTGTTCTCACTCTCTCCTTAGAATCTGCTCCAGCCAGACAAAACAACTCGCTTTTCCTCTTCATGTCACCTCATCCATCTCTTCTAATTTTTTTTCCCCACTTACTTCACCCCATTGTCTCCAATGCCCAGAAACAAGATCTAGAGGACTTAACACTGGACTGAGAATCTGAAGACTCATATCCTGGGGCCAACTCTGGCATCACTTTGTTGCATAACTAATTTGGGATTAGTAATCTGATTTCCCTTATGCTTTGGTGATTATGATAGTTTGACACCTTTGTAAAACACATGGTCTAAATAAAAGAGATTACACTTGTGATCCCCCACACCCATTTTTTCAAGGTTAGAAGCCCTGTTTCTGAGCATAACTCACATTGCCAGAAGTTCCTTTACATCTCCTCTCTTTTCTGAATGCTCGTGTTCCATAGCCCCCCCTTCTCTTGCCCAAACTATTAATATGGAGACAACAGGCTCTGCTGGAGAGATACAGTGGGAAGCACAATACCACAGCCTAGTCCAGGGCAGACAAAAGAACACACAGCTGGTAGCAATAGTTTAATTGGAAGCCCTACAATGGGAAGAGCTGCCTGTGCTGCCCTGGATGAGCTTGGCATCCTTCCAAGCACAGATATTACTGAAAAACACTGTTCAAAAATGAGACCATCCCCCAAATGAAAAGAAATCTGCGAACAGTAATCTGGGAGAGCTTTCTTTCCTACAAGCAATGCAAGCAGCAAATATTCAGGGAATGTTGTGCTATGGGGACAGCTAAGCAACTTTTTCAGTCTTTTAATGTAGCATTGTAAGACAGAGTATTTTCATAAGCTGAAAAATGTATACATTTATTTCTTAAAAGAAACCCCCCAAACAACAATGACAACAACAACAACAAAACCAAGAAAAACCAAACCAAACCAAAAAACCAAAAAAAAAAAAAACCAGAAAAAAAAAGAGCCAATTCTACCAGATGAGGGAATCAAACAGAACAACTTAAGAGCAAACAATACCAAGGCCAGATCTTGCATTTACCACAAAAAAGGGAAGCAGACTCTACATCAAATAAAGAACTTTGTATGAGAATAAGCAGAAAGTAAGGGAGGTGGTACCTCAGTTGCAAAAAATACATGGCTGTGAAAAAACTGGGAAGTCCGTAGGAGTTCCGAACATCAGTTCCATTAGCAACTTAGCCACTCAAGAAAACCTCAGATGAGTCAAAACAACTATCACCATTATTATTTGCTAAGAATAGACATTGTGCTTGTTTCACTGACTGACATATAGAATAGCAAGCATGATAAGAATAAAAAAAACAACTGCCCTTAACTTCTTTTTTTTTATTTGCAGCTCTGAAAGTGCTTTGCAAAGATGCTCAGCATCTTCATCTCTATTTGACAGAATAAAAAACCCCAGATGTGCCAAGAGGAGTTTCTTACCCAAGGTCAAATAGCAAGGCAAGAAAATTGTTTTCCATGCCAAGCTCAAAGGCTGAAAATAAAGCTCTTTGTTGCAGCTTTTCCTTGTTTGTTTTGTGCATTAGCATGCTGTTGAAAGTGTTTTATGTTCTGAGCCCAATGTAACAATGCTTTACGAAAATGAAAGATTTTGAAGGAAGGCAAGGCAGCCTACAAAACAGGATTAAGTGACAAAGACTTCCAGATCCACAGTGACCCCAAAGCAAGACCACTGTTGATTACGAGAAAATATTGAGACACAAGCATGTAGGTAATGGAGAGTGAACGTGGTAAAGGAAAGCAGAGCTGTAGGTGAGACACAAACTATTGGCGGATAACACAAAATGCCAGCAGACATGGAGAATGCATTATAAGAAGAAATATTCAATAAAGGAGTAAACATTTCACAAGGAAAATTACAGATACAGTGTTCAACAGAAGGGAATTTGTAAGACACTGAGGTAAGGGGGGATAGGGCGGAACCATGCATGGAAAATTCGACTCCTGGGCTCATGATCATGAGTTTTGGAAAAAGACGTATATACTCCTATCAGAGGACTCCAGCATCTCAGGTCATATTACTTACAAACATTCTCCACATGGTTTCATACCTGACATGCAGCGTGATTGGTTCTAACAAACCCAGATAATTCACAGATTCACCAACAACTACGTAAGACCTTGAAACCCAGAACAACACACTGACAAAGAGCTGAGGGTGCAATGCTGACATAGGGAAGATGAGAATTCAGAAATGTTAAAACCATGCTAGTGAAAGGCATGGGGAGAGCAAAAAAAGGGAACACAGTGTTTTGCAAGTAACAACAAAAAAGGAATAAAACAAGGGGTGTAATCACAGCTTTGAGGTAATAGAGAAGGATGTTAAATGTTACTCGGTAAGTGCTGAGACAGTGAGATTTGCAGTCAGGAAGTAATAAATCCATTTAGATATCAGGGAGGAGGAGGATGCAGGTTGCTGCAATGTGGGAGTAATGGAAGGGAGCAGAAGATACAGCAAGGAGGACAGTGACAGTGCTACTGCACTGTATCTGCTGAAGTGCAAATAGTCAATGCATTGACAAACGTGTCAGCTGAAAGGGCACTGGGGAAAAATCAACTTGGTGCATGTTACAGACGAAGCAGCAGCTGGGCTTGGCAGCAGCTTCAGCATGTGAAGAGAAGTCTAGAGAAGAAAAAATGTGCCTAAGTCTGAGAGTCTATTTTTACTTTCTTACTCCAGGAATAATAATGATGCAGTGTTCCTTTAGTGCCAGTTGCAACCTTTTACTGAGATTGCTTTGACTGTAATGGCTGCAAGAGATGCCAGGAAAAGAAGGTAACGCAGCTTTTCTTTTCCCTTGACTTTTTCCAATGTCACAGAAAAAGAAATTTGCATAACTCCAAAATGGAAAATATACATTTTCAGCAAGGAGCATTTGAGTAACACTAAACATTTAACCTTAATTGAAAGCAGCAGTTTTTCTAAACTATGGTAAAATGGGATTGAAAGGAAATTTAAAACTCATCTCTGACATCAGAGGGATGTGTCCAACAAAAACATGACCAATGAACTATTAGAAATCAATTGACACAAATCCTATTTGGAATCAGAGGCAAAGCTTTCCTTTGCCTCCAAAGTAGCATTTTAAAATTGTGACAAACACAAAACCACGTAGGGAGTAAAAAAAGAGTGGTCTCAGCTTCCAAAGCTACAGCAGAAGTAGTTTTGTACAGCCATACAGCAGAAGACAGCCATGTGCAGGAGCACCATGTGGAGTGAAGCAGTAGAACTGCTGAGTCTGCTCACTTGTTTTTCCCTGAAATGGAAATTACAATTTTCTTCCTAGATCTCTTAAAATCTTTTAATTGCTATTGTATCTAAGCACCAGTTCTCACTGTGTTGCTTCAGATACCAGCGAGTCTTCACTGAAGACTTCACTCCTGTGGTGCAGCACTTCATGTATTTACTGACATGATTTTTTTCTCCAGCTCTTTCGTGCTGCCACAATAACTCCTCAAAACAAGAGTATTGACTCCACTACAAGATTCTGTCTTCTTTATTCATTTTGCATTGGTATTGCCTCTCAAGCAGTAACCAAGTTGGTCTGTCACTACTGGATGTGAAAGAGAGGGGAACCAGGATTACTGTGTATATCAAGAGCTCCTAGCCGTGGATTGCAAATAGTGTAATTCCCTTTGACTTGCCTTTTCCATGCATTTAGCTTGCATAGCTTGTAGGGATGCCCTGAAACTGGCAATAAATGAGAGTGCCACATAACACCTTCTGATCTGCAGATATCATTTGTAGGAAAGCAGAGGCAAAAACAAAGAACTGACATAAAAAGCGTTCTTTTCATTCAAGCATGTCCAATACTTTATGAAAACAAGGAAGTATGATTATTCCCATTTTACCATAAGATCTGAAGGATATAACAGGCTAAAAAAAAAAAAGCAGCACATCTGAAGAACTGGAGTTACAAAAGACTGCTATTCTGCCTAGTAAAATGCTGGCCCATACACATGGAAGTGGCACTCCAAATGCCTTTTTGCCGTTTGAATCCTGTGTGTGCAATAGAAAAAATGCTGAAGTTTCAGAAAGGCTCTTTTAGGACTGAGTAAAGCAGTATTTTCTTAAGTCACATGAACACTGCCAAGGAGGTTGTAGCAATGCTTGCATGGTCCATGTGCCATTGGTCTGGTCTGATCAAAGTGCAGACACTGCCTACCTTTCCCACTTCCTCTCATTAGTGTGTTACAGGAGGCATTCCACGGGAAAAAATAAGGAAGGTCAGTTTTCAGAAATTTAATTACAGATGACTAGCTGTCAAGAGTAAATAATTTCAAAATTCATTTTAACACATGAGTTTGCATAATTCTAATGCATTATTCCATTGTCTGTAAGTCCGTTTCTGCAGAACTTGGATAAAATAGGAGGCTTAAGCTTAGCAAATAGCCCTGATCTCATTTCACCAGTTTGGAAAGGTGTGAAGTTTTCTGACTTTTCCAAGGGTTATGCTTGATTTTCACTTGTGATTTAGTGATGAGAGACCCAAGAACATTCTTCCATTCCTCGAGTTTTATACAATCAATTATCTTCCTTTGTGAGAAGGGGAATTTCAGACTGCTGTATTCTAAGGTACTGTTAGTTAGCCATTATTTTTCTTTCATTCCCTCCCCCTTGCTGCTTTTGATAACAGCTTCTTTTTTCATTGCAATGCAGTGAATACACTGGAGATTTTTTTTTTTTTTAATAGCAATTGGATGTATGCATTTTCTTATTTGGTCTGTCAGCAGCACCCATGCACACCAGAATGTATGTATACACAGAAAATTTGACATGACTGTCTCCAACTTCTCATGCACAGCAATATTCTGTGACAAGATGCATGGGGTAAATGCAAAACCTAGAGAAAAATACATGCTTCAACTTGAACATAGTCTCTATTATTTATGAAAGTTGCCTGCACTTCTAACTCTTTAAGACATCCAACCACAGAAAAAGTATAAGGTCAGTGCTTTGCAAAACTGCAAAGTAACACAGGCAAATATTTAGCATTAATGCAAGGGATGACTGAAAATCCAGTGACTTTATCCCCACAATAGAAAATTAAAGCCTTTTTTAGCCTTAAGTTGACATTTGAATTAATGCATCTTTCATTGCTTGTTATTTTATATGAAGGCAGATGAGCAATGTCAAATACTATGGAATAAGGTGATTTACACACGTTATGAGGATTGTCAAATTACTACACTTCCCAAAGTAAGCAACAAAAGGTGAGACAGAGCAGGAAGGGGAAAAAGGAAATCCTCTCATTCTCAGTATCACTGTCATTACTAGAGACAAAACTAATCGATGTTAAAATCCAGAGATGTCAAATAGAGAATGCCTTGTATCTTCATGCATCTCTAAGGCTGGCAAACACCAGGAACTAGTGGAGCATTTAAAGCACAAAAGAAACGAACCCACAACCAACAAACAAAATGAAAACAAAGACACAACCCAGCCCTATACTCAAACTTCATCTGTTTGAAAAATAAGGACAGCTCTGGAAATGCAGTAAAAAGTCCTGTTTAAAGTGATTTTTTCAAAAGTTTCTTCCAGTGAGAAACATTTTTTCGTATCAGCTCATATTTTTTCCACTGCTTTTTGCCAATTGGCACTTAAAGCATCCAAGGATCTGAGGTTTTGGTGGCAAGCTAAAATTGTGATTACAATTCCTTTAAACGCCTAGGGAACGCCTCCCAGGACTGGCATCATCAATATGCCTTATCCTAACTCCTTCTTGAAAGGTCTTGCTTCCCCAAGAATTCCTTTTTCTTCAAAGGAGAGGCAGGTATAGAGCTTTGAATAGATCTATATGATGTGTGTCTCGGTTTGAAAGACAGGTGTCTGCTAAGGAGGGCAGGAGCCCATCCCCCTGGGAACGGAAAATGCAACCCCCTTCCCTCTGAATTATTATAAATTTGAAATTGAGGGGGCTTTCAGGCAAAGATATGAGGAATAGGAATAACAGGTTTTTTACCTATCTATCTATCTATCTATCTATCTATCTATATATATCTATCTATATATATATAACAAAGCAATAATACAGAAACACTGGTTTAATCTGACAGTCAGGGGTGCAACCTGGCACTCTGCTGGGCAGGGTGTTGGTAGCAGTCCAATTCGGTGGTAGCTGCAGTTCTCTTTGAAGTGGTCCTGTTGAAGTGGTGATCCTGTAGAAAGGCCTGGTCCTCCTCGGAAAGTCCAGTCGTGGTAGTGCGGCTCTCGTCCTCTGGGATCCCAGCAGGTAAGGCTGCTTGTGCTGTTCCAGACCCCAGATTTTTATCCAGGTGGGAATGCTTGGCTCCTTCCCCCTGGCCGGAGCATCTCACAATGGGATGGTCAGTCATAGGGCAAGGCACTGATGGGGCCATTAACAGGAGATAGCCCAGGTGCAGTTATCTCTGAGTCATACAGCAAGGCATTGTTGGGCCCATTAACAGGAGATAGTCCAGAGGGAGGAGGCAAGGAACATTGCTACACCTGGTTTCAACAGCTCATGAAGATGGTAATAGAATACTTGTAAGCCAGGACAATGTGCTTCAGCCTCCTACCCATGGGCATCCACACTCCCCAGTGGAACAAGGTTTCAGCCACAGTTTCACTGTGGAACTCATGTGTTTACCTCACTCTTGATGTTTTCCATAAAGACAATTGCCTACATCCATACTGCCCTGCCTGTGCCATGATTTGGATAAAGTCCTCTACATCAGCTTCCATAGAAGAGCCTGGCCGATCGGTTCCTCTTTACTTCCCTGTGCAGATTCCTGGGAAGGTCTCCAAGTCTATCACCAAAAGCCAGATTTGCAGATTTCGTTGGAGAACAACAATGAAACGTACCGTAAAAGCTCTTTGAGGTGGGAGGAAATTTCAGGGGGCTGCAGACCTCAAACCATCCTCTTCTGTCACCTTTTCTAGAACCTAATCCAGCCGTTTCTCAAAAACAACAAACAAATTGCTTTGCAGACCACAGTGAGTTCTGAGGAACAATCCCCAATCTAACATATGCCACTGCTTTGTAATCACACATACACTGAATTGTCACTGTTTCACGTTTCTATCAGCTGAAGGACAGCTTTCTTCACATGCAAATTTTTTTTCTATACCTGGGAGTATAGAAACAGAAATAGAAACTCCTCTGGCTGTAGAGTATGTAAACTGCCCACTGCCTTGGGTTACCGTCTTTTTGCCGTTAATAGGAGCTGGCACAGGCTTGTGGATTCACACTTGCATATCCTGCTGCAGAGTTAGGAACTACTGCTTTTTACAAAGTGTCTTCTCCTTTCACAGAGGAAGACTACAGCACATAATGCTGTTTCAGTGCAAAGGGAATTGTTACCAGTACTGTTGTTACAGTACAACAGTACAACAGTACTGTTGTTATGAAAAATAGATTAGACAAAACAATACATTTTATAGAACGCTGATCACAGGAAGAAAGATATAATTAGTAGGGCAACTGTTTTAAAATGCAGGCTACGACCACTTTCCCTCATCTGAAGTACAGAGGATTAGCAATTCTGCAAATCAGAAACCTGACTATTTCAAGTGAGGGGATTTTCAAACAGCATGTCCCTATGATGTTAGGTAAACCTGGACAAACTAGACCAGGGAAAATTTCACAAAAGACAGACAGCATGGCCCTGAGGAAGCAGACAGCTGTGAAGGAGAAGGAGGAACTGCTGGCTGGCGAAGATCACTTTTTGTTTGACTTTGCCACTAGTAACAGCAGGCCATGCTTCTTTACACATTCATTTTAAACACCAGCCAAGGGGCACTCCAGCTTTCTGGGTTTTATTGTTTTCACCATTCTTCTTCAAAATACAGTTCCACTTGCTTTTCCAAGGTGGTATGACAGAAATGGGTCCCCTCGAGATATACTATAAATTATGGCAATTTAAACAAACTAAAGACTAGTTCCTACAAATTGAACTAACCTAGCATATACCCATAGCAGTCTTAATTATAGGGAACAAAAATCCAACCAGTCCAATGCAAGCACACTGTGGTCAGATGTTTACTTAGTATTCCACTATTTTCTTTGTAATATAATGTTAAAGGAAGGACTTAGAGTTTATAACTATTGTATTATTAATTTTACCTATTCTCATCAATCAATACAGATATGTGTAAGTCTATATAACAGAATGTGGAATTGAAAGTAAAGCCTTGATTTCATCTTTTTGGGAAGTCCCTCACTACCACTGGAGTTGTTCCAGGCAGGATAGGTAAAACCCTAAGAATAGACAGGCTGCTGCAGGATTTTATCTATCGTGTTACACAGTATTTTAAAAGACTTAAGGTAGGACTTCTACAGAAGTCTTACCAGTAATTGTCTCTGCAAGCAAAGGTCACCAGCTTTTCATCCAGAGGGCTGCTGATGCCTTCAAATTCCTGAATTAAATTAGTTCACCTCTGTCTGGACCCAGAAACTCTACTCTACCACTGTGCTAAAGAGAAAACGGGTAAAGTGCTGTGCCTTTGTGTGATAAGCCCTTACAACAAAAGCAGATACTTGATGAGGCCCCAAAGTACTGGGAAAATTTTTTCCTTAATTATTAAAACAATTGTTGTGGCACTGTTTATTTGGAGAGACTTACCACTTGAAATCCCTACACACATAATCAACACATAGCAATTAAAGCCATCATTCAGGATGCGGAGGATTTAAACCCAGTTTTCTTCTTTACCTAACACCACCACCTTATGCGACCCAGGCCCAGGGATTCTGTTACTACTCAGAGAGGATTATTCTGGGTACTGAAGACCCAGTTTGCCTCTCTGACCATTTCACCTTGCATAGGCTGTTCAAAAACATAATGGAACATGGGCTGTAACCCAGGGGTCCAGCAGCCTGCTCTTCTCCCATCAGACACGTTGTCCTTATGATTATGAGAGATATAAGTTGAAATCCTCTGAGGCAGAAAAGAATTTGTGCCTCCTATATCCTGACTGTGTGCACAAATCACTCCACTATCATGCAAAAGAAGAAAATATCCTCCCTTAGAAAGTCTGCAAATTTAAACTCTCATCTCTCTTGCTGCTTCTTACAAAAACTTTTTTGGTTTGGATACAGTAGATACCTCTTGTCTACTGGAATAAATTTTTTTCTTATTTAATTCTTTTAATATCTTCTTTTCAGCAAACCATGAAGTCTAATTGCACACAGGCATGAAATTCCACATTATCCAGGCACTCTTTAGCAGACTGCTGAGAAGATCTATGGAACACATAACCAGCAAGCATCTTAAAGGAAAGGAAGCACAATGGTGTCTCTCTGAAATCTGTGCTCAAAACCCAACTGATAGAGAATCTTCGAATCCAGCAATATAGAGATTCCTGTGGTGATACTTTACACAGATTTTGAAAGACAAATGTGTATTATTTAATTTATTTAATTTTGGGTAGGTGACAATATAAAATCAAAACAAGCACACAACAAGATTTGATGCTTAAGCAATATTTGGCCATATTCTAGGTTGCCAGAGAGAGTACACTGATGAGGAGTTGTCTAAGAGGGCTCACTTTGTGTTTTACAAATTAAAATCAACCAACCAAACAAAAGCCCCAAATTCAACTCAATTAAAAACCTGCCAGGCAAACAGGAAATGCAAACAAGACAGTAAAATGTCTAAACATAAGAAAAAACCCCAAACAAAATCCAAACAATGCCTCGCCCCAAAAAATCAACAACAACCCCCAAAATAACCAACAAAAACCCCCCAAAAAACTACACCACCACCAAACCCCTAATACTTTAAGGATTATATCTCAAAATAAAACCCTTCAAAGCTTTTCTTCCCATACCAAATAACCTCTTACAGAAACTAGGGACACTTCATGCCATACTAATTTAAAAAAAAAAAAAAAAAAATCAATGTTCCGGNCAATCCCAAACAAATTAAAAAAAAAAAAAAAAAGATACATGAAAAGCCTAATTTGAGGTAGTTACAGGAATCCATTCCATATTTCCTCTAAATATGCTATGCTTTTATTCTTTGCTGAACTTTGCTGAAATTTCTTGAATTTGTATTTTATGAGACAGACATACTTTTAAGCAGGGACCACAAATGAGCACACGCAGCTTTATTCATGAGACAGTGATAACAGATATTGAACTTAGAGTTGCATGTGAGATAATTTACCTCACCTGCATTTTTGAGATTTTAGTAATCTCTATTGCTTTGCATCTGAACAGCACCAAAACATCTAAAAGATCTGCTGTCAAACACATTAAAAGCACAAAACCCCTTCAAATATTGTCTATATTTACTGAAAGAGTGCAGGGGGGAAAAGAAAAAAGCTAAAAGGATCAGTAAGTGTTTATTTTTGTAGACTGAAAATGCTGCAATAATGAAAGACTGAACCAGGGTCATCCTGCAATAAGTTAGAAATAAGATTCATGGCACTCATCTGAAATGAGGGGAAATGAAAAAAATCCCTGAAAATATAAACAGAAAACCAAATATTTTACATCTTTTCAACACGTTAGCCTGCTGGGCTACTTTGGGGCAAAAATAATCCATTGTGGGCCTGTATAAGTATTTTTAAATAAGCTCTGCTGGAGCATCCACAATAGCTCCATTTTTACTTATAGGGTAAAACCAGTGTGATTTCCATTAGCAATAATTAATTTCTTCAAAGTGGATAAACTGGGGCAAATTCAAAGCTAGTATAAGCAAAGGGAACTCCACGCTGCTATGGAAGTGTTCAGAAAAATCCATTGTGCTTTCATTTGCCCTCTTTTTCCTTGGTACCGTTTTTCCTGGGGGAAAGCTGCCTTATCCAATTACACTAACTAGAAAGATAAGAGAACTAGTAAACCTACCTGATAGTACTGTTCTGTATCAATTGGGATATACTGCTCAGTACTTTGAGGTTAAGTAAAGCACTGTGTAACATCAGGAGAATCATATTAGTTTGCTGGAGGTAAAACTACTTCTAATCCTAACAGAGAGGCTTCATCACTCCTGGTTATCCCTCAGGAAGCAGGGGATAAAAACATCAAGGTTGCTTTCCTCCTTCCTTACTACACTCAAGCTGTTTCAGGTTGCTGAGTCATTGAATAAGATCCAACCCTTCAGTTCATCCTTAAAATGTCACATTTAATTAAAACTTTCTTGTTGCCTTACTTCTTTGTCATCCTTCTTTCACCAAAAGCAAGCCTAGACATTGGACCTCAGAACAGCACCTTTTTCTCCTTCCAAAACAAGCCCTGGCACAAAGAATATTTACGCTTCTAAGTGGTTTGGGCATGTCCCTAGTCTAAATGTACTTACTAAAAAAAACATTATAAAAGAATAATAAAATCAATCTTGATTTTCATTTTTTTTAATAATGATTCCTTAAAATGATTGTGAGGTACCGCCACACTTACTGCTTCATAACATCTCTATCAAGAATTTATAAAGGGAATGGTTGTTAAGAGCCCACACATTTAAACAACTTCAGCAGGTTGAGAGAAATAGAGATAAGACAGAAGTGGAGCAGGGAAGAAAATGTTTATTTTTTTTTCCACTCCCTTTGGCATTTGTTGAGAGGCTTTAGAGGAATCAATATTCTCAGATTTATAAGGAAAGCAAGCAGGGGGCCCCAAATTTCATGGCCTTTACAGAAGCAGACTTCCTGTTAGCTCCACTAAGGAAATGTCAGATCATGATGACAGCCCACATCAGCAGCTACCCGAGAGCCATCACGTTGACTAAATAGCCCGGAATAGGGGAACTGTGCGAATCATCAGCTGGAAAGTGCTAAGAAGCTGTCAGAAAAACAACCAAACCCAAAACACATACACAAGACACTGTGTTGTTTTAGCCAGGAGTGAAAAGAGAAATAGGTCTTCTAGTTATAAATTATTTTTAGTACCACAGAGAAGTGACGTGCCAAGGCCATCTCTCTAGATAACATCCCCCTGCAGAGCAAACAGAGGCAGTGACTACTCTTGCTCACTCGCTGGCTATGAGGTGGCTGGCCATGATGTGACAAATCTGACTTCAGGAGCAAAATCTTCTCTGTAGGAAAGTGACTGATGTTTGACCACAAGCACTATGGTAGCCTTATCATAGAGAATGCAAAGAGCAGAAATATTGCATCCCTTAAAAGAAAAAATCAGAAAGCTGCAATGATTTTTAGCTTAAAAGAAAGAGGGGAAAAAAACCAAACTGAGAACAAAATTCATGTAAATGCTTATTAGTTACAAATGCTCTATTAGATCAGCTGGGCAAAACCCACAAAAATAGCAGCTTGTGAGAATGGTTGTTGGCCTGAGTGCAGGCCAATCAATCCATTATAATTTAAGTGCAAGCTGCTCTGGTAGAGACATTAGTTTCCTACTACATCACATTTGCCAGCTTGGGGCAGGGGGGACTGTTGGAACGGGAGACCTCTAGGACTGGGGCTTGCCAATGACTTGCAGATCTCAGAGAGAACCTTGTTCATTACATGCGATGATTTGTCAAAATGTCCCATTTTTACACCACATGAGAAATGTTCACTTCTCAGAACGAGTGATTTCCTAGGAGTAGGGGCATCTAGATTATATATTCTCATAACATTTAGGCTTATGAGGAACGAAATTTTTGAAAATGTTGCCAAGCCAAGACATACTAACTCTCATCAAAATGCAATTCTCAAACAGCACACCACACCCACCAAGATGTGACAAAATGTAATAGATTCCTTGCCAGAATGACAGACAAACATTTTTCTTTTAAAAATGTATTTTGGGGGTGGGGGAGGGGAGTCGGGAGGAATATAACCAAGTAAACGTATATATTATCCAAAAACTTCACAAGAATCAAAGTGTGGAAGGAATCACCCCCATGCTCAGAAGAAGATGGCAGTATATCCTGCATTCATTAACAGCCAGCTTATGGCTTGCCAACTACCTGAACTTTTTCCAAATGCTTTAGCTAGCTCAAATTTGACTGCAGTCCATTTTGGCCACAAATTTAAAAATATGTCCTTCCGTTCATGTGTATTGCAATCATTTTGTAAGTCCTAGAGCCAGGCATTACAATTACAACATGCATTACTCAAGCATTTATGTGCTCTATTTGGTTATTTTTATCACATTCATGCATGCAAGAGTACATCTCAAATAACTCAGACCACATCAATTTCAATTCATTTAAAGCACAGAAAACCTCTATGTTCGCTCCAGAAATTAGGACATTAAGAGATTCCTTATCCAGGAATGGGGAACATTTATTGCAGTGCCTTATTTTTAAGGGAATCTGTGTTTTTTCTTTGGCTTAACTGGCAGACACAGAATGACAGAATGGGTCAGGCTGGAAGGGATCACAGTGTGTCATCTGGTCCAACCTCCCTGCTCAAGCAGGGTCATCCTGCACAGAGCACATGGCACAGGACTGCATCCAGACGGTTCTTGGATATGTCCAGGGAGGGAGAATCCACAGCCTCACTGGGCAATCTGTTCCACTGCTCAGTCTCTCTTTACCACAGCTCAGTTGCAGTAAACATTCATGTTCATCATGTGTATTGTAACAAATCTCACTTAAACAGAATTCTGACATTTTCTAGTAGAAATGCTCAGCTCACCACAGATCTCTTCCACACCAGTAATGAGTTTCAGCAGTGAAAAATGATACTCTCTACAATTTTTTCTCACTCATCTTCTCAATACCTATTTTCTTCAGTATTTCCTGCTGAGTACCCTTTTAAAGTTTAAATCATCTTTTGACATAATAGACAGGCAAGTGTTTCAATAAAAAAAAAAACACATGAAATTTTCCAGGATCAGAGCCCCAAATACAACTGGAGGAGGGAAAGAGACATTCAGTAGGTGGTATGTCTACAACAAATCAAGTTATCTTAGCTTAAAGGCTTGGATAGTTAGTTGTTGAAGACAGAGGCTGATTCAATCCACAAACAATTTTTAACAGGAAGTGTTTCTAGAACTGAACCATCCTCTTGACACCCTGCCTTTCAGTACTTGTATCATGGATGAAGTCCCCTCTCAGTTGTCTCTTCTTGAGGCTGAACAGGCCCAGCTCCCTCAGCCTCTCCTTGTAAGAGAGATGCTCCAGTCCCCTTCTCATCTTTGTTGCCCTCTTCTGGACCTGCTCCAGGGGCTCCATGTACCAGAAGTTACAAATACCTGTTAACCACGATCACTTCATCAAACAGCTACAACTCAGTTCACGCCCGTGAACTTATCTATAACCAACTCTTCCTTTGAACGGACAGTGTTTACCAACTGCAGAGAAGGCTAGAAATACAGAAAAACGCTGTAAGCAGTATCCACAGTGAAGTGTCTCTCAACTTGGGGCAAACTATGGGTACAAAGTCCCAAATTTTTCTTCTTCTGTGTGGATACTCACAGGCTGCCTCTCTGCATAACTAACTATTTCTCCACAGGTATTTGAATCAGAACAACTGTCCCACTTTGCTGGTGTCACTTCAGTTTGATCCATGGCATATGTAGCCATGAAAGTGGCTACAATCTGGAAAGTATTTGGCTAGAGAGAGACTCGACAGACAAAAGCAGACAGAAATGGGCAAAGCAGCTTTTTAGAGTCTGGTTTTGGATATGACAAATCCTGTAGCATTTCAGCAATAAAAAATATTTTAACTAGCTGTACTATTGTATGTTGCAATGTTTTGCAATTGTGTAACTCGGCGTCATTATGATATATAAAGATATCAATTGTCATGAAAAATGCAGCACTTAGAAGATGAAGATCCATAGAGAAAACATAGTCCCACTGAAGGCAATGGCCATCTCCTTCTTTTATAAATCCTATTCCTATCAACAACCTCCCTCTTTTTTTGTTTGATTACTGTCAGACTCTATTTGTAAAGACTTATTTTATTAGAAGGAATGTAAAAAAATCATGGTTACCTATTCAGAAGTATATCTGAAATGCCGAGTTCTGTATTCTGTTTCAGTGGCTTCAGAAATTTGACTAAGTTGCACATCAATTATTCAGGGTGGAAGAGGAAACTTTCATAAACTCCCATTGCTTCTGAATTGCAGTGGTGGCCTTTCCCTCTTCACAGGGGTGCAATACATGCAGTATACACTTCACATGTATGTGTTATGTAGAAGTCTGTGATGATTGATAAAAACAGCGTGATGCACAATAAATCACAGGATGACAGGCATGATTAGAGCAGCCTTATGAAATGTCAAGTCAGGTCACAAAAGCCCAAGATCACAGAATCACAGAATCATTCAAGCTGGGAAAGACCTCCAAGATCATCAAGCCCAGGCTTTGACTGATCACCACCTTGTCAACTAGACCATGGCACTGAGTACCACATCCAGTTGTTTCTTGAACCCTGCCAGGAATGGTGACCCCTTATGTCTTAACATAATGTAAATCTTTCACTTAAATACAGTTTCAGATTTACTTCTTTATACTGAAGAACAGTATCCTTCCCTATAATAAAAAAATCTCTTTTTTTTCCATGGTATAAAGCTACAAAATATAAGAAGTTCACAGGGAAGCTAGTAATCCTTCCAATACTTCTTGAAACAGTAATTCACCTATTTAATAAAAATTTCTAAAATTTTGCCATCATTTTCCATCTCTCTTTCTTTCCCTCCTCCTCCTTCTACTTTTTTAATTAAAGCTTCTAAGGAACACTTATTGAAAGGTCTTTTATCCTCTTATTGCTTTTTTAATTCTTTACCTCAGTCCTTTTATACTCCTCCTTAATCATGAATGCAAATAAAATTCAAAGTGTAATCAGCAGCTGCCTAAGGAGAGCACCGAGCTCTGTTGCCATGGGAACAGTCAAGTCAGTTCTTGACCAGCGGAGGAATCCCACCTATGTTTCTGCCGTATTCCTTGCACCATCCCTCACCCCTTTTGGTTTCCAACCACACTTGCTTCCCTGGAACATGCCATATCTGACAACAAATATTTTCCTTTGATCTAATGACAAATGATCACCAACACAAAATTTTTTTATACACAAAACCAACCACCAGCAGCACTGGTCTGTGCAGTGGTCCCCCACACTGAGCATCATCCCAGGGCTCATGGCTCCTTTTCTACCCTACGTTTATTTGCCAAAGTACATCATCAATTACATCAACAGCACCCATCACACTGTAGGTGCAGCAAGCAACTAGTGATGCTGCCAAAGTAACAGAGCACTTGATTTTAGTCCAGCTATTAAGAGGAGATGAAACTAGACTGACTTTCCTGCAACATGATAAGGCAAATGTTTTCAATTTGAGAGAGTCTTCCAAGTACGAGACATCTCGGCACCTAGCCTTTTACATAGTGACTATTTCTTACTAAAGAGCTCTCAGTGGTGCTGGATCACTACAAGAAAAATAATATATCCAAACACCCATGTATTATATTTACTATTTATATGATTTTGGGAACAACTGTTCTAACATCCTGCACTTCCCTCTACTCACCTTTGCTGAGGTTCTTGCCATATTTTGACACTTTGTCAGTGTAAACAGGTCAGCCCAATGTTTCCAACTGAGGGATAAAAACATCACTGGATTGTTTCTGAAAATCTCCAGACAGGCCTGGTTAAGATCCACTTTATATAAACTGTGAATATCTGAAGTGGAAGGACCTGATAATGATGGCCAGTTTTGTCTTATTTCTACATTCTTCATCGCAGCTGAGCTTTTGCCCAGCATTTGATAAATGTCTGATTCTTCTATTGTTTTTTGGCAAGTGCACTGCAACTCAACAAATTTCAAATATGCTTGAGACATTCAGCACTAATTAAACTTTTCAATAAATAAATGGGAAAACCTTTAATCTTACAAACTCAGAGAGAATCCTCAGGGGACAGCTGTTGTCCTGTCTGAGGCAGCTGGATATTTATAGCACGTACATATATCAACTCAGACACGGATATATAGATATATACATATATTCAAGAAAGCAAATGAAAACAGAATAATAAATAGAAAAATAATAATTTCCTTTAGTTAACCTATATCTAGAAACTACATTAAATGGCCAAAGTCTAAAAATTCCTGCTTACTTAAGACTTGGTTAATTGAACTTTTACCCCTTGGCACTTGTGCCAAGGCACAATGTGCCTTCATTAAATGCAATAATAAAATACCCTAACTAGGCCACAGTCACCTCCATTTACTCTCATTATGCCAAATCAGTCTCATCAGAGATGTCCCAACTCAAGTCAGTCTGTTCTAACGAAACAAAAGTAAATCACACAGGATGCCTCTGCATACCTTTAGGAAAAGGCAAATCTGAAATACACCACGTTCCCCTGCCGAGTGAATTTCATTCTCAGACATTCCCAATTACATCCCTGGGAACAGAGAGAACCACAGAGACAACCAACTTGCTCCTTCTTCTTACACTGAGGTCTGACAATTAACTGTACATGAGTCCTCTCCTGTAATATCTTTATTCCTCTTTCAATCATTTGAAAGCTGAGTACAAAAGAGAGCAAACTTTTGCAAGCGAGACAAAAAGGCAAGTCCTTGAACAGAACCACATGCTTTCTATCACTTCATATAATTAACTGTGTAGCATTAAGAAAGGCCCTTCTATATAAGCAAACCTTTGCATTCAAAGTGTTTTTTAAACATTGTCTCCATAAAGCCAATGAAGCATAGCATAGATCCATGTTGTGGTTATAGGCAGTACTTTTTCTGGCAATTGTAAATTCAGCTTGTCTTTTGAAACCTCCACCACAGCAAGAAGGCTTCAAAAGTTTATTTTGAATGTTTATCTTTTACTCTGCAAAGCAGACATCAGAGAAACTGTAACTAGAAGAACCTTATCAAAATAGGAGATAAATGAAAGATACAAAGCAAAGAGAAAGAAAATCAATCTGTGAAGAAATTGCTCTGATACCTTATTAGAATGACACTTGTTTTGGCACTGTGTCTTACTGGCTTTATGCCAGATGCTTACTTCAAATAAAAATATCATGTATTGATATAAGGCTTCATGTAAATATGAGCAACACACTCTAATATAATCTAGCAGATTCATCTAACATTGCAATCTCTCGTGGGCAGCCATCGTCATGATTAAGCAAAATATATAATAATAAAAAATTAAAGTTAATTAAAGGGAATGACAGTAAAAGGCAACTGGGGAAAAAAAGGAATAAATGGGAATTATATAGAGGGTATAACTTCATTCTTAAATTCTCTGATTAGGTATGATCCTCCAGTGAAGGAAGCACAGAATATCATTAGTTATAAAGGACACCTTGATGTGGTCAGGTTTCCTGTTTTCTGGCAGAGTGGTGGAGATGGGAAAAAAGGTGAAATAGGTTGAAACCATATTTCATCTTCCAGTTTTTATCAAAAAACAGTAATGCATTAACCTCTCTATACATATCTGTTTTGTTCAGACAGGGTGAAGCTGGAAAGTCCAAACTCTATTAACATTTTCAAAAAAAACAATAAATCCACCTATCTCAGGACAACTGGTAATCACAAAATAAATGAGGTCACTCTGCCCTTCTCTTACAGCCTGTGATTCTTTTACATCTAGAACATTAACCATGATAAAACATGATGTCTGTACCTACAATTATGCCAACACTGCCTCTGGAGGGCCTATGAGGTTTTTTTCTCTCTTACTATTTACCATGTTTTGTATTTATAATTCATGTCCTTTAATTACACTAATATATTTTATCCGAAGGTTGTTATTGTTGCTCTCATTTTTTTTTACTCTCACTCCTGCTTAACACATTATTTCACACCCAAACCCAGATGTTCATGTTTCTCTCCTAGGTATCAAATTTTAAATCAGGTTTTCTTGCAGTCAGTTGTGAGCGTCTGTTAGCACCGTACATTTCATGCTCTTGTGAGCACGACACGTAGTGCACACCCAGCTCTTGCCATGTCTTTTACCATCCTGATGCTGTACATTCCCTAAAACCAGCCTTGTGGGAGCACACTGAAGTTACCTACATTACAAGGAAGCTCAAGAGAAATACATCACACTATGCCTTCTGGAAATCACCTGCAGCTCCGTTTGCGTGATAAAAACCAGTGATTTACTCATTCTCCTTGTACACAGCACCTAGAAACGAAACCCTTTGCAGTGGGTTGAATCCCAATCCCATTGGTCTGAGGCACAGACAAGCTCTTGGGTTGTTTCTTGGTTTGAGAAAAGGAGATAGAAACACCGTTGCTTTTGTTTGAAGCGTTGATCAGGTCTTCCTCAAGAAGACTAACTCACGTGTCATTTAGCTACTGAATGGAGCTAAACTTTAAAAAGTAAAGTTCATGTGTAGAATAATAACCCTTTTCTTTGTTGTCCGCTTGCATGAGACAGATGTAAAAGATGCATCCTTCACTTCACTTTGATATTTTCTTGTGTTCTGAAAACTTAAAATAAAATTTTGGGGCTGCTTTCAGAACAAATCTCTGGTTTTAATTTCTGCTTGGGCTATGCTATGGCACATTACTCCTAGAAATGTCTCAAAACCATTTAATGTGTCTCAAAGTAAGCCACAAATATAACATTAATGATTTGCTCTCTGTGCATTGGGATGGCTATGAGGTGAATCAAGAAAAATGGTCCTATACTTTTCTTTAGAAAAAATTATTTTAGGTTGACTGTACTGCGACCTTTGAAGGTAGCTTCAGCTCAGTTAAATCTCATAAGTATTTTTTTTCCATTTAGTCTTTTTAAGAGAACCCTCTGGTTTCCCCTGTAAAATCTGAGCAGAAAAGTCCTCCATCTTGCATCAGAATGTGAGGCAGGCTGCGAAGAGAAAACACTATTCAAAATGAAGTCAGAATGTAATAATTACACATTTGCTTGAGTAAGATATCAAGTCACCTCACCGTTGCTATATCTCTTCAATTTTAACTTCTGAAACAGTTTTGCTTTCCCTGTCAGTACCAAAATAAGCCAGTTACTCTTTTAATCTAATAGCCTTCAATCTTTCTCTTGAAATAAAATGTCACCTTAAAGCAAAGACTAGCTTGATGAAAAATTATTTTGTTCTATCTTTCATTTCTGATCAAGCATGTCCCTGCAATGTCAACATGAAATTATCTTCATCCTCCAGGAGGAATCTGCATTGAATGAATTGTTTTAAAAATAATGTATCTATTGTTCTGACTCTGAAAAGGAGGATGGTACAGTACTCAATTTTGACTGCAAAAGAAAAGTGTTGCAAGGTATTGAAATATTTTACTTAATAAATAATTGGGATATTGCTTCAGACAGCATAAATCTGATTGCAAGGTCAAATTAAAAACCCCCAAACAAACAAACATGCAAACTAGAAACAAAAACTCACACTCCAAACACTCAACTTCAAATCTGCATTTGGCAACGACTTAACCGACTGATTCAGAAAAAATTGCACCTGTTGTTTCTCTCTTAGGGCTGAAAGCCGCTTCAGTATCAGACATCACTTCCTTTTTCTCCTTCCCCAGAATTAAATGGGATGAAAATATATTGCACTCTTTGTGACTAAGAGAGCTCATAATCAACACAAGCCATAACAATGTTAGAATGCCTAGTAAAGCAGTATGGGGTTTCATTGCCATTTCTGGGAGTTCAGAGCGACAGTAAGTACAGCCAATTGCAATGTAATCACCTTAAGTAATTCCAGTTTAACAAGTCTAGTTCATTTAAGATTTTTCTAGTCACTTTTTAAAGTCAGAGTTGGAATTATTTGATATAAAAGCAGAGTCAGGGAACACATCACTATCATAAGACAAGTTTTGAGCATTTAAATGGCCTTTATATACTCCACCATTATTGCTAGCATGTTTCATCTTGGGTTTGGACACCGTTAGAATTGCAAGCTCTAATGTATGTGGGGGGAAACCAAAGCAATTTATTTGTACCTTGTTCAACGTGCCTATAAAAAACTGCTAATATTTTTCCATAGTGGTTGCCTTTCTAGGTTTCTTTTTTATATGCTTCAGCTGTTCTCTTTAATAACAAAGTTAGTCTCTTATTCAGGAAGCAATGCCTGAATACGAAATATTACAGATCAGACTGTTTTTAATGTAGATAAAAGTGTGGCACAGTAAAATAAAAAATAAGTTGTAGTGCCTCTAATAAAAGAAATTTATAACTCAAAACCACTCTTTGCAGATAAAGCTTCATTACAGCTGTACTTGCTTTGTTTTAACCGGAAATTAAAGCAGTATTTAAGCAATAAAAGTAAAAGTTTCATTACAAGTTAAAGAAGTTAGAAAAGAACAAACGCCCTAATGACAAATAAAACACATCCAGCGAACACACACTCTCTTTCACCATTGGAGACATTTTAATTTTCATCCCATTAGTAAACTTTGTTTTACTTGAAAAATGTCTTGATGTATCTCCATTTCCCAAAAAGCTACATTCCAGACTATATAACTTCATAACCATATTAATGGTTATTTGCATAGAAAGAAGGAATTTTACATCTCTCCACTTTACCTGGAAGCACAGAAGTTACCAGGCATATACATGAAATGAATATTATTTATAACAAATTACGGCACACCAAAACAATCAAAGGACATAGCAGTGAATGAACTGCCACAGTGCCAGAGCCACTGACCGAACTGCAAAGGACGGAAGTAATTGTTTCACATCATGATGCAGAGAGAAATAATTTCTGGTGCAAGGGAAAGAACCAGCCCTGATCATCAGGCACTGACTTCAATAACACTTTTTGAACTGTTCCAACTAAATAGGTTTGTAGTCTTCTATGCAATATTCCTGAGGCAGCAAAGCTTACATGTACCTGTTAGGATGCTCTGCTGAATCAGGCCCCTTCAGCACTTACAAGCATTTAGAGCACTGATTTATAAAATGAAAACAAGCATTTCAAGCTACAAAGAGCTAAATGTAACCTGGTATATTAAGAACACCAAAACCAAAAGAAAAACAAGCAAAAAACCCCAACCAACCAATCCCATATAACAACAACAATGACCAACCAACGAGCCAACTGAAAAACCCCCAACAAAAAAACCAAAACAAAAACCCCAAACCCCACAAAACCAAAAACAAACAATGAAAGATAAATGAAAGGTAAATCCTTCAAATTACTAGAAAGGTGATTTTCTTTCAGGCAAACCTGTTAACTGCTGCTGGGAGTTATGTAAATATTTAAGCATAATAAGCATCCAGCCATGGAGTTCATATCTGTAAACAGTGCAATGATTTACAACCCTTCAAACTGAAAACTCTACATTTTTTTTTATACTGTATCTTATATGCAAATTTACCTGTGTTTTCTGTTAGAGAATTACATGATGAAGAGTCCAGCTCAGAGAAACAGCTGGATGGTTTGGGTTTGTTGGTTTCTTTTTTTTTCATAAAGAATTGGTATGTTTTTACACCTTGCTCTATTCTGCCTTCAGCAACTGCACAAATATTTATCCAGTGTACAAAAGACTGACACACTCATTTCCCTTTTACCTACTAGCCTAATGGCCTCTGAAGTTTATACATTTAACCACTTGGCTGCCTTCTCATCATTTCCCATGCCGGCTCCTGGCTCAGCTTACCAAGTAGCATCTGCCTGACAAAATGGTCACACTGACACACAGCACTATGGTCAAGGTTGACGAGTGACAGTTTTACCTCTCTCTTGTGACAAGCAATTACTTTGCAGTGATGTGAGAAAATATTAAGGTAGGTACTACAGGTTTGTATTTCCCAATTTGTGAATCAGTGATTTTCAGGTTTTATTTAATCAGTTAAGGCAAAAGATGTCACTTCTAACTTTAACATTACGAAAATGCTTAGGCTGTAATTCTTCCTCACCCCTTCAGAAACACATTCAATCTCCATGGTTTTCCTCAACTGTCTGAATTATGTACTAGAGAAAAGAAGAGAGTTTGTCTTCTCAAACAACAGAAGATGCAGCAAACCTACTTCACAGATTTGACTTCTTCTTGGAGTCAGAAATATCTTCTCTTAGAGATGACATAAGGATTTCTTTGGGTACCTGTTTTCCACTCTAGATCAACATCTAACTCAAAGGAAGGACACAACACACCTTCAAGTAAAAATGGTATTCACACCCATATTCTGTCAGAGAAAATGTTAGCCTGCTTACTCCCAGTAAAACATCTGCAAGGCATTGACAGTGAAGTACTTGAGGTAGGAATGAATACCTTGGAAATTAGTGGTTGGCTGGATATTTTGTAGAAGACAGCCTAAAAACAGAATCAATTTTCCCTACATACAGCATGGGGAAACACTTTGGAAACATTGATGCTATTATAAGTACAGTAGTTAATTCTTTCCTAGTTTATGTTTAATTTACAGGTAAAAATGTTCTGCAGATTTCTCCAGCTGTGCTCCCTTTGCAGATTGTGAGATGCAGCAATCTGTTGGGAGAGCAGCTGTTAGTTCACATGTAGTTTTATTTGCATCAATGTAAAATAGCAGCTTGCTACATGAATAAAACATGCTTTCTCTTTGCCCTGTTCTGGTAGAAAGATTTATCCATTTAATTTATTTTTACATCAAAGAGCTTTATTTTTAAAGAAGATTTCTTTTTTTAGATGAAAATTTATTTTCAGTTATGTATTTTAAGATTCTAAAATGCCCATGTAGTCTTTTTAGAATGGGTGGTATCTCTTTTTGCTCTGAACAGAGATAGCTTTGCAAACAGATTTCAAAATATGTTCAGTCAATACTTTGTTTGAAAAGCCCACCTCCATGCCATTCACCACAATGATCAAATGCACAGTAACTTTCAGAATTATATGCAGAAATGTGGCATCTCCAATAGCAATGGTAACTACATTATGTTTTGGATGTTTTCAAAATTTAGTGGCTAATTCAAAATGTCTAGGGAGATATTAATGATGATCCCTTATCCCAATACCTCAGATGCAAATCAGCATCCAATTTCAGATAAAATAAGGAATCCATAGGAAGCCTGTGAGGCAGACTCTAAAATGTTTAAAGCACACTTAAATTGGATTTATGCCTATCACGTTGCTGTGGGACTGACCCTGACCTTCTACACTCAGTGATGTCTGTTAATAGAGAGGACCTTGTGTACAAGGCCGCTGATCAATGCTGTAACTTCCCTAGGTTTCCAGTCTCTCCCATTCAACTCAGCTGGGCACTAGGGTCCAGTTAGGAACCTGAGAAACACCCCAAACAACAGCTCCAAAAGGCTGCAGGCCATTTCCTGCGCTTTGTCTGAATGCTTTCTAAAAAGCTCTGTTTTGTAGAGAACACCCATCCTACTGATGCCTTAATTTCTGTCTTTTTTCTGTCTTAGGTTTCTTTATCAGGTCTGTCCTTTTACTTTGTATGTAGAATCATTTAAATACGCTACTTCATAGCTCCTTCTTCAGTCAAGGAAATGTTTTTTGTCAACAACATATAGCTTTTTTTGTGCTGACATATTGCAGGGTTTTTTGTTGTTGTTGGTTTTGTTTTTTAATTTTTGTTTGGGGTTGTTTTTACATCCCATCCTTTTAGTGCCTAAATGAGTTCGCTTAAATATAACTTAAGATCATGCTTCCGCTCACAGCTGCTGCCATAACAAGAGCAGCTGAATTCATATAATCTGAGTTCATTAAAATTTTTAAAATTCAAGGCCAAGTTTTTCATGAAACCTTTTTAAACATATAGAACACTTCCTACTAGCATAAATGGTATTTCTCAGGAGAGCCTGACACTTGAGGGCAAAACAAAAATGAGACCTTTACCACACCCGCATTTACCTTTCCTCTAAATGTTGTAAGAGGGCAGTAGGGAGGAACCATGTAATATGTTTAACTTCAGACACAGCTCTCAAGAAACACCAGACTCCAAGGAAAAAAGATCAGTATTTGTTTGAAAATGTTTCAGCAAACCTGCAGCCAAACACAAACATCAGCATCTTATTCCTTTCCATATGAACTAAATCACAGCTTTATCTGATTTCATCAGGCATTCTGTAATGTTTCTTTTATTTTTTTAAGACCTCCATTCTACCTCTCAGATTGCAATTGCTCTGCCATTCATGAGATTACATCTGTACCAGCTAAAGCCTTACCAGTCTTTACAATAGCTCGAAGATAGTTTCCACAGATACAGGGCACCAACCATTTGTCATTTTTCTGCAACAGCTGAACTTTCAGATCGATTACAAAAAGAAGCAGTGATAAAGTAAACAAGATATGTCACCGGTCTGGATTCCAGGAACTAGATTTTGCCACTCTGACAAACACCATTACTCTTCCCCCAGGGGCATAACTAGGCTATTCATAAAGCAAGACACCATCTACACTGAAAAAGGGTTAAGGACCTGACTCTACATAGAATAGGATAATTTAGGTTGGAAAAGCCCTTTGAGATCATTGAGTTCAGCCATAAACAAACACTGCCATGCATTTGTCTGCATATATTATACATATACATACATATACATACACAGCATATTTTTAATCATATATCATGTATCTCTACTGTGTGTGTCAGTCTCTTCCAAATTACAAGTGATAAGATAAGAGAAAATGGCCTCAAGTTGCACCAGAGGAGGTTTAGCATTGATATTAGGGACAATTTCTTCACTGAGTGTGCTGTCAAGCATTGGATCAGACTGCCCAGGGAAGTGGTTGAGTCACCATTCCTGGAGGTATTAAAAAAATGCGTCGATGTGGCACTTGGGGACATGGCTTAGTGGAGGACTTGGCAGTGTTGGGTTAACAGTAGCACTCAATGATCCCAGAGGTCTTTTCCAACCTAAACAGTTCAGTGTTTCTCTGTACCTCCGCACATACACGGACCCTCCGATCATCCAATTCCTATTCGTATGCTTCCTTCACTTGCATGCAAACCATACAAACCTATTCAGCACCCTGGCTGGGTGCAGAGCCTTCCATCATCACTTGAGCCTCATTTGTCTCCAACTAGATTCTCAAATGGATTTTAAAGAGACATTAGCACACTACTCTGAAAAAAGATGCTAGATTGTTTGGACCTCATTATGGAATACAAATTGGATAAAAGCATTAACTTTCTCCCCACTTCACATTAGGTATAATGAGCAGATTTATCTTCTATTTTCCATGTGCTTTTTCCCCTCACAGACAGCAGGGAGTATACCAAGATAAGTATAAAAAAGCTCCATGTTTTGAACTCATTTTAACTTGTTGCCTGAAAAATTTGCAGGAGTGATGAGTGCCACTGCCTACTGATCATTCTTTTGTTTCTTTAGACACTCCCTGAGGTGATTTAATGGACTTCTCCCTATATAACCTTCACTGGAGTACTGTGAGAGTGAATGAAGAGTTGAATAGTTCATCTTGTTTTCAATTAAACAACTGTGTTCTTCTACAGAATCCCATTCTATTTAAACTCTCCGTGCCTAATAACTGCTGAGTTCAGCCAATCTAAATTTCAGCTCACCATCTTTTTAATAGTGTTATGTTTGAAAAGTAAGTCACAAAGCCTCATGTGAACCCAAATGCATTTCGATACTGCCACTATGGCTTTTACACTCCGTTGAAATATCTATAAAAAGGCTTTTCCCATTTAATCACAGTGAACCTTAGGCTACTAGCAAAACGTTGGCATATTCAGCTCCTGGCCCCTCCAATGTTTCACGAAAGAAATACACTCTAAAATAAACATACCAGGTACAATGTTGAAATTGATAGAATAGACAAAATTTCTAAGAGTGATGGGAACAAAATATTTTGGTAACCTTAGTCAAATAGTGAAGGATAGGCATGAATTAAGGCAATAGGAAGTGGTCAATAAGTCAAGTAACAGGAGGTTAAATATGAGCTCACATACTGAGTAAAAACACTGGAAGGCAGACAGGAAAACTAATACAAGTAAGCCAAGGTTTATGTTACTCAGGACAAAGATCAGTCAAATGTTTTTACCAAACTCCTCTCTCACTCTCACTGCTGATTCCTGTTGCCATATTTCTCCACCTGCATCATACAGTCAGCATGAGCTGTAGAAAGAGATCTATACCCCACTGAAGCAGACTCAATGAGCAAACCTCCTGTTTTCAGTTTTCACCATTATCCAAGTAATTTCTTATTGTTATTAAAGACATAGCTGCTAAAAATAACGGAAAGATAGTTTTAAAAATCACCCTTTTTTCAAAGTGTTCAGGAAACATAACATCCTCAAGAGCCAGGTTAAGTTACCACACTCATTCCTACTCCATTTTTCAAAGAAAACGCATTGATTTTAATTCCTGGATCCAAATACATCTTCTATTTTGGATGTTATGAAGATTTATGAGACATGAATAACAAAATTTGAAATCAGATAGAATTCAAATTAACAAAGGTCTTGTGGAACCAGTTCACTGCAGAGACTGACTGACATTTGAGCTGCAAGCCACCAGAAAGGCTCAAGAGATTTTTTTGTGCCCTCCAGTTTAGATTAGACCATTGACACCAATTTTTAAATAAGTTTAAATACAAGCATTGATTTCTCATTTGCTCTCACTTTTTTCCTATCTTCTATTATTATTTAGCAGCCAGTTATGTTTTGAAGTGAGCTTCTAGCTAAACAGCAATGTGACTCAGACTTTGAAGGGCAGATTTGCCCATTTAATATTATATTATATTAAAAATATATTTTAATTATCTTTAAAAATCTCCAAAACAGAACAAACACACACAAACAAACCAAGAAACAGAACAAGCCTCAACAATCTCCAACCCTCAACATCAGCCATGTTCCAAAATGTTCTGAAGCAACCCGGCTTGCCAGACCTTTAGTACATCATTGGAGTTACAGGATTTTCCCCTAACCTTGTCAGACCTCAAGATGGAACCCCCTTTGAAGTCTCTGTATCTTTTACACCTAAACAGCTTCTATGCCACAGATATCCCATCCATCATACTCCCTGGACCTTGCAAGTGACCAAGTGCCTGATGCACAGTTTCGATAGGACGGTGCAAGGGTAAAAGAAGTACAATAAATATATGGTGCTAAAGCAAATATTTGCTGCTTCCTGCATTCAGAAATAATCTAAAGTTCTCCCATCTTATACACTTCACTGAAATTTGAAAACAAAAAAGCTATTCTGACAGCTTGGTTTGGTAAGACATCTGACTATCGTGTCTGTGAGACTGGAGGCAGAGCGGCTGATTTTGATAGAAGGAAAGTACAAGTCCTACTTATTGTCATCCTTACTATAATTATTAAAAAAAAGGAAATACATCAATAGGTATTGAAAGACATCAATAGACTCCCACAAATAATTTTAACCAGAGAGAAAACTGGCCCTATCTTCTACATGACACCGAGCACAGAAAACCAGGCCACTTGATTTGACTTAGAACTGATGGAGCTGCTGCTGCTTCTCCCTCCCCGAAAGGTTTTAGAGTATTTGTAGCTCAGCAAAGCACCCAGATACCATGTCCTTGAGGGAGTGTGTGTGCATGTGCGAAACAGAGCCCTGCAGTTCTGCACTCAACACTTAAACCCGTGTCATAAGTCCAAGTTTGCTCCAAAGCAGTTGAGGGACATTTTCTCCTCGTGTAGCCTTTGCCATTTTTCTGCTGCAGCTAAAGTGTAAAGATCAATGTCAAAGGGAATATCTCAGCAAGCAAAGAGGAGATGATACTGGTTTCATTTCTAGTGGCAAGATTCTGCCACTCTGCATCAGAAATAATTGTGTCCTTTACTGCAGAAGACCACGAGGCCACATACAAGCTCAAGCACAGCTTGGGGCAGAACTCTACTTTTAGGGAAGGTCAGTGAGAGACATGTTACTACACATACAGCTATGGAAGCTCAGAAAGTCCCCACTTACATTCTTTTAAAGGATTTCTTACAATCATACTGGCAGATAGAGTATTTTTTGTTTCTCTTTTTTAATTAAAAACTCTACACAGTGATAATGCTGCAATGCTCTACACAACACAGAGTAAAAATGAGCAGAACCTGCAAACTATTCTACAAATCCATGTTCTCCCGCAAAGTTAATTTAGTAAGGTTCTCATAAATGTTCTTGTTTGATAATTAAATGGAGTATAAAAATAATAATAAAACCTGGCATAATTGCAGTGCTAAAATAATCCTGCACCTGCACAACGAACTGCTTGGTAATCAGCCAGATGCTACATTTTATCTAAATGCCCGTATTACAACACTGACAATATCCTGGTGTACCACCTTCTTTTCTTTCTCCAAGAGTAAAGAAACCCTCAGAGTCCCTCCCGCGGCTGATCCCAATAGTTAAACATCAGCTTCACAGTTGTGACTGACTCTACACTGAGCCTGGATCTCAGCCAGCTTGAAATTATGTCCCAAAAAGTGCAGTACATAGCCACAGGAGAGCGAGACAAGCACATGCTTTTCACCATGGAATATAAGGTTACATATGCACCACTATGTTTTACCATTTATTACAGCGCTGATGACTTTCACAGCTACAGAGGAGCCTCCTTCCCCACAAAGGATGTGAAGGCAAGCAGAAGGTATCAACCAGTGGGCCTTGATATTGCAATTAATTAATTAATATGTTTACTGCATAATTTAAAGTGGAAAGAAAAGCTAGCATTTGAAACTGACTAGAATCCATGCATTTCCTCTTGTTAGCAAACGTGAGATCTTATTGCACATCATTCCATAAAACACACTTTCCACTTTTTTACTTAATACCACAATGTCATTGTGCTTTTGTCACGCTATTCATATGAATAAACATTACTTTTATGGTTTGTAAATATAGGTAACAAAATCAAGCTTTAAAAAAAGACATTTATCTACAAAAATGGCCTTTTCATTTTCACATTCAATACAATAATAATCACCAATAATTTTCTTGGGAGACAATTACCTGTGATTCAGAAAGTTCCCTGTAATTAAATTATTACAGATGTTCAGAATGGTGTGTTCATACCCCAGTGAAACCTTCAAAATTTGAGTTAATATGTTTAGATTACTCCAATCCTTTGGATAAGATCAAACTGAGCAACAGTTTAATATCAATATGCTCTCTCTGAGAAACAGCAGAAAACCAGATTTGATGATCTAATAGGATTTTTTCTCCAGATATTCTAAAGGTTTTGATTCAATGAGTTTTTCACCAATGTCAAGTATCTAAACTAAACTACTATGAACATTTGAGAAGAGTCAGTCTTCCTTACAATAAAATCTGCACTCAAAGTTATAGAAATAAGACAAGGCTTGCAGACTGAAGGGTCAAATCCTCATTTAGTAAAGAAAAGAGTCTCAAAATACTTTCAGACTCTATCTGTGAATTCTCCTGGTCCTCAAACTAATAGAAAAATTATATACACTCTTAAAGTTGTATTTGTGATTGTTAACCAAAAAATGGGGCTATTTTAACCAACTAAAGCATTCTATATTTTCTTCTCAACAATGAAGTGAAGCTGCTCTTTGCCTATTGTTGACTTTAGAATATTTTTATCAAATAGAGCTAATGTTTTATTTGCCCAAGGTGGGATTTCACGAGAAAGTTTTGTTTCCAGAAAGTACCTAGTGTTCCACTTCTGAAAACACAGCTCTCTACAGGTTCTGGTGGTCCTTACTGTGAGTGAAGCAATGAAAAACAGTAGTTAACTTTTACCTCTTCATCATTCAGAGGATCTCACACCTCTGCTGTCACTAAACCATGGGCTTGTTATTATCTGGGACTGCCACAGGTATTTAATTATAAAGCCAGTATAAATGAAAACAGTCTTCTTTTCCCCCTCAAACTAGGATCCTGACTCTAAGAAAAAGTGAACACAGCAAACCTTTATCAGCAAAAGCAAGCAAAACATTTCCTCTTTCTCTTCTGAGTTATTCTTATAATTACACTGAGTTTTAGACAGCACAGCTTATAAAAGGCAAAGTACACAATTACTGATAAACAGTCTATTTTTCACTCTGTTGTCCCCTTCTGATCTTTTTTGCCCCCGTGTTACTTATAACAACATTAATTGATGCCCAATCCCCCACCAGTTGATTAGAGAGCACGAGGGAATCGTACCTACATGAGACTCAGTGCAACAGTTCAGCAGTTGAAAGAGAGAAGTCCAGCTGAGACAGAGCAGGAACTTTACAGAGTGCTTTTAGAAACCAACACCAAACAACAAAAAAATAGCAAGAAAATCCCTGTTTGCATTCCTCACATTGCAGAGACAAGTGCTGCTGCTGCACAGGCATTGCCATCATTGAAATACAAATGTACAATATTAATACAATACAACTGCACACTGTAATCACACTTTAGTTTAGTCATTTAAATATTTCAGTATGTAGTACCAGTATTTTGGTAACTGCACTCTTGCTGCCAACCTCCTTAGTTTTCTGACCTGGAAGACAGGAATAGCCACAGAAGGGTTCCCCCCTGACAAACCCACTCTGCTTTTACCGAGTCTATGGATCTGCAGCTGTCACACTTTAGAAGACTTCAGAAAATACAGAAAATTTCCAACTCTACATATTACAAAGCCAGTAACTTCCTAGACTGCCACCTTGTTTGCTACTCCAATGCTGTATTTTGCACACTAAGACAGTACTTTTTCCAGAATACACAATGGCTTCATGCAGCCCAAATGAATTGGTCAAATCTGGTCATGGTGAGATATGGACCATAATTTTCTCAACATTTATTGGGAACTATTTTCTCATTTCAGAAACAAAAATCTGAGCAGTTTTTATCTAATGTGTCTCCTGTCATTTCTCATCTAAACCAACACCCCTTTCAAATCTATTTCATTATGCCTTTCTTTTCCCAAAAGAATAAATTTCTCTCTTCAGTAATTGCAAAAAGCAGAATGCATTAACACTTTTAATTTATTTTAAAAAATTATTTGCAATGAATACCATGTGCTGCTTTTGATTACTCTAACAGATTATAACTATTTCTTTACTCGGTACTGCAAACTCCAAAACCAGTACAGTTTTTGTCAAATACATAAAAGGAGATTAATTTACCCACACTCCTTTTCTCCAAGCTAAACACCCCCAGCTCCCTCAGCTGCTCCTCATAGGATTTCGTGCTCCAGACCCTTCCCCAGCTCCATTGCCCTTCTCTGGACAGCCTCCAGCACCTCAATGTTTTTCCTCTTGTGAGGGGCCCACAACTGAACACAGCACCTGAGGTGCAGCCTCACCAGTGCCCAGCACAGGGGCACGATGACATCCCTGATCCTGCTGGCCATGCTGTTACTGGCACAAGCCAGGCCTTCTTGGCCACACTGCTAGCTCAGCCCAGTATGTGCCCATTTTCTCAGAGAGCTGATGAATATAAAAATCCTTCTCAGTGTCCTGATGACCTCTCAAGTGAAAGTTTTTAAGCATTCCTATAATTTACTTCCCAATTTTTAGCAACTTGATAATCTACAGAAGAATTTTTCATCTAATACCTATATCTCTGAATAATATTCACCTTGAAGCTTTGTGGTTTTGTGTGTTGGGGTTTTTTTAATATAATTATTTGAAACTTGAGTACGTATTTTGAAACAAAAAAACTGTCTATCTCAATAATACTTTTAAAGTACGTGAGTAATATTTGTGATTTAAGTCTTCCTTCAACAAAAGCCTGTGGCAGCTAAACAGAGGTAGCAGTGTCCATTTATGCACAAGACATGTCATACACGTCTCCTTCCTATAAAATACTTTAAAATATATTGCCACCTGAAGCACATAGAACAGCCATGAGTAAATATGCTACTCATCCTTTCCTTGTGCACATGTAATGTAACAGGCTGTCAACATGCAGGATTACATGCTGTCTTTTCACAAAAGATGCAAGTCTCAATGGACAGAACAAGCAAGGCTAACACATATAGTTATTTTAAAATTTGGTATTTTACCCTTACTGCTTAATGTTTGATTACAGGCCTTGTCTAGCCAACATTTCCCAAGTTAACACTTTTATACTTGAATTGAAAAGCAACTGTCCCATAAAAGTTAAGGAATATTCCCTTGTTCTTACTTATTGCTTTCCTAGCTTACAGGCAATGGGAATGTTCTTACTCCATTTAAATGCAAGAAAAACATGTTAGCTTGCATCACCGTAAATAATCATTATTAAAAAGTGGTGGTTATATGGGTAGAAAGTCTCCACATGCAATCAGAATGGAGCTTCTCCATCAATTAGTGCCAGATATTTTTTCTTTTGTTTGCATTATTTTACTTTAAAACAAAAGCCCTGTGTACAGGAGGGAAACAATCCGAAAACAAAGAACAGCAGGGCCAGACAACATTAAGGAGTATTCTCCTGAGAAGGAGGGAAATGGTTTTGTGTTGCATGCAGTATTAACAAAGCCATTATTGCAATACTCTCTTATGCTGCCCACACTTTTTAGAAGACATTGATAATCTTGAAAGATTCAAAATGTAAACTGATAAGAAACAATAAGAAAACTTGAAAAGCTGTTTCTCAGTAAGATAATGAAAGAAGCTCCTAATTTACTTGAACTATTGAGAATAACAAAAATCAGAGTCTGCTCTGTAACAGCCACAAGATACAGGCAGAAAATTAATCAGTGAGGTAAGGCTTACGAATAAGGTGAAGCAGCATTTTTGAGTAGACACAAAAAATGTAAAAACTCTTAATTCAAGCCAAAAAAAAGACACAACAAATCTAATTTTAAGTACCTGCTGAGAATAATAGTTCCCTATATAATGTGATAAACGTAAGTTCGCAAGGGAACTTGGACCAAGCAGTGCCATCTACTTCCTAAAGAAAAACATCTCATCATTAAATGATTACCCTCAGCAAATCTCTGACCATCTAAACAATTCTGAACGTGCAGGAGAGCTCTAGAAAAACACCTCCTTCTCCTGAACCACTTAATTTTTTTTTTTTCAGACAATAAGCTCTCACATATTTCAGCAAATTAGAAGAACAAAAATTAGAAACACATTCAACTTACTTTTGCAGTTTGGAGTTGGCTAGTGATAGACATTCATATAACAAAGAATAAAATCAGTGACTGCTTCACCATCAAGACACACACTGAGCAAACAAACATCATCACCTCTCAAGAGGTCAGTATTATCCACCAAGATATTTCTATACTATCACTACATGAAAACAATTCCTGATCTATCTGACCTATGGATTCTTTCCATTGACCTTTTTTTTTTCCTGCTCAGAGGAACAGCCTTACAACAGTACAGGGAAGAACTTTTTCACTAACTTCTCCTCCTCAATATTTTCACAGCCAAAATAAACCTGATTCTAAGATGGCTCTCTTCTCATTAACTCAGAGTAAATAATAAAAAACCACCACTGAACTGGACACACAGGAAAGAAACAATTTCATCTTGGACAATTTATGCTGACTGTTCAGGAAATGATGCACAATAAGTGGGTCTCCCCCAAAACCAGCTCTAAAATTGTTTGTACCTTTGATGGATGTATCCCATTTATCATCATCTGGACTAAAATGGCACTCCCATGGAGAGCTTTATCACAGTCCAGGGAAGTGCCTCTCAATTCAGTCTGCCTCTGGAATCCTGATACATGAACATAAACTTTCTAGACACATGAAAAATGGCAACGTGGAAATTACTCCATACAAAAGTCTACCAATCTGATCTTTCTCTGAGGAAGTAAGGACTACACCAAATACTCAGAGGAACAGGGTCAATACAGTCAAGCCCCCAGATATTCTTGCAACTTTTCTGAGGAAAACATTCACAATAAAAACAAATTTTATCAGTGTGGATAAGTAACACCTGGCAAGCGCACCAGTTACACTGGTTCAGACCAACAAGACCTCACAGCCCAATATCTTGTCCCCAGTTGGCCATCAGCAGGCACTGAAGGAAGGGTAAAACAGGGCAAGCAGTTATGCCGCTTTGTACTGGTGAGAATGGGACTTTTTGATTTATTTTAGGGTGAAAAAAACCAAGCCTCATAGAGAGGCATCAAAATATGTAAATAGTGGAGTTTGGTAATGAGAAACATGAAAAGCTACTACTATGGTTCCAGTGGTGCAAGTCATGCATTACTTAAATTATTCCCACATTCACTCTTGGGTTTTGGCATGTATTTGTTGCCTGCTTGGATATCACAAACATAAGCACAGCAGAGCTACATCAGAATGAAACAGCATGTTGGCTGCATCAATGAAATATTAAGACAGCCTAATTATAACTCAAGAAGATCATTAGCATGCTGCCTTGTCTGTTCCTCTTGCCTAGGCTGGGAGACGTCAGAATTGCAAGCTGAGGAGTATCACACAGTGAAAGTCTCCAGCTTCCGAGTATCCTTCATCTACAGTGCTACAACTGCTACCCTGAGTTGCACAACAAGTATTTCTGATTAGTTAGTGTGGAAATGCACAGTTCTCAAACACCAAGAAGTCAAGCTTAATTTGTTTTTCTTTTAAATTCTTCCAGCAAGCTGACTTATATTTAGCAGACATATACTCTCACTTACATTTATCTTTTCATATACGCTGTCTCTCCTTATGGAAATGAACACTGGCCGTCGTTTCACGTATGTAACAACCTTACCCAAAGGGCAAATAAGATTCCTCTACACAGCATCATTTAAAAGCAGAAATGAATTACCTATTTAAAAGAATAAATAAAGGAATAGCTATGATTTATTGCAAAAAAGTACCCTTCAGTATTGCTTAACAATAAACATCTAAATATAGACTTGCTCCCTAAATAGAGCTACCTATCAGCATCTCTCAAAAACCCACTACTTTCTCTCTCACAGGACTGCAGCAAACTTTAAAGCACATTATGCTGATATCTTAATATCTGAAGCTGCAGCACCAGAAAAGAAACTATTTTCAATCTATTTTGGATCACAGAACTGTTTTACATTATAATGATGCAGCTAAGCACAATGTTCCTTTTAGTAAGAGCCTTAAAGGACTAGTAAACAGATTCTCTCTGTATACAGTCTCAAAGTCTGGGTATGACGAAGTCTTTTGCCACAGATCCTATTCCTTCAATCCCTTCTCTACTACAGAGGAAAAAAAGACTAAAAAGTCAAAAAGAACACAGTTATCAATCAAACAAACCAGCTTAAGCACCATTTCAGTCATCAAAACCTTCAGCTCAGCATAGACTATAAAGTAAAAAAAAAAACCATGTTTAACTAACCTGCACAATCAGTCCTGTTGCTTTTCAAAGCCCAGGAAAAGTTATGCAATATCTTCCTGAGGACCACATATCCTGAATAAATATCACAGCAATATCACACTAGTTTTGCTTGATTTGGTTTGTCTGTTTGGTTTTTAAACAGGTCAATTATGAAATTTTGGGTTCCTCTAAATGCAGTAAATCCACTGCACAGAGCAGACAACAACTTCTCACTGTGTATGATCCACATTGTGTTTTGTACTGACTGCAGTGCTCTATATAAAATTTTCCATTAAAAAACTGTAAAAATTGTGGTTAAAAACTACTCAACAACAGCATTTGTATGATAACAAAGCACCTTAATTTCCCACTAAACACCAATTCACATGGTTTTGGCAAGAATTGTTGGAAGAAAATAACATACAAAGCTGTTGTTGATGTGTCCATATTCAGGAGTATTTAAGTACATGATCATGCACTTTGATGAACATGAGGGCCATCCTTTGCCCTTAGGGAAGTGGCTCCCACAGAGCAAGAGCTGATACAGGCAGCTTTCCATGTAGAAATTCTGTGTCAGTACAGTTTCTCCTTTCTTCTGATTTATAATTGATGTGCTTGCCCTCTCTTTATTGCCATAGCAGTAATGCTTGAGGTAAATAATTAAGGTTGGGAGTTTTTAAATATTTTTCTGAGAAATTTGTTGAGAAAGGAGGGTCTATTCAGCAGAGCCTAAAACTTCTATAATTTTATGTCTCTTGCTACAGTTATCTGTTACTTTTCCTCAATGACATGGAAGAGAACAAGTGGAAAATGTCTCGTGAGTTCTGCAAGTATTATATATTTATGTACCTAGAGAAGAGAAGACTCTGGAAGTCCACTGGGAAAAAATCTCCCTTTACCTTTAACGCTTCTTTAAAGTAAGATCATGTACCTTCTTGGTATAAATTACACTAGTATCTCAAGTAAATTTTGATATATGAGCAAAGGTACTGTTTACTGTCTACATGGTGATGTTTTTCTGATCTATAGACTTCATACAAAATTACATGAGACCATAATACATGAATTACAGACCAGACCTCAGACTACAAGTTGTAGGCTTATAGTCTAAGCAAGTTTCTTCCATAGCTAATATATAAACAATTTTGAAGAAGAGTTAAGATGAACCCAGGAGTATCTTAACAGTTTCCTTAAGCCAAACACCCTCTTACTTGGTTAAATTTTGCTTGCAAAATACAATCAAAAATACTTCACATGAGAAGCAGTCCAGTTTGTGCTCCAATTGAGTCCTGCCTAACTCAGCCTGGATGGTCTGGATATGAAAAGTTTCAAACTGATGGAATAATTTATTACACAATTGTTTGGAAATGCCCTCAAAACCAATACAAAGCCTGTGTGTGCTTTGAGTATATATTTTATTGGTTGATAATAGGGTTTAAAAAGTTGCAATGAATACCCAAATATTGGTATGAGCGGCATTAATTCTTGGTGATACACCTTTGCAGGTTTTTCCCAATATACTTCAAAACTAACCAACAAACCAACCAACCATCCAAAAAATATTTGCATAATCCCACGTATGTAACCAACAACTTGTCATGAGGAAATTTCAATCTAACATTTACTGTGATAGACACAAGGTTTGTCTGGTACACACTGATGACACAACTCAGGATATTTCGGGATGTAGTTATACCTTAAACACTACTGTATTTACTGATTGCCTCCCTTTCGAATACTTTGAGCTTTTAAAAAAACCTAAATCCATCTAAACTAATTCAGTGAATCTTAGTTACAGATAAATTTTGGTTCATTTAAGTAAAACCAGATGTTTCAGTTTATGTTCATGCTAGTAAAATTCAGATAAACCACCCTGTCTATTTCTCAATATTGTACAGGACATAGAGTGTATGGGAAAACAGACCCCCAACTCTTAAAGCTATCTAAGTTATAGAAAAGCAAAAGGAGAAAGAGAAAAAAATTATCATCAGAAAATGCTACCAGCAGCAAAAGAAAACACAACACATAAATATTCCCATGAAAACAACAACATCCCTCCCTGTAGCCAGCCTGCAGAGGATGGCAATGCCATTCATTTTATAGTGCCCTAACACCATGTTTGAATTGTTTCTTTTCTACAGATATGGCAAAGCAGCCTTAGAGAGATTTATCATACTCTGAAACAAGATTTCCTTCCCTGTTAGACATGAACTCCATTTAACACTAAATGGGATTTGGACAAGCCTGAGATATTGGGTGAAAGAGCTGCCCTTGCTGCTAGATGTAAGAAACACCCGAGAAGTTTCCCTACGACTTCACCTTTGGGAGTTGTGCCATAGCATTACTCAATAAAGTGCTGACTACACGAGAAGCACGACCCTACAAATCAAGTGTGATTTTCTGTTAAAATAGCTTCCTTAGACTTATCGATTGATTAAACACAGAAACAAAGTTTCTCTGGTTTTACTTCTCTTTCAACAGCCTCACTTTACGTAGCACAGGAAGAAAAAAAAACAACAGAAAATTTTAAAAAGCTCCATTGCTTTCTTCTTTCAACAGAAGAACATAAAACAATCTCCAGGCATGACAGTCACCACCATGACACAGACTAACTAAACTGTATAAACATCGTAAAAGGAAGAAAGTTTCCCAAATTGAGACAACAATTATGTTAGCTTTACCTATGAAAATTATAGTATGCATAATCTAATTAATTTCACTTTTCAAAGGAATTCAAGCCACTGAAATTTATGTAATTGATTCAATTATTTTATTGAACAAGCTCCTATATTCATCTGTCTTGCACGTAACAAAGAGACATCCATGACTTCCATTTCTGTTTTCAAAATTAAAGTTCCTGTAGGAATGAGTTGCAGTAGTCACAGCTATCATTGCCTCTCCAGACCTCACTGTGGAGGAACTAAAAGCAAAAATCTGCTCACAGGCACAGTCAGCTTTATGCTCAGACATGACTTTGTGAAGCAAGCAGGCACCAGCAGGACAGAGAGGAAAAAGAGGCAATATGTATATTCAAAAGCTGTGCTATCTTTTTACTGAAAGAATTGAAAGTATTTAATTTAAACAGAATATGAAATTATTCCAAGTATTGTTTGGAAAATTAATACTGACAGGATAAAAGTGATCACATTTACTTAGCCCCATTTGCTGATATTTTTTTTTCAAAACTGCAGACTGAAACACAATTTAAAAATAAACTCTCTTTGAAATATGATCCTTGAAATGTTGAACATGACAGAGGCACATTAACCATCAGCCTCAGTAGACTAGTCTGCATTTAAAGCTACTCAAGTCTATCGAAAAACATAACACAGCTCAGGATCTATTTAAATAAATCTCCAAACTGTTTGGACAGTTCAACAGATATGTGGGTGTTCGAAATATGCCCTCAGTTCGCTGCATAATTACACTTAAACTTCAACTTTGTTATTGCCATCAAAGATGTAAGGAAATTTGCAACCAGATACGTTTACCACAGACCTTACAACACTGTCTAGTCTAGTTCTTTAAGGCTGGGATCACACACAGATCTGAGCATAACATTTTTCACAGTGAAAGATGAGAGTATTCAAAATAATAACTGCAGATAGGATCTTGAGAATTTATGCTGGGAGTAAACCAAAAGTCTAAATCTCAACAGAGCAGGATAAAATACAAAAACCACTCCTTGTGCCCATCCTACAACTATGTTTTAATGTAGAGGATTGACAATACTAAGTCCATCTCTCTGCTGCTTCTTTCTGGAAGAGTCACCATCAGAATGAACTACACAGCAAAAGATTTGCTGCCTTTTTTGTAAAACTTCTTTTTTTTATTCCCCAAGTCCCTTCTTGTTTTAGATATCTTTTCATTGCGGATTGATTGGGTTGGTATTTTATCTATAGAAAATGGGGGAAAAGGGAGGGTATTTAGTAGAAGAAACAGCCAGTACTGCAGGCTTCCACTGAGCATCCTCTATGAACCCACCTTTTTCTGTGCTTTTTGTGTAGCTAAAATTTCTGTTTACATCTTCATCAGGATAAAGTGAGGTTATTGTAACTCCTCCTACCAGGGCCTTCTCTGTCATCTGTGTTACTATGCCTGTTCAAATGAAATTTAATGGTGAATTTCAACAAGTCCAAACTTGAGCACCTATCTTTGTCTATTTTCTTTTAATCCATCTGGCCATCACTTGCAAAGCCCGCTACCGGTATTAGTTCCTAATACCAGAAGTGCCTAATCTTGCCTAATAATGCTGCCTCATTTCCACATCCCTGGACTCCTTTACTATTTGGGCTACTGCTTCCCCTGTTCCAGCCAAGCCAGCATCTTCTGGTTTTGGCCAGCTGCTTAAACAGCCACTTGGCTGAATGATGGCAGACAGAGAAGGTAAATGACGCCTTCTGTTTTCTTCAAACAAGCCAAGGGGAAACTGAAATCTGCACAACACCAGTGCACACAATTTGACTAAATCTTCCTGTCCTTAGAGTGAAAGGGTTTCTACAGTCACAAGGAAAACTTGTAACTCTTTGGAAAATGCTGATGCAATTGGTTTTCTACATACAGACTTATACAGAATGATAGTAACAACAAAGTTCAAGCACTGTAATAGGGAACTGTCATTATTTGTTGAGTGCAATAAAGATTTTTGCGGAATTAATCTGAATTATGAATTTGTTACACTTGTGTGTTTTTTCATGCAGGGAGTGTTTTGCTCATGTAGAAATGTCACAGACTGTGGCTGGAATTTCAGTGCCATTTTTAGGTGGAATTTCAGAGCACGACAAGCATGGATCCTCACATAATCTATGTGGTCTTCAGAACAAATGTTGTAATACCACACCCACTACACGTGGAGCCTGTGACTGCATTGGAGTATCATTGTAGTAACACTGTAGTAGCAGTTAAATATTTATGTTATTGATGTCATTACTCTCTCTGGAGGAAAATTCCTTGCTTCCTGAAATCAGATGCAAGAAAATTCTTATCTGATGGGTTTTTTGTTTTGTTTTTAAGTAACCCCCACACAATTTGCAAGAAAGTGATTAACTAGCACCAAGAAAAAAAAAAGAAGGAAGGTATATTCATTAGCCCCTTCAAAACTGAGACATGTATTTAAAACTCTTTGGTTGATAACCAAACTCTCATACAGAGCAAGGCCAGAAATAAAAAAAATCAAGTTCCTTCATGTGACATAGGGGTTGGAAGCTGGAGTAGAAAACCTAACTCTCAGCAAGCATCCTCTTTTAGGTCCAACCAAAATGTGCTGAAGCCACAAGGGAGGAAGAAATGCGGGGGGGAAAAAGACATGGTGTATAGGCTGAGCAGTGGGAAAATAAGGAAAAAGCAAACATGAAAGTGGGGTTGAAAGAGATCTTAAGGTGAATTTAGGAAAGAACTCAGACCCACATACTTTGGAGAGCAAGTACATTTTGTATCGCAAAACAATGAAGGAAAACATGTACAGGGTATAGATTGAAAAAGAGTTCATCATGTGAAACCATAGTAATGGAAAACCTAGCAGCCAAAGCAACATCAGAAAGAAAGAATAAGGAAAAGCTGGCATTCAGACAAGACAAAACTAAGAAAAAATGAGGTTGTTATACTAAAACAAAAGACAATGAAGCTACTGGCAACTACAAGAAGAGGGGAAGAAGTAGCGTGGGAGAAATGAAGAGACAGTGTGGAGACAATCTAGACTTTCCCATTTAAATTGGTTCAATTACTTTTGAAAAGGAAAGGCATGGGTTTATTACTTTCACTAAATGGAGAAGTGGAAGAGCAGCTCTTCAGAGCGGTGGCAGTTTTGAATCTGAAGAACACATGATTCAATATTCTAGCAACAATTAGTATATTAATCACTTACTGCATCACACAAGAATTAAAATCAGACAATTTTGCAAAGTGAAGAATCCTACAGAACAACTGGGGAATCTAGGAATTTAATATAACACATTCAACATCAATTCATCAGGTACAATAGCTGTTTGTTTATCTAAAATAATGAATCAAAAGCTTTATGATTTTTGGCTCAGGGACTGGAAATGCTTGATACTTGAAATTTTAATAGGTTTGAGAGAAGAAAACTCTCCAATGAATAAAGCTGTTTTATCTTATAGGCATCTCATAAACTGTTTAAATGAAATGTGAAATACATTATCTATCAAAACCAAAACTGTTTTTAAAATGGACATATGATGAGTTTAGGGTTTAATTTTCCCACAAGAACCTCAAATACCTCACAAAAGGATTGTATAAGATATATAATGTGTCAGTTGCTTTTGTAGCTTTTCCTAATCTATTTCTTAGCCATTAGAGAACTTTGCTCCTGAAGCACTCACTGCACCTTTACCATGATGCCATCTCTGAATGCCAAGCATTTTTACTGGGGCAGGAAGTGGTGATGCATGCAGAATGATTACGTGGCTCAATGAGCTGTGACAAAGGTGCAATAAGAATACGCTCAGGGTAGAGCCGTGAATTTTACAGCAAAGTCCAGATTTGAGGGCAGCTTAGAGCCTTATCATCACATCAAGGAGAGCTCTGAGTGGACACGGGTGCACTGTTTGGAGGTCAGACACTGGTGACTGGCAGTGGCCAAACTGAAGTGATGCTCATTAAATTTGACCCTTTGCTGCCAGGATGATGCACACTTTCGGGATGGTTTAGATGAAGAGCACTGCCTACTGCTGCTGGGCTCCAAAAAAAAAGATAACAGCTCTTCCTGATGGGAAGTTGATAAGGAAGTTGACTGGGATGAGATTAACATTTTTTGTAGCAGCCTGAAGAGTGCTCTGGATTTCTGGATCTGGATTTCTGGCTAAAAACAGCACTGATAAAACCCCAGTGTTTTGATTATTGCTGAGCAATGCTTTGAGACCTCCTCTTTTTCCCACTTTGTCACAGTGGTTCCAGGCTGGGGATAGGCAAGAAATTGGGAGGGGGTTCTGCTGACCAAAACTGAGCAAATGGACGTTCCATGCTGTGTAATGTAGGCAGCAATAAAATCTCAAGAAAAGGTGGAGGAATTTCTGATGTTTGCATGTATGACATCCCAAGAAATTAATTCTCAGGACCTGCTTTCCAGGAAGTGTCTGGGCATCTATTTGCAAATGGGAAGGAATTAATGCATACCTTATTTTGTTTTGCTTTCACTCACAGCTTTCGTTTCACTTAGTAAACCATCTTTTTCTCCATCCCTCAGTCTTCTTGCCTTCTTTTTATTTACTCCCTGTCCAGTGGGAGAAGTGAATAAACAGGCAGCTGTTTGGGTCCAACCCAACTGAGGAACAAGGGGCTTTTTTCTCACAATATACTTGAAAATGCCAGTCAGGAACAACTTATTCCCCCCAAAATCACAATGAGAAAGAGGCCAGAACCTCTTTTACATCCAGCTGCTGCATCACAAATATTGTAACAGGTTGATAATGATAATAGAAAAGCTCTTCCACCTTCCAAAATGATACACCTCCAGGTGCATGATTCCACTTAGAAAAAATAACTGTTGGTCTTTATAAATATGTTTAACTTTTCTGACTCATCTGTTTGACAGATATTTGACTACAAGAGCCAGAGGTAGAGGAATAAAACACGTGATTAGAATTTTTACTGGGTTTACACAGCTCTGAAATATGATACTGCGTTGGTGCTAAGGGCTCAGACTCCCTGCAATATATCTGGAATGCTAATTAATGCTGAAAACACATGAAGTCAGTTTAACATTTCTTCTGGGTGGATTTCCTCAGAGCTAAGGATTACTACATCATTGGTCTGATATATTTGTATTGTATTTCTTGAAAATATGGCATCTTCTCAGAAATAAATATCAGCTTGTTGAGCTTCTGTGAACCAGTTCAATTTTGCCTGCTGCTATTTTCCTAGGATAGGAAGATGATGAAACACTGATTGGAACAATAGATCAATGTAGAAGATGAAACTCAGATGAAAACAACAGTTCTCACCTCCACAGTGTCTGTGCATTGATCTTAAAATTTTAGATCTTGGATTTAAATCTGGAAAGCACTCTAATTTCTAAATACAGCTGTCAGCAGACATCTGCCTGCCTTTGTATTGAAGACAGCTGGTGTGGGAGAGTTAATAACAAGGAAAAAATATAAAAGGAACAGAGCCCTCCATCATGATTGAGAGTCAAATATTAATATTTTCAAGTACAGACAACTCCAACAAGCTATAATTTTTATCTCTTATTGATCAACAAAGTCTTAATAAATCCTAGGTATAAAACAATGAATAAAAGCAGCAGGAAAGGCCATAACCATATAGGTTTAGCATCAATCTAAAGGTAAAGATGACATGTGTAAATTATGCTATTTTCACTGGATCTTTTGTCGTTGCTCCTTCAGTGAATATAGGGGACAGAAGTGAGGAACTTCAAAAGAATAGATAATATCTAAAGAATGGACAAGCTGACGAAAGAGATTAGTGATGAGATGTGAGAGATCAGCCAAGCCAGATAATCCTCAACATCTGTGTAAGAAATGAAGGAGGATGTGAAGGTTATGTACAGGATTACTTTTTCTAGCAAGAGGTGTCTGAAGGACAAGAGAAAAGAAAAAGTTAACATTAAAGACAGTTACCATAAAAAAAGAAGTAAAAAAATTAAAAAGCAGTCACTGCTGCTTTATTAAGTGGGAACCATTGGCTGCACGAAAAGGATTTATTACATGTGAGGCAAGAGCTCTGTTCAAATATGGAAAATGGCATGAAGCAGAGGAGGAGAAATGAAATGTTCATGTCAGGATGTTGCTAGTTTTCATTGTCCCCTCTTCTCTTCCAGCTGCTAAGCCTTGGCTGTATTTCGTATACATTTCCTGTTTTCTTTCTTTGCATGTTTTTCTCAATATGCTCCGGTGCTGACACTGACATCTGGAATCAGCTATGTCTAGGAGAGTTTTAAGCTTCTCAAGATTAGTATTTTTGGTTGTCTGCAGGCTTGCCCAAACATCCTCAGTGAGGGCATATACACCTTTTATACTACAGTACAGACCTGGTTTATACTAAGAAGTCTATGGCACAGGTGCCTGAGGTGCAGGCCTACTGGAAACACAGTTTCATGCTGTTCAACCTTGGCTGCACAAAAAGTGATCATCCATTTCCACCCCACATTCACACACCACGGAAGTACCAGGACTTGCCAATTTTGCCACTACCACCTGCAGTCTGACATGCAGCATGCATTAGCTAGAGAGAAAGCCGTGCAGAGCAAGGAAGACACTTGGAACTCTTGCCATTTTGCACCCGCTTAGTGCTTTGGTGGGCATCAGTAATTTGAAGAAGGTAGGCAAATGAATTTGTGAATCAATTCAGAAGTTACTCCTTAAAAACTATGTGGGACCGTAATACCGTCTGTGCTTTTCCAAGAAAAGCAGACTTAAGTCTTAATGATTTCTTACAGGAGCTATTTAGACCTGGGAGCAGGAATTCTCATCAGCCCCGATCCAGAACCCACAAACTGTTGGGTCTATGAGCCTTAATAGGAACACTTGCCAGCTCTTTCAATGTCTGACTACTGCTTTACAAAAGAAAAGAGGAGGAGGAAAATCCAGGATTTAGAAACCCTTGTGAATCCTGGTTTGTTTCCACTCCAATGGACTATTAAAATATTTAAAAATAAATGTCTGAAATAAATGTCAATTATACACCTATAGCACAAGCATTAAGATAAAGTACAGTGGCATCTAAAGTGCCTGTTGACCATATTTTGAAGCAGTTACAGAGATTTACCTTTATGGATGAGCAATCCCTGGCAGAATTCTTTGCACAGAAGGATTAGAGAATATCTGCTATCTTTTTTAGGATTAAGACTTGTGCCATGCCACACTGTGAACCCAAACCACAAAGTATAAACTGTATTACTGTTTCCCTAAAGGACCTGATTTGTCACAGCATGTAGGCAAGTGCATAAACTGGATTCAAATCCTTCCTAGTGGTGCATCCCTCTTTTTTAGGTTTCTGAAAACATAAGGATTGAGCATTACCCAGTAATACAGCACCATTGGTTGGAAGGGATATCTGTCACTGGAAAGGTTTGAAGATGATTTCATAGTTACGGTTTTCAAACATATAAACAAGAGAACAAAAAAGGCCGGAAGTTTTTAGACAATGAGAAGCAAAGTTGATTCCTCTAGTCCAGTATATTGACCCAGGCTCATACAACTCTGCTACATCATTGCCCACCTACAAGTTTTAATTCGTAAATGAAAAAGCCTGGGTTTTCTACACACTAATCATGAGTCCTTTTAGAAGTAAAATAGTCAGAATACGTAAAAAGGTCCATGAATAATAAAACTGAAATGAAAACAAGTTAAGTTTGACAATAACAGCTTTGCCTGAACCCCTGGGCAAATTACTTCTGTGCTTTTCAATTCTATCCAACTCTACTTTTTATTTAGATTGTTTTCTCCAGAGAACTAGAATATTATTTCACAAGGGCTTTTCACAATCCCAATAGCTCTTCACTGCTATTCTTCCATAAGCTTTCCTTTAAGAGTTATTATTAACCTTACTTCTTTAAAAATTATTTTTGCCCAACAAATTCCCTCCATCCCTTATATAATCTTTTTGAGAATGTGGTAAACACTTCATCATCAAAAAAACCAGAAGTAAAATAGTAAGAAATTTATTCTAGATACTAATTTTTGAGGGAGATATATCATTGTATCATACTTTTATTTTATTTGGAAGAACATGAGGATATCAGAGAGAGAGGATGAAAGTTTTTAGGCTTGTCAGTCTTGTTATACGTGTGGAGCTCTCGCAGTGTCATGACCTCAATTCCCCCATGATACTTCCATCAATAAAACTAAGGATGTGGGTAGAGTTTTCAACCTCTTCAGCTCTGTCTGTTAATTTGTCACTCTCCAAGTTCTGGAGCTAAGAAACTCCCAAATTTTCTGCCTTCTATTAATATTTGACAAAAAAAGTTAATTACAAATCTTAGAAGTCAAAAAGCTGAATGAAGCTGAGCTAAGCTTAACGAAAGGACAATGAAAGATAATTATCTATTCTAAGAAAATTCAGTGGCATCTTCAGCAAAAGAAAAGGTTTTAAACACATATTTGAAAGTAGACATTTGTTGGCCAAATACTAACTTCTGAAAATGCTCATCTAATGCAAATGAATTACCCACCCTATGCGTTTTAAATATTTGCAAAATACATTTACAATGAAGCAAAAATACATTTTGAAGCATGCAGCAAAACCTCACCACCCTCTTTACAACTACATAAGCATATACCAACATAGTGTCCCTTTTTTTTTCTTCAGAAACATCTCTGATTTCTGCCATATCCTATATTGAGGTACTACAGACCCGTACATTTTAAGTAATCTTTCTAGATCTAACTTCAGATCTTCAAAGGGATTTAGATACCTAATTCCCTTTGATTTAGTTGAAAACTAGGCAGTTATGCAATAAAATGTTCTTGAGTATGAAGAAAAAAATGTCATCTTTTTCTGGGAAATACTTAAAAGTTTAAAATACATATTATATAACTACAATCAAGCAAACAAACTGTTATCACAATTATGCAGGAGGAAATTTTCAGCTGGTCAAGATTTTTTTTACTCAATTGCGTGATTTACTCAATTGGTCATCAACATCAGGGTTAAAACATCTCAGAGACTGGTTGGGGGAAGGTTTGGATAACGAAAAAATGGCAATACTTCACCGCCTGCCTGTTGGAAGGAAAGGGTTAAAACTGGAAGATTTGTTAAGGAGGGAATAACAGTTATTTTTTACTCAAGATGACCTGGCAGCTGGGGGATGTTAATATCCAGTGTGGGAAATTTCATTGTCTTCTGTCTGTCTTGAGAAGTGGAATTCCTCTAGAAGATAACACAATGCTGTAAAAGACCTAAAAAATATTCTTCACAGGCCTAGGCCTGCTGGTGGGGGAGCAGAGAGATAAGAAGCTTGGAGATTGTAAAACACAGCCCTGTGAAGGATTGCGCCCGTGCCAGGCCTTTGATGGCAGGTGGGAATGGCGTGTGTGTTTTTTGCCCCAGCTAAGATGGAACAAGCTTAGCTGTGGATGTGTCTCTGTTTTGCCAGAGCAGGGATGGAGTAAATCTACTTTTAACACTTCAGCTGTGAATTTTGGCCATCTTGGTTACCTGCATGTATTTCAGTTCTCACACTGCTTAAGTCTTCCTACCTTCTCACATGCTTTTATGTGAGATACCTTCTCCTTCCTCTCTCTCCCCAGTCACCTTTGTGTTACTCTTCCTCCCCTAGGTTATGTCCACACCACTATGTAAAACTCGCCACACCAATTAGCAGCGACTCCCAGGCATTGTGCAGGGGTTAAGAAGTTCCCAGGGGCCATTCCCAGTGGCTGTTTTCATTCAGTGCTCTGATTTTTGGAGACAAAATAAACTCACCAGGTTACACGATGGCTAGTCATGTCAGTCGACTCAGTGCCTGAGGATACAGTGTCAGAGTCCTTTACATCTTTATCTACATCGACTCTATTTCTGCCTGCCCTGTTTCTTATTTCTCCTGTTAAGTCAGCTTTTGCACATCCGTGTCTTTCTAGCATGGGAAAGAAAAAGGAAGGGGTGAAGGTGTGCTCTTGGCAGGCAGCACAGGTAAATTGAAAAAAAAGTAGAAAGAAGAGGATTGAAAAGTACAAGAGGTGAGATGAAAAGATCTTCCTGCTGACACTGGCAAAGAGATCACTAAAGTTTCCTGGGAAAAGCTGCTATTGGTTGCTGCACAGGATATCAGCAGGTGCAAAGGGTTAGCCAAAGACAACACATGGGTTTGGTCGATGGAAACATCCAAAACTTGTCTCCTTTAGCTTCAGCAACAGTCTGCTGCTGTCTTCAGCGCTATTGGCTATTGTGTCTGCTCTTTGGAACCAGCCCTTCAGAAATAAGGACTACAATGTCAACAAAAAATCTGAGGAATGCAGGAAGGCTCAAATGTCAACTTCGAAATAATTATTTCTTTTTTGTTTCCTTCCAGAAATGGGTACTGCTAATGACATCACTTCGACTAGTCTCAGAAAGTGTCAACATCCCAATGATATAATGAATGAATAGTATATGAGAAAAATCAAAATGTACATTTGCCATACTGTCTTTCAGTTACATAAAAATGATGCCAGTTCAATGGAAACCTTTTAGCATATGATGAGTAGGGGAAAACCACTGTTCGAAAAGTTCCAAAATACACATTAGCACCAATTAGTCTTCTGTAATGGGATTAAAAAGCCACAGTTAAGGAGAAAATTTAAGCTTATTTCATAATGATTTATTCTTAGACAGTATTTCTCTGAAGTGCCATTTCACCATCAACCTCTCAATTAGAGTCAAACCAACTCAAAGTAAAACCAGCCAGCAGAAATTACTAAAGCACATACATAAAGCAAATATGAGTTGAGAATTGCCTTCCATCGTAATTTTAGGTTTTCTTTTTTTATGGCTCAAGAGCATATAAATGATATTTTGAATAAGTGGAACTCATTGTAGTATTTAGTCCAAGTGCTGAACAGCACCACTTTTCATTTGAGATCTAAATACAGCCTCAAATGACTGCTGTATTATCAGAATCTTCTATGTAAAATACAGCAACTTTTGGAGAAACAGCATCCTATAATAATTTATTCACTGTTTATACACTGTTTGGGTTTTTCAGAAAAAAAATTTGCAACAAGACCGAGGTATAAAGCAAACAGTCTCTTTTTAATCTGAACATACTCCCACAGCAATTTTTTTTAAAGCAGATCTGGTAAGTCATGTATTTAAAATACATCCAAGCTATATAAAACCCTCTAAGACTTTAAGCAACAAAACCTCTATAACACTACATCACAAGAATTGGGGGTGGGTTGTTTTCTTTTTTGGTAAAGGCTATGGGGAATAGCTGCTTATGTCTTCTGGTTAAGCACATTAAAGGCACAAAAATACACCAATGGTTGAGGCAGCAGTATAAAAATCTCTCACTTTTGCCTGAAAAGTACTAGAGTTTGTACATGCAAGTGCCTCAAAAAAGTTCCTGCTTGTTATATCCTAAGCAGCCGCTGCATTGTCTGAAACAGAAAGTACAATGCTTTCATGTCTGGCTGTATTCCAGTCCGGGTAATTGCATTCTACCTGCACAAATTGCATTGGCAGTTTTCATTAGGCATGGTATTATTCTTTATTTCCAACCTTACATTGTTGCTATACACTATTAACACGCAGTTCCAGTGCTTCAGCCAAGAAGCAGCCACATACTGCAAGGAAAACCCCACGTATTCATAGTTTCTTTATTCATCCATTCCCCACTGTTCCCCAAAACCAGCATTCTGGATAAAATTAGGAAGCAACTATGAAATCAGTAATACATTGTCATAGTCTAATTTTACACACACACACACCATTTTTTTAAGGTTAACCTTAAAAAAAGAAATGTTTTTTATTACTTTTCAGACAATCGCGAGGTAGTTACAACTTTTTGTGTGTCTGGTTATTTTCTGGTTTTAATGTTTAGGTATGTGATTAGCTTATGGCAAGTAGAATGCGAAATCAAAATGGCATTTGATCAGAATTTCATCCAAAACTAAATATTAAGAAAGTTTGGAAAAACACAAAAGAAATTGTCCCCTCTGCGTAACATGCAACATAAGCCCAAATCCTGATGCAGAACCAGAGAAAATCAACACCTGTGTTGATGGACTGAAAACAGTGGCAGTAAGGATGTGTCTTCAATGCAGAACTTTCCATTTATTTTTATAAGGCTCTGCAGATTCATATTAATTTATAATATTCTACAGGAACCTACACTATTCCTTTACAGTTATAATATACTTTCTTTTTCCCATAGTTTGAAAGTATTTATGAAACAATTATTTTCAGCTTTTCAGAGCTAATTAATTAAAAGAGTATGTAATTAGATATGAATTAGCATCTCTTCCAATATAACAGTTGAGAATAAAACTCTGAGTGGGCTTGGTTCAGAAAAATTGTCTGTCATGGGAAAATTCAGATCCTGGTACTAGAATCAAGATGGCAATTGAACTAAATTGTTCCAAAGAATGATTCCCTGGCTAGTTTTTCAGTGGTTTGGTCTTGGATTTGCTATTTCCTTTTTAACTGTATAGCCTCTGCAATAGAAGATGAAGTATCAAGGCATTAGCCCCATTTTGCTGCATCAGCAGTGTAAATAAAAAAGCTAACTCGAAGATAGTGCTCAGTTGTACATTCTTCACTGCCTTTGTTCTGCCTGAAGTAGAAGTTTGCTAACATATGGTAGGTTCATCTTCATTTATCCGAAGATCTTTCTGACATTCCATAAGTTAGAATGTCGTGGCAGACATTTTTTATAATGTCAGCCTTGATGAGCTAAAGACAGGCACAAATGTGTTCTCCTGTGGCTGCAGAGAGTTTCTCAGATCATCTACCACAATTCTGTCATAAATAATATCCAGAAGGGGGTTGCTATCCTCTCTGATTAGATGATTAGACTAGAAGCTAAAACCACAGTTACTGATCCTAGAAAAAATATCTCATATGTTAAAGTATGAAACCAGTAATGGATTAAAGGAGGAGGAGGGGAGGGGAGTAGAGGTGCAAAGGACAGATTATGCAGCACAGTCAATAATCAAGATTTTAGGCAATTATATGGGAAAAACAAAAAACCTGACGCTCTAAATTGACTTCTGTCAGATGTTGATTTTTTTTTTTTCTTTTCAGGAACTTTTTCAGATCTAACATAATGACTTAATAGCCCTTGGAAGGTGTGTTACTGATAAAAGAGCTCCATAATAACGTGATATCAATAGGGCAATTCCCAGGGTTGGGATTAACAGCAAGTACACAACATGGATCCACATTGGTGAGATCCAGATTGGTGGCTGCCCATTGTTGCATAATTGAAAACACTTCTTTTCCTTTGGTGGCATTAGAGATTACCAGCACCAAAGGCATTCTCTCAGAGGTGTCCTTTGCTAATCTGCCGGTCATGGCAGACAGAAGATGTAGAACCTTCTAACCAATTTTTTATCTTTGCCAATAACTCCTCAAGATTTCTATGAGACAGAGATGCCAGAGAAAAATGGCCATTACCATACCTAAGGATTGCAATTAGCTTTTCTGGAGACACACAAACTATTCCTTGAAGGGGTGAACCTAGATAAGTTATCTTAATTGTCTGACCTTATACAAACTAGTTAAAATGCTTAAAGACTAGCAGAGAGATTGGATAGTACTGTGAAGGCTCAATCCTCTGCTGTAACACCAGATCAACAATGACACACTGTCAAAACTATAAATCACTTCCACTGATACTTGAATTGGCTTAGTACGTACATATGATTAAATCTAAACAAAAAAATGGTCAGGAAACATGCTTGCCAAGGAATGCTGCTTCACAAGCAGCAAGTCAGGTGAGCACTCAGAGCTGTGGTGGTATGAAAATAAAGAGGTTGGACAGCCTGAAAATCTCATTGGCTTGGTTAACAATCAGTAGCAGTGCTGTTTGACTTACAAATCTTTTTTAGGTCCCAGTCCCAAGGAGGTTTCCTTTGGGTTTTGCCTCAAAGGTGAAAATGAAAGAGGACAGCTCTCCTATTCTAAAGGTTGGGAGACCCTTTAAAGGTGCCCAGTGGAAGTTATAGCCCTTTCAAATTAAGACCACAATTTTTATCAGCAGAGACCTTGCATTCATAATTGGAGTTCCACTAAATAGTCAAAGAGCTGTTCTCTTAGCAATAGAATCAAATTTTCTATTCTTCTAAATCTTAAACCAAAATATCATTAACTTATTCCTCATTTAGGGCCATGCTTTTTTAAGATTTTACTCCAAAGAAAGTAAAGCTTTATATCTTGTGTTCATACAGCCAGTGCAAGTCACCAGAGCCTCTGCTGGACAGAGAAATGACAATGGTGAGGGTAACCCATTCAGAGCACTGCTGAAATCTCTGTTATTCATAAATTCTACTTTCTTTTTTTTTTTTTTCTCATAAAAGCTTTAAAGGGAACAGAGCTACAAATATAAATCATTGTCTCGCACAGGTGAATTCCCAAAGCTCAACTGCCTCCAGAAAGGATATGCATTTCTATCATTGCTCCAGTGGATGTCAGTGGAATCTACCATTTGTTTTATTGCGCTGAGTCTATTAAACAGCCTAACTCCCAGTTTTTCTGTGACACCCAAGCCATGATCTTGTAAGGTTACAGAACCATTTGAGTATTTGCAAGTGCAGCTCTGATCATAGTTTATGGTGGCTGGAATATTGTGTTTGAGAACTGATCACCGTCCATTGATTCATAAAGTCAGGATTCAAGGCTCTGAACATGAAATGCTTTTCCCATACACATCCCACTTCCAGAACTATATGCAATTTTTTATTAGAAGAAAATTAATGATGGTAACCTATGGAGTGCATAAAGGATGAATTGTTGTCAACAGAAAACATCTCTACATAAATAAGATGAAGGAGCAACATGACAAAAAATTACTATCTAGGAAATGTTTTGGAAGCAAAAGTTGAAACAGAATCCCTCACTAGCAAAGAAATTTTAGTGGACTGAGAATGCAAATTAAATTTCACAATGAAAAGGTACAATAAAAGCTTCTTAATGTTCATATGAAATCTTAAAAAAAATAAAATGTTTCTAAGAGATGCTTTTTTTTTCTCAGTGTTTACTTTACATCCTTGACATAAATTAATCAATTTCACCATAAATCTCTGAGTTTCCTCAGCTGTGTGAGATATTAGGCAATATTAAGAACTGTCTTTTCCTTCAGGACACAAAAAAAGTGACCATTTTTACAAATTGGGAATAACACACTGGCATCTTTCACTACAAATTCTCTCAGTCTCATTTGTGTTTTATTTCATTTAAACCTTTAAGGCATATCATCTGCACTGCCAGCCTATACTCAAGATTTGATGTTTGGGTTGAAGTGAATTTTAAAAAATAAATCAAAAAGATATTCTAAATACTGATATGTGATCAGCCAGATGCAAATTCCTCTCCTCTTCTTCCAAGTCCTGACATGATCTGACTGACTGCTCTTGAGGGTACTGGATCAGTAGAAAGTGAGTATTCAACCATTTCAGTGTACGTTCTTGCCTATTTTGGGTGCCTCCAGAAGGAATGTCCATCCCAAATCAGTAGCACTTCTGGTTTCTGGCTGAATAGTAGCATACTCATTATCTCAGACAGCTTGCAATTAGAGCTGTCCTCGTGGGGAAACTTAACCCTTGGCAGTGGATGGAACTGGAGCACATCCATGGCATCCTGAAGGTAACTGGCTGACCAGTTAACCCGTGGCTTTATGGAATATCTTTAACCTTCAGAAGACTGCACATTTTATGAAGTATTCTTCACCAACTCTTTCACTTATATTCAACAAAAATGAAGCTATAGAAGTAACCCTAAGTAGATATCAAGCTGAAAAGTTTCTCTGCTTCTGTCAGTTTACCAAAATCTTGAACAGTAGTTTTGAATTAATTAATGCAACACATTTTCACTAGCTGACTGAAAGGCTTTACATCCTCCGTATAGTAATAATTTTAAAGATTGCTGAAACTATTTTTTTTTCCATGTGGCTGTAATAACCATGAGAAGAGCACGCTGATTTCAAAGAAGGCGTGGATTCTTCACTTACATGGAAGCTATTACTTTTTCCTGAGGTGTACTGGGGATATTGCAAGACTTTTTGAGACAACACTCAAACAACAGAAGAACTTCAGACCTGCTGGGCCATGGCTATTGGTTACTACATTTCTGTCACTGTCTCTGTCAGTGTCCGAATAAGGGGGAATGGTCACTTGTTGGTGCAACAGCATCACAGCAAAGTACTGCCCTACAACTGATCAAGAGGCATCAGGACTTGACTGCAGTTGTACATGGATCTAGGGAAGGGATGCTCTTCATGGGTACCACTTCTTGCCAATTGAGAATAACAAACAGCACACACTAAAGTGTTCTGCTATCCCTCCTATCCACATTAAAACAGACATTATCTGGAAGACTGCCACGACAGAGTTGCTCTCCCTAAATGCAGAGGAATAATGGAGCAAATTTCATTGCAGATAAGGGATATCTCTTCGTGTAGCCAAATGCCACCTCTTTGGTTATGCAGCAGTATGAAGCTGCTCGCTCTTATTTTGAAACTACCAATTCGTATCTGACAGGAACTGAATTCAAATATATTCTGGAAAGAAAATATTAATTAGAGGAATGTAGAAAGGAAAAATATACATAAAACTCACATTTTGCCTCACACCTGCCACCCTCAGATAAATAATGTTTACTAACCATATTGATGCATATACATTTACTATCTGCCACCACATTTGCTGAGAAGCACAGACCAACATATGCAAGCAGCCAAACAAGCAATGACAAAGATAGACTAAAATATTTTTCAACAGAAAATAATGAGAGCACTTTATGCACTCAGTATACTACAGTTCTATTTAATCTCAAGAGTTCTATTAAGCATTGCTCCAATAGTACATCACTTACAGTTCTTGATCTGTGAAGGGGCATAATAGATGTCAGGTCATTGTGCTAGTAGCCATTCATTCAATTTATATTTTCAAAATAAAAATCACACGCATATCAAAAATTCTTATGAGCACACTAAAAACCGCATCACAAAGCCATCTGTTTTAGGCCATGTAGAGCTCAGTAACAAAACAAATGTTGCATTTCATTTTCAGATCCAGGCTTATTGATTATTTTATCTCCTCTGCTGCAGAGTATGCCAGAAGGCCCTGCTCTGGAGGCAAGTTGCAATGAAAAGAGACAAGAATTTTATTAGTGCTGGAAGACACATAGCTTTGCTTTGGGAGAAATTACACAGCTCTCCAAAGGAAAAAAATAATACAAATGAATGAGGCCTGACAAAAAGCAGAAAAAAGCCTGCAGCTGCCATAAAATTGATAAAAGCTGAAAGGGATCTCACAGATAAGCATAATAATGCCTAAGCCAATGACATTTCAATATTATCTCTCGGTAGCTGTCTAGGAGAGCAGGTGAGCCCTTGATGCATTCTCTACCATGTCAATCACTACTTTGCCAACCAAATTAGAGATTAATCACCCACAGGATCTGCAGAACAGTCTAGTGCAGCTCCTTCTGAGAGAACAGCTCCTTTTGACAAAGCAACACCTCCAGTAACATCATTACTGCCAGTTTTGTTACCTGCTAACAACACCTAGAGAATTCATTGCCTTTATACATTTGTGGTTTTTATCAGGTGGGAATGGCACAAAGTAATGTTGAATACTCTGTGAGTTGGTGCTGTTTGTGGCACTGTGATCTTCACAAAGACATGGCAGAGTCCCTCCTTCACATATTTACCGATAAAAGAAAATAATCTTTTGTGTTTTGATCCACTCTTTTTCCACTGACAGGACTATGTCTTCCACAGATATAGCTGGGTACTGCAAATGGACTAATGACCACTCAGGCATGCAGGCACTCCCTCTCCATCACCATTTGTGAAAGAGCAAAAACCAGTGTTGTCTCAGTTGGGAAAGAAAAGGTATTTAACTAAGTGGGTATAGGCCCTTCATCCCCAAGTAAGAGTAAAGACAAGTTGCTGCTCCTGTCAGTTGTGCAAAGGGGATAATTGGACAGCTCTAGTTTTAAGTATCAAACACAGCTGTACAAGCCCAAATTTGTCCATAAACCAACATTTTCAAAATCTAGTTCAGCTCCCTTCTGGACCAATTTGGTCAATGCTGACTCAGAACACTGGGTCTGTTTTTTACCTACTGTCTGCATAAGGGAAATTATTCCCTTTCTTAGGAAATGATTTATTCTCCCTCTCCAGATTCTTAGACATCTTGGTGATTTAATTACTTATCTCTAATAATAGTATATTACCATCAATCCTGTTCCCTCTCTCCCAGGGTTTTATACACCTTGACGATGACCTCCTCATTCTAGACACCCTTGAGCTTCACAGATCAAATCTGGCTAATCTTTCATATCTTGCAGACTGAAAATTAGAGGTCTCTGTTGCAACCTAATCTCAGCAACGTCCTTCTCATTATAAGGTCACTGGAAGGGCACGAGTTACTCCAAATGCAATTTTATTCTTTCTTCAATTTGTGCCAAAATAATTTGAAATTAAATGTAATCATAATTTTTCTGTTTAAAACTCTGTATGAAGACTCGCCTCTTTTTTCTGCTTCTATGTAGTATTCGGTGTAGACTGGATTACCTACAAATAATAGTCTTGAATTAAACTCTACATTTCTCTTCCTTTTGTAGGGTATGTATTATTACTTTTGAGTCTCAGGTTCCTTGACCCATAAACTTTAATGTCCCTAATGCATTAAAACAATCGAATGCTGCTTTTTACACCAGTAGAAAGGAGTACTGGATTGTTTTAATGGATTAGAGACACACTGTATTTAAGGATACAACACAAATTCTGAGTTATCAGCATCAGCAAAAGCTTGGTTTTGCCAGTGGCACAGTCCTTTTGTAATATCCTTCTGCAGAATCAAATACATGTGAGGCAAACACAATCATTTTTAAAACTGAGTGATGTTGCCTAGAAATTCAGCCAAAATTTACTGACATTTTCCTATTAGAAGAAACAACAACTGAACCCCCACATTTTAAAGCACTTGAAGAGTTCCTATTAGTATAGCTTGATTTCACTGACAGCAGTCCATTTTGTATTATATTAACAAACATGAAATTTAGCTGATGAATAATATAAATACTATATGAAATAGTCCTATAATATGAGTATAACAGCAGGGCCCAGTGGAGAGGCAAAAGAGGTTTTGCACATACCAGAACAGAACAGTTAAATTGCGATAAACTTTCTACAGATTCTTTTCATGATTCTCTAGATTCTGACAGGAAGCATTTAATTCTGTATTAAATTCTACATAACAGTTAAAATATTCGGCTGCTGTATGAAGCATACTTTGACTTGTAAGTGAAATGTCTTGCCATTCATCAGCAATTATGCCCTTAATAAGTTCTGACTATTGTCAAAGCTTTCTAGCTTGTCAGTGAAGAAGACGCAAGTGCCACAAGATGCAAGAATTGGTCTCTACAGGAAGGTTTAGGAAGTCAAAAAAACTCTCTATAAAGATAGCACTAAAATCTGCCTTTAGGATATACCACTATGTTTCATGCACAGTTTCACAGGAACCTCCCAGTCAGGGGTAAGAGTGAAAAATTCAGAGGAAATGCTATTCACCTCTCATGAAAATATTTGTAAACAGAGCACAGTTTCTCTGAATGTATTCATTATCACAGAGAACTGCAGTAAGCACGAACTCTTCAGTAATGTTAGTGGGCTCTGGATTAGGTCTTATTTTAATTTCCTCTAAATGCATTTTAAGTAGGATTTTGCTTGCTTAGAAATAAACTTCTATATGGAGCTCATTTACAGATGACTGAGTATTTGGTGCTTGGTTTATTTGGGTATCACGTTGTTGCTCGTATCAACATGAACAGCATGACACCATTCTTTCCCATTGGAGGAACGTGATTCTAATCCTAATGAAAGGGAGCCTGTAAAGGTAATGGGATATTTTAATCTCTCCAGAGAGGCTTGGGGATGAACTGGATTAGGGTGCCTCACAAAATTCCTACACCAGGCCAACACTGCTTATCCCCAGAGAAACTCCGTAAGTTGTAGTTACATCACTACGTTCACTAACAGCACGCAATCATTATATTCAATGAAGAGAGATTTGGGGAACAGAGGCACAGATATAGAAGCAAACGGAAGACTATTTCAATTCAGGGGTGACAGAGCTCACAGATAGAAAATTGGAGACCTGCTCATTAAGCAATATCCCACGTGGAAAATGTATCAGATACTTATTGATTTTTGTCTTTCTCTTTACCACAAACATAACTGGTTTTTACACAGATTATCAATATTCATGAAGTATCCTGGTTAGAGTGGACAGAGGAATACTAATACCGTGCTCATTTATGAACTTGGGGATGTTTTCAGGTTTCTGGCCAAATCTTTGGGTATGCCTGCAGTATGCACAGCAGAGTCCTATCCCTGTATACTCTTTGAAGGAAGACATTTAGCATCCTGCTTATGAGAACAGCTGCCTGTCATGGCATCCTGCGAACAGGAACACACAAGTATTCACCCACAGCCACAAAGGACATCCTACAAACCCTGCTTCTCACTTACATTAGTTCTGAATCAGGAAACTTCAGTGAGCAAGTGCTTAACAACTCAGTGAAACAATTCTCCCTATGCCCTCCTAACAAGTGTACAGAGACAGGAGTAAGGGCAGCACCAATTTATATAAACAAAAGCAGTCTTAATTATCCAATGCAAAGCTGTAAGCTGGTGATATATCCACTAAATAATTTGTAAGATCATGGATTTTACTACCTAAATTGTGTTTCTTACAGGTTCAAGAAACCTGCTTTTAATTTAGCTTTTTAGCAATTTGCTTGTTCTTTGTTGTTCTCCTATACGTGGAATCTGTCTCTAGATTTCAGAATTAACAACAAGCGTCGATATTGATTTTATCGTCTTTATGAGTGTTTCACAATTCATTTTGCAGCAGGATATTTTTTAATCCTTTCATCCTAAAGTCCTTCTCCCCTTACCAACAATGAATTTGGATATACATATGACAGATAATCAATACTCTGCAAGCACTGGTCAACGCAAACTAAACTGCGTAATGCTTCTTGAGTCACAATTCCCCAAATCCCAAAGCACCTACAAAGAATGCAAATTCTTTACCTTACTGCTTATCTACAAAGGTTGGTTCATTTGACCTTTTCTGCAGATTTGAAGAGAAACTGCACAGAGACTTTCAGGTACCTAGAGCCCACTAATTGCACTGTGTTGCCAGGACACAATTACTGAAATGGTGTGTAGGAGTAGAGTAGCTTTTGTTAGTTTTATTTCCAGAATCACACCACCAGAGAACCATTTGCTTGCATTTATAACTGCAGACTATATTTCATATTGGAAGCCAGTAACAGCAATAAAAAGGAAAAGCATCATTAAATGGATGTGGTTTGGTTTTTCTCAAAAGCTAGACATATTTCATAGCGAGATGGACAAGATACAGCCTGGTACAGTCTTCTGCAGCTGGGTCAGCAGCAGGCAGTGCCTCTCAAGTGCACAGTTTGTCTGGGATAACAGTACATGAATTTTTACCACAAAATTATGAAGTGATTTGGAACTGTCCAGGATTCAAAAGCATATATATGCAGTATATATGTCACTGGAGTAAAACTGAGTAAACATACACAAGGGAACCAGCGGGGGAAAGTGGGAGAATGAATGAAGCCCTCTGGAGATTCTGCTCCTACGCTAAGTACAAGAAACAAGCACAGTGGTAAAGGCAAAAGAAAACAATGAGACAGGCAAGTGGCCCCAACAAGGTGTTTTGATCAGTGATCGCTCTACCTGCTAGGTAACTGTGTGTACCAATCCATGCTGTCTCTCTGACTGTGGCAGTAGGGAAGGCTGCTGTATGTGACAGCTGATATCTGCAGTTCATCTATTCCCACTTCCCCTTCCCACGCAACTCCAGTCACTCTCCCAGAAATATGGGACAGAAAAGACTTCCCTACCCCTTCCCTGTGATGTCTACTATGAACCTCTTGCCTACATGTTTCTCTAATACCCCACGAAACTCCTATTTTTGTCTCTCTAGCATTCTCTGCTCTGGAACAAATACCAATAGTTCGATATCAGTGTTGAAGAAAAAAGAAAAAATTCCTTCTCTTCTACATTGTAAATGGGTTTCCCATAGTTATGGCATGTGCGGCCCCGCCCTTTATGATTTTGTTTGTCTCAGTCATGTCCGTAGCACAGCATTTTCTTCTCCAAACCAGAGCCCCAGCCTTTTTACCCTCCCTTCAATAGCTTCTTTCTTATGTCAAAACAACTGTTCCTTGGCTCTTCTGGAGCTACTAACAGCCTTGCCACATTCTGCCTGTCTTGGTCCTAGCCCCAGAAACTGTGTCTACCAGCAAAAGAGAAAATATTATGCTCTGAGACTTCTGCCAGAAGAATGTTTTTTTGCAGCAGGGTATTATTTAAGAACAGAACAGCTCTGAAATATCAGATCTTTTCCTGATACTTTGGAAGATAGGATGCACAGCTTCATGGAGCAAATTAGAGTAATGCTTTCTGCAGTCATGAGATGAAGCATTTAAAAGTGAAATACACAGAACCAGAGTTTCAAGAAATAATTTTTATCCCTGGAGTAACACCAAATCCCCAGGATCTTTGTGCATTTCTCATGCATTCCAAAGCAGGAAAATAGGTGGATCTTAGTAATCCTGGTGAAGCTGAGGACTACAGAGAATAACTTGGTGAATCGCATTATTAGTGTCAGTGTTGATAAATACACTCAAATATTATCCCATTTTTGCTGTCTCTGTAGATTTCACATTGCTATAGGAGAAGTCTAAGCAGACACTGTATCTGTAGAAAACAAGGATTACGAAAGACACCTAAAGTTGATCATTATAAGATAACAACTGGGAGTCCTCTGGGACAAGTATATATTACTGTGATAATACCTGAAATCCGAACACTTCAAGATTAATTTAGTACTTATGGAATACAAAACAAAACTTGATCTCAGGAGACCTTTTCAAGATCTCAGCACTTCCACACAAGGTATTTAATTAGTAAGAAATAAAAATAAATGCTAATTCTGAAGACTTTTCAAAGCAAAGAACTTTGGGAACAGATCCAAAAAAGTAATTTAGGTGCTTTCTCTGTCAAAATCAATGAATTCATGTAAATCTTTGCCTAAGTGTTACAATTTGGAAGTTTATCAAATGTATGTTATTTCATGGGGAACTTCTGGTAGTATTTAAGTGGTTCCTTACATCAATGCAAACATTTCCTTTAGTCAATTTGCTGGTTTGTGAATTGAAATAAAGAAATACAAAAATGGTAATTTGGGAGAACTTTGTTTTTCAGGTTGTCAAAACTGGATAAAATTTTCCTTAATTAAATCCAATCCTTAGATGATGTGGTTTTAATTACAGATAATCTTTCTCACCAATGTTGAAAGTACCCAAATCATATTACTCACATATGCATTTCTTAGCACAAAAGTTTTTCTAACTAATGACAGCTCATAATATCATGAAAGATTTTCTTTCTCCTTTCTTTTCACCTCTCAAAAGGAATTGATATTCATTACTCTTTCAAATTCAATATGTTGACCTCTGAAAGCAACCACTGACACAATATAGAGGAGCCTCATGCTGTTGTTTTTGTTCAAATCCATCCTCCACGCAGATTCTTGGGCTTTGCTTAATGAAATGTCCACTACCTCTGTCTTTGTTAGTCAAGAGTGATCTCAAGTAAATTAATGGCAAACACTTTCCATAAGTAAACAAAAGAAACTCCTGCAGGCCTCAGTACAAGATAATACTGTATACTTACCCTGGAAGAAATGGTTTGTTCCTTGCCAAGACTAAAATCCAAGAGTCCAGAAACAAAACAATTCTAAACCAGAGACAAGCAAAATGGCAAACTTCTACAAAATCACAAACGAATCATCAGCTTAGGTTTTCTTCATAAGACAGGCTTGTGCACTTTACGAGCAATAAAAATTTACTTGTTCTAAGTATATCACTATTATTATTTTTGCACACTTGTATACATTCACTATGCCCATAAACTCAACAGGACTGTTGGTGACACAGCAGTTTGGGAACACCAATCCATACACCCCTTGGTATTTGGAAAGAGGCATAAAGGAATGGAAATAAGACTATGTTAAATTTCTTCATTAATTTAAGTTATAATTTACAGAAAGCTGAGGACCCATATCCAAACTTAAAACCATGAAGTTGCTATATTTTTATACCAGGTTTAACAGAATCACCCTGCTGTCTCTCCCCATCCATCCCCTCTGCCACTGGGCTCAGCTGAATATATTCAATTAAGCTTGAATATATGCTTTATTAGTACACATTTCAAAGTGCTAATTTTAATTTTTTACATTTTTCTAATTTGGTTTTAGATTTAAAAATAAATAATATACCATCTTTCCACGTTGTTTTTGCATTTCTCAAAATGATTTTGTTTCTTCTAGCAAAAGAGATAATAAATAAAAGAAAATAAAAATAAAAATGAAAGGAACACTGGCCTTGATGATAGGTATTAGGAAAGAAAAGGCTGAAAACAACAACTGTATTTCCTTTCTTGAGTCATCACTTCTCACTAAATACAATTGTTTGGGAACACACATCTGTTGAAGGGTGGGGGTTTTAATGCCTTTCAGCGTGTCATAACGTAAGTGATCAATGTACTACAGGCAGGTAGGATTTCAACCAGGAGGGCAACCCCATATTAGCTTTCATGTACCTGGCACAGAGACTTCAGCAAAGGCAGAGGTGTGGCCTTAATGGCATCCACCAACTTGCCAGGTACTCCTGGCTAGAGACTGCCAAAATCCACGTTCGTTCACTGGTCCTGCTCCCTTGGCTGGCTAAAAATGACCATGTAGTCCCACAAAGGGTAATCATACATTCACTTACTAGCTAGACACAGTCTCCAAAATGAAAAAACTTCTGCAGGAGAAAAAGGCATCTTCACCTCAAATATTCACTGTCCCTCCAAAATAAAATGAGCTATATGTGCCCAGAACCAGTGAAAAATGGAAGGACATTATCTAAATAATCTGTAGAGCCTGAAATTGTAACACTGTGTATTGTAAAAACGGGAAACACTTTTCAGAAGTCATGTACATAATGGAGATCCTTTCCTCTCTTCTTGAGGACTTAAAATCTGTGATTTTGACAGTTCGTGATAATCAGTAGATTCACCAGCTCTGGATAACCTACCTTTCAGATCTCTACATCCAAACTGTAGCAAAGCCTCAATAATTATGTCTGCAGACTAGATAGTGTGAAGACATTTAAAATAGCAAAATAATAGCAAATATCTGTTCTCCAGATAAACCTTTACTTTTACAAGGATATACCAAAGTCTGGGATTAGTATACCAACTGTAACAATAGTGCAGCTGTACTCTCTCTTTGGTCAGCATTAAATTTTCTGCCCAAGTTTTGTTCAAGTTTTAATACAAACAAACTTAGCTATGGGTCTATGTAAAAATATTTCATATGTGGCATCATCTCTTCATGCACAAATTGAGATCAGTTCACCGTTGTCTCATAATAGATGGAAAGGAGGGAAGGAAGTGGAAATGTAAAGAAATAAAGACATTTAGCACTGAATTGTTTCAAACAAAGCGGGAAACAATGTCTTGCTGGAAGAAATACTTTAGTGAAACACAGATGCCATGCTGTTTACCTAATGACAAAGTAGTTGAACCAGAAAGATGGATAGATTTTTTACTGGCATTTCCTGCTGACCATGTTAAGTACCATAGCTGAGAGATTTTTTAGACTTTTCTGGAATTATTTTACATAAGATTTGATTGAACTAATGTGCTCTATGCAAATCTCTATATATAATGAAGACTGGAATCAGCAAAAGAGATTTTCATTGCACTCAGTCAAACCATAACAAACATTGCTGCATTGCCTAAAATACAGAAACAGTGCTTGCACTGACACTTCATGGTGGATGAAGCACCTTTCTGTGCTTTGCCAGAAGTTTTGGGTGGTTTTAGATTTCACTGTGAATTACAGAGGAAATGAGGATGAGAGTCCACGTTACTCAGAGTTCAATCAATTATAATACTCCAAATTAAAGCCACTATATCTCTACAAAGGCTCATCACTACCCTGTAACACGATGCAGACATGATAATTTCATTAGTACATTCTGAGGCCTCAGTTACACATCTTGCAATGCAGTCTTCCCAATGAGCTGCTGTCAGAATTGCCTAAAATTGCCAAGAGAACAGTCAAAGGCAACTTAATTATTATAAAGCTTAAAAGGGATTGGAAGATAAACTGGGACTACCACACTGCTAAGGCCTTCACTCAACCAGCAATCCCTCTTCTCCCCACAAGCAACAAAAACCCCAGTACAGCTTAAATTGAAATAGGCTTCACTCACCACTTTCTGGCTAACTCAGTGGCTAAAGTAAAAACGCAGAAAATTATCTCAAAGGAATGTGATCGCTGTCATTGTTAGACTGTCGAGTCTATTGTTCTCACAGTGCTTTAGGCTCACTCAAATCTACCTTCCTGTGTTGGTTTGTAAGTTCAAATTCTTTTCTTTTATAGCTGTACTAGTTTGTGCAGCCCTTTTCAAAGCACTAGAGCTGTATAGATGAACTGCACTGATTTACATCGTTTCAGAATTTGACTCAAAAGACTTTAAGTAGCTTGCTGAGATCGGATATGTAACATCTATACCAGAGCATCTAGGATTTGATTGCAATATAATGAAGAGTCATTTAAGTAATTACTTTTGCATAAATTACTCTGTGCTGGTACATTCCAATCTATAATTGCAGCACATTACAAGCACCATGGTTACCAATCAAGGGGTGAAAGGAATTCGAGACCTGTAAAGAGCAAGAGAAATTAGGTAGAGCTAATGTATGGACAGACTAAAGAACACGTTATTCATCTTCCGTCTTGACACGTAGTATGCATATAAGCAGGAAGGTAAGAAAAAGGACCCAGAAGTGATAAACCTACCTATCCCAGCTCAGGCAACTTGTACTTCAGTGTGTCACATAATATATAAACAAACTGACTAGATCAGATGGATATAATGAATTCCTTCAATGTGGTTTAAATAAAATGATAAATCAAGATGCCAACATTGCCATATTCTATAATTCCATAAAATCCAATATCCTCAAATTAAATTGTTCCATTCATTAGCAAAAACCATGTGTTATAGATATAGCAGCCTCACAGCCTTCCTGTGTTTTAGGAAAGGAGTTTTTGGCCATAGTCCTTTTGCTGATTTCCAATAGCAGAGGAAACTGCTACACACGACTCCTGGCAAATGCACAAGAATAACATGAAGTAGAGCACTGGTAACCTCAGGGAAAGCCCACCCATTCTGCAGACAGAATAGGAGCAGTAGCAGTTTCTGACTTCTGAGGCACATTTACAAGATTTTTATGATGCTGTAGCATGTTTTTCAGTCAAAGCAGTTTTGACTGGTACTCAAGTTTTGTTAGGAATAGTTGGAACAGCTGCTCTCTTATGAAACTAAATGTCTTGTGACAGTAAATGTAGCATGATGGAGGGGGTCTGGCAGAGATGCCAAATGATCTTTGGCCCTTATATATATGTGACATTTCCAGAAAAAAAAGCCATTTTATTAGATTAGCCACTAGGGAACAATCCTTCAATTGACGGATACAGCCATGTTCTTCTGGCAAAGATAAGCTTCTTAGAATGCCAACCACAGGTTAGGATACATTCTGCAAATCAAGTGGAAATGAAAAAATAGGAAGGGACAAACCTTAAAGGGGAGTTATATTTGGACTGAGTGATTCCTTAGGTGTCATCACATTCAGAACTGCCCACAGCATTTATCCTGGTAGAGCACTGGCACTACCCACTAAGCTCAGCTGTCCCACAATCCGTATGTCACCATTATCACAAATAATTATTATATAGTCTCAAAACATATTAAAAGCAGAGTGGAATTGATGTAAATACAGGCAAATTAAGAACAAAACAAGACCAACGTGATACATTGACATTTTCAAAACACTGCAACTCAAGATGATTTCCTTTGACAAATTCCATCTGCAGTCCTGTCTCACATAAAAGTAGGCAAAGATACAAAGCCAGTAAGTTTACAAACCATGAAAAATAAGGCGTGGTAGAACATATCATGTCATTGATAACACCGTCAGCCATCACCAGAAAAAAATCATGACCATATATTCAGGAAATCGGGTCGAAGTCTAAACTGCTTTCCTATCATCTGGAATGAAAAGAGCTGCAGAGTTTCTGCATAAGACAGAGAGAGTAATTAGACATAATTAATGAATACATTAAGAGTATTAAGAGTGAGGAATACAGGAAAGAACAGCTTTGCTTTTCCCCCCTCCTTACAGGTTGTGTTGGTGGGCTATGTTGTCAAGCAATCTCAAGTTAAAGCTAACAAAGTCTTCTGTGTGGGAATAGATTTATATACACATATCACGCTCAGAGCTACATAAACACATATGCCCAAAGACAAGCTAATCCCTTTAATGAATCCAGCTCACAACACTCTAATCATTATGAATATTCTTTATAATAGAAGCTACATTCAGATGCAAAAACACAGTGAAGTCTTGCTTGTAAAGTACTACAAACTTTATGCTTTTTGAACCTGAAAATAAGGCCTGGTTAATTTTGTCTTTAACTTTCAGGCCTCTTTGGGCCCAAATTTTAAATCTTCCTGATGTTAATTTCTGCAGCTTAATTATACTACCACGATTCTTTGTCCCCACTAGACATATTGTGTACAAATCTACTGAGAAAACATCAATTCCTGGCAAGAGCTCTTGGCAGAAGAATGATCCTTCCCTTTCTGCAGAGAAATTTTGGATATTCAAACTGTGCACAAAAATACGAGAATTTGTCATGGGATGGGTAGGATTAGTTGAAGCCCCCTTTGAGACCCTGTTGAAATTCTGAGTTAGGTTTTGAGCTTGGCTTTTTCCTTGAGACAAAAAAAAGTGCAGCAGAAAGATGGAGAAGAAATGAGAGAAACTACAGGAATGGAAACATCAGAGTAATCCCCCCCAAACCTCTACCCCTCTAAAACTACTCTCAGAACAGATGGATAAAGATGTATCAAGCCAAAGCTGTTCCTTTAGGTGAAACCTAAATTAGATATAGAAGCATCTGATGCTCAGTAGTACCACAGGTTGCACAAAAAACGGACTCGCAAGATACTTGCAAGTCTGAACCCTGCTGGCTAATATTGGGTGCATCCAGCCTTCAGATTTTCAGGTTAGGATTAGACTAAATACCTGATCAATATATCCCCTCTGCTATCATAACCTGTATGACATGAAGGGATTTTCACCCTGAAGGTAAATAATTAAATGGAGTAAATGAGATAGTGACAAAAACAGAACTTCATTAAGTGAGCTACAGTTATCCGGTCATTATTCCATCTTGTAAAATTACCTGTCTATAAAGACAGAGATTTCTGAAAATGAAGAAATTAATTAGTGTGGGCAGTCATGCAACCTCAGCTTTTCCTTTTAGGAAAGGTGAGGTTTGAGGTTTTTGGGTTTTTTTTTGCAAGCCTCCCAGATGCATTCACTGTTACACATATTTGTATATATATTGAATCATGAATAATTAATTGTAACCAACTTAAAAATAACACAGTTCTAGAAATGAGGCTATCAGGCTAGTCATGATCAGTCAAAATCTTCACTGAGATACATATATCTCTCCCAGCATCTCTGCCTATGATGAGAAAATTCCTGAGAAATACAGCATTGCATGCATAGATTGTGTCACGTAGAGGTTCTCAGCAGTTCAAAGGGGAAAAAAAAAACAAAACCAAAAACAAGAATCCCAGCTTTTACTAACAGAAAAATCCTTGCTTTCATTCTTCTTCCAATAAAAACTGCAATCCAACAGTAATAATATTGGGTTTAGAAGTATCAAATTCACTCATTTTGAATAGGCATTTAAGCAGTCAAATCAGTCAGGGAAACTGTTTGTTCTCCTAAAGGAAGCATCAGTTTTTTGTGCTGAATTATGAGATCTTCCGCAGATAAACAAATTAGACATTATGTGCACTAGATTTACTGCAGTTACAGCAAGAGCAGTATTTTGCCCTATAAATTGTTGCAGCACTATTTTCTTCACTCCCACTAGCCAAGCCCTGGCTAAACAAGATGGAATACTGATATAGTAGGGCTATATTGTATTACTGAGGCATTAAAGACCTTGTTATTACTAAGACATAAAAAGCAAGACAAAAATATTTTCAGTTGCCATTTGAATTTCAGTGGTGGCAGGAAAAAAAGCTGAATTTTCTCTCAAAACCAATTTCAACTTTCAAATTTTGCCACAACATATCGTTGCCTATACAGCATCTCTTGTTTTCAATATCCACAAAAAACCCCAAATGCTTTTTTTAACCACAGATGTTAAGGGTAGCTAAGATTTCATTTTAGAAGAACACTGAAAATAAGATAAAGCGTTTCACCTCCATCTCCTTAGAGAACAACCAGGCTGCATGTCATCTCTGCTCATCTCAGTTGTGAGCAGATTTTAATACACTGTCCATGTTACACCTGGGACACAGCTCCAGCGGCCACGCAAAGAAAATTTCTGGGCTTTTCTAGTTTGTATTATATTTTTATATTAAATTTATATGCTCTATTACTACCATAATAGTCTGTTCTGAGCTACAGCAGGGTATATGGACTACCAGTGTTATGTGAGCAGAATAGATCACGGAGCAGTGGCATTCCCCCATCTTGTCTGCATTACTCATTTGAATTCAGCATGTGACTCCTTAAATAAATCACAATTTCCAGCTTATGTGACATATTATTTTTTCCAGCTATTATTAACAATTATGGGTGTTTTATTTAAAATAAGCTCATGGAGTACTCAGGGAGAAAGCCATGAATTAGACTCAGTGTGCTTTGTTTCTCACTAAAACAGAGATGTGAATTTTTATCAGCAAACAGAAAGATTCATCACCTAACTCTGAGAAGGAGAATTGAAGTTTTACTCACACACTGAGACGCACAGCCAGACCTCAGAGCTATTACATAGGTATTTTAAAATGTAACACTGCTAGAAATTGTGTCATAATAAGTCAGTATAAAGCATATTCTTAGAAATATCATCCTGTGAATAACCCAATTCCTCAGGCTCTCCAGTCCCAGCTGGTGGAAGATTACCACATAGTGAAAAGGCTTGCTGGGGATTTTGTTGGGGTACTGCCAGTTGAAGTTCTGGTGCAGCAAAAGGCGTTCTTTACTGTGAGGAAATTGAGGACAAGATGCAGCACCTGATGCAATCATCAGCTGCCAACCCACTTGCTTTGATTCCCTGGCAGTATGTGAAGTTTGGGCAAAGAGGAGAGTTTTATACAAAATAGAACCTCTAGTCACTGGTAAATGATGGACTTGTCAAAAGATGAAACACAGATGCCAAATACTGACTTATCTGTACAACTCCAGCTTGAAAATGCAGCTATATAAAAATGACACGGGAGCAAGAAAGGAAAGAGGAGAAAGAGAAAATGAAGAAAGACTGTGCAAAAAAGTAGAAAGAGGAGAAAGTTCAGTGCAAAGGAGGTCTTTTAAACAGCTAGGACTGCAATATGACCTGTATGTTTAAAATCTACACCTGGCTTTGGATCTAGCAGGCTGGAAACGTGACTCATGCCACTTCTTTCCCCTCTGTGCATGGAGACATGGAGCAGATGAGTGCAAACATCTGAGTGACTGGGTTTTGCACAGGCAACCAGCTGCTGAAGATGCAAGGAAAGGGATGAGGACTTAAACAGTCACAGGAAAAGCAAACCAGATCTCAACCTAAACATCATGTTCCAGGTATCTACCATGGTTAAATCTGTCAAAATTCTAGTAACTCCATTAACCAGTCTTATCAGATTACAAACTAGAAATATTTCTGAAAAAAATATTCATCAGCATTAAGGTAAGTTCCTTATTCAAAATTGTAAGGACTTAGCACCAGACAGTCTGTGTTGCAAAGAGAGTAGGAAAATATTTATAATTCCATTGTCAAAGACAATGTTTAATGAAGCCAGTAAATGCAAAATTGTTTTCTGACTTCAGACTCTGCAAGACATTTCAATGAATTTATGTCAACAACAGCCTGCTTTCAGCAGTTACTAATACAATCCCTTTCACTGCAGTCTTGGAAACAGGCAGTTCAAACTTTTATGGCCATATTTTCCAAGTCCTGTACACTTTATGCTACAAACACATCTGTTTGAAATTAAGTCATGAACATGATTATTTAATGCGCACAGTAAAGTCAAAGGGTCTAGCTGGCCATATGCTAACCACTGAACTGTACACCTGCCCTCAGCTTCACTATAGATTAGTTTATGCATCAAACTGCAAAAGCCTGGGGAAGTTTGGCTTTTTTTCTGGTTTTATTTTTCCCTCTGCATTTGCACACCACTGACTTACAAAATATAACAAACTTTGAGTTTTGAGATAATTGTTTTCTTGCACGGTCTTCAACACATGGAGAACACTGTTAGGCAGGGCTTGCTTTTCAAAGCAACTCTGACAATAATTGCCAGTGTGCACTTAAATGTGTGTCAATCACAGCAAGCCTTAAAGTCCATAAAAATGCGTTCATTGCGTAATTTTATGTGACACTACTCATGATTCACACGGGGAAAAAAAAACAAACCCCAAAACCAACCAATGCCAGGAAAGCTATATCCTGTAACGATCTGCTTCCCTGTTACAATGAATGAAACTATGAATATTTGTGGTGTGCTATCAAATATTTATGTTGATGCTTCGTGTCTCCATGCTTCTCTTAATTAATTTATCAGCACTATTCTTTATAAATGTCTGCACTAAGCTCAAGAGCTTGGTTCACCTTTTACTGCTGAACACTACATTCCTAAAAGCTGTAAGAAGCAACAGTTTGATGTCTGATACAATACTTGAAACACACTTAAAAATTTGAAATCCCAGTGTTACCTGTGAAGTCAGAGAATGAACTACAGAAGCTTCGGGGGTTTTATTTTTTAAAAACAATGAGTGTATCACAGGAGGTACTTATCAATATTCACATTAAATTTATCAACTGAATCTGAAATATGTTTTTTCCTTCAAAGTACAAATGGAACCTTATTATTTCATGAGCATACAAGGGCAACCAGGAATCATATCCAAATACCTGGTATTTTAGATAATGCATGATATCATTCTGAAACAGCCCATCAAAACTGATCTTTTAGGGATAAAATGGGATGGCCCTTGCCTGACTTCAAACCTACCCTAATACAGCATTCAGGAATGAGATCCAGACAAAGCCCAGGACACAGGATAATTAGAATATAAACAGGCTGCTAGTATATTTGTGCAGCGTTCAACTACTATTCATTAAAACCAGAATTCACATCCCGTAGTTAATGGTCCTTCAAGAATTGTTTTGTCCTTGAATTTGTCTAATGGCTTAGGATTTATTTTTAAACCTATATAAAGTTTAGGTATGTACATAATTTGACAAGAACATTCAGAATGTAAATATTGTGCAAAGAAGTAAGTAGGTTTTGTGTGCAAAATGTACTTGTGTACGCATTAAGTTCTTGGCTCTTATTTACAGCATTCTCAACATGCAGCTGGGCCAAATAACAGATAACTGAGATAATTTGGGTTAATTCTATTCTGGAGAATATATTACTATAACCTATAACTACTGAAAGACTGCAGTTAACACCTGCACCTGAATTGTGTTGTAAATTTTTTTCAAAACTAAGACTTAGAAGGACCTTTTGTTTGAAATTATGGCTAATATATGCGAAAGCAAATCATAATATTTATCTTGCATCAAAATAAATCTAGAAGAAACAGTACATACTAATGATAATTGACATGCTGGGAGGACCTGACCCTTACATGTTAGAAAAATCCGCAGATCTACAAAGCCAATGTCTTGTGGATTACAGCTATGCACTCTCAGATGCTATGCTGTAACGAGAACAGACTTGTTTAAAATTCATTACCCCTCTTTCTTGTTTGCTCAGTAGAGAGCGTATTTGAACTCTACAATGTTCAAATGGACTTTACATAAATCTGATTTCCCTTGGGTAGTCTTTACATTGAAATTCCTATAAATTGATAACTAATCAAGGGAATAAAAGGGGATGGCAAGAAGCAAACAGTTGCAAAGCTTGCTAGGGTTCACGAACAGAATATTTTCTGACAGCACTGAAATTTCAGCTATCAGAAGATTCTTTGATTTTTAGGCCTAAATGAATCTTATCAGATGGTGTTTTCTTCTTACATTTGCACAGGTGAGAAAAAGACCAATTCCTAAATTATCAGTTTTCTTAGCAGGAATAAAATACACATTTTTGAATGAGTCAGTCTCTTACAGAACATGAATAACGCAGAAAGAGAAGGCAGTCGTGGACTTCTATTGATCTCAGAGAAACAGATTCAAGACAAAAGATCCACTTTTGGATGTAGTGCAACAGGTTGCCTCTGGCAGTGACCAACAGGCGACGTTTTATACAAAGATACAAAACCACATTGCATTTAACCATCCGCACAGTGTTCTACTCAGAGTTGGTTGTTCCTTTTTTCTTAAATTGGTTCTTGCACTAATTGGCTTATATTCTCTAACGTGATTTGTTTTGTTTTTTCTTACTTTCACATAAGCAAGAATACAAATATCTCAAATGTGCTGGCCTGGAACCCACTTACAAGATGCATTCTGCTCTAATACAAGAACAATTCAACACAGAAAAATTAAAATTATAGTCTCCTAAAAAAGCAACAAGCCAGAGCAGCAATATTCCACCTTGAACAGATAAAAGAGTAAATAAATACTCTTAAAGGCTTTATTGGTTTTCTTGGTCTGATTGGTCATGTGATGGTTCTCATCTTCCAAGTTTTTCTTCTATTATTCCATAATCCATCACTTGCCTTGAAAAACAAGTTCTCAGCATTTATAATGCTCCTACAAGGAGGAATGCTTTTCTTTGTTGCCTAAGACTAATTTTTTACCCTACCAAGATAATCAATCTGACTGAAGCCAAAATTCTCTAAACAGTTGTGGTGAGCCAACAGGGAAGAAAAAGGTAAAACTGATGACAGGGCTGAGGCCACCTCATCAGTAAATTACAAGTGTTTAGTGGGCAGAAGTTCAACATATTATATAGAAGAGACTCATCTAACTACCTTAATAGATTTCCAACTGTTATTATTAATATTGAAACTTCTGCAGTGACTTGTAGACTGTCCTTATCCCTAGATTTCCAAATGATGTAACGGATTATACTGGAACACACTGAACAGTACAGCTCTGAAACTCTTTACCATCCTTTACCATTCAGATCTTGCAGTAAAAAACAACAAGAATACACAAATAAAACCCAGCAGCAGCAACTAAGCAAAAAAGCCAAGTGGCTTAGGGTTGTAGCCTTTGAATGACAGGGTGAGGAGTGTTTATCTTGCTCTAACACTGTCTTTTTAGATGGCATGAAATCCCTCTCTTCCCCTCCCTCCTTTGCCTTCTCCCATCATCTGCTTGCACTACATGTTCCTGCAACATGTTTATGTGATATCTGCCTGGAACAATGATATCCTAGTATTCTCTAGGGTTCTGCTACCTTCCGTTAACCCTTTACCCATTTAGCATGCTTTGCTACTGATTCCAAAATTTGGCTGTGATTAATAATAGGAAAATATCAAATCTGGGAACTGAGCTTTGATTTGAATTTTAAAAAGTTCTTTACCAAGCTTCACTAATCTTAAAGAGCTAGCTCATTTTTGTGTAATATTAGGTCCTCATTTTGCCCTACAGTCAGAACCCAGAGTCAGATCCATACTGATGTTGTCAACTCACCCCACTTCTTTAGAAGACCTTTGATGAAATTCTTCCTTTACCCAGAAGAACCACAACTTTTTTGCTTGAGTTTTTTTTTCCACCTCTTTTCATTACTATAGTGAAGTTGAGAAAGTAGTTCAGACCTTAGGCTGCTAATCTTTAATTAAAACCCTGCAAAAATAGATTTCAGAGTTCTGTCAAATATAACACAAAAGTTAACAGGGTTTAATAATTTAAACCAGTCAATCACCTACATGATATTACATATGCTTTTCATAAATCTGCATTGAGAGTCCTGCATAAAATGCACTGGTAGACGTCTTTTTACTTATCAATATCTCTATTGCTCTTTCTACTTTCATGCCAGCACTTCCCAAAACTGCCCCAATGACCGAGCCATCAGTGTCTCGTTTCCGAAGGAGACTTCCAAAGAAGTCCTCAAAACATCATAGCAGAATTTTGTCCCAAACCATTATTAAATTTACATCTGAGCTGGCTGTTGACCATCTCTCAGGTGTAAAATCCTTTGTCTTGGACATTTAGAAACGTACGTGTCCGTCTGCCCTACACGCTTAGTCACGGACTAGAACGCCATGACCCGACGTGCTTACAGAACAGTCAGTACTGCAGGTAGCTGACACTGAAAGCCTTACAGGTGCTCAATGCAGTAACACTGTTAAGCCCTCGCTAAGGAGAGCAGCTTAGCCACCCCTTTTCCACAGCACAGTTTCCAGCTCCTGAGATATCTCAGAGAATGGCCCACTTTAGCCAGCAGCAAAGCCCAGGAAGTGCCAGCCTGAGGAATGACAGAGTTGACAGTCTCCACTCTCACCTCATGTTTCAGGTAGGGGTTGTCTTGGAGCTGTGCTGAGCCTATGGACTCCGTGCCCTGTAGTCAACAGGTTGGATCTGCAAGTTGAAACTCACTTGAAGAAATCTAGTAAAGTTGCTTCAAATTTACTTCTCTAGGAGAGGTGGATGGGGTTGATCAGGAGATGGGATTCAAAAGCTAAATCCTTATCCAAATGGAAAACTCAAGAGTGTCCCATTCCCACTCTCCTCCTCTGCTCAATGCAAACATGCCAGCGCCCTCTTTTATAAAAAAACCCTCCAAACTTCACTCTTCCATATTCTGCAGTAGATTTACATTTCACAGTGATCTTGAAAGATAACCAAGTACCAAACAAGTCCAGTCCACCTACGCAAGCTGTAGATGGATGTAGAACAGACCGTCTTAAGATCAGGGTGGATCATTAAAGGTAGTTCCCTTACAAATGCTGAAACTCATATATATCTAATTATTTGAAGCTGGCATGACTATTAAAAACCTGCAAAATTAATCACTTCCTTGTCTGTAGGACCAAGGGGAAAGACTTTACTGAAAAGTTTTAATATTTTATCCAAGTTTAACCTAATCCACATGAATCCACACATACCTCAACAGGATGAAGTCCTCTGGTGAGAAAAGTTGTGTTGTCAGAAAGCAATCATGAGACAGGGCTATGGGAACTATGACCCATAAATTAGATGTCACTAACATTATCCAGTAGAAATTCTTCAACATAGGAGTGTATCACTGCTGGAGCAATTACTTTTCAATGGTTTGTTGGGGATATTTTGGTACTTTTAAATCATTTTCTAACCCAGCAGGGTCACATTAACTCTGAGTGCTGGTTCTGTTGGAGCTTGTCCAACTGTAAACTGAAATTCCCTGACCTTTGAGGCTCAGGGAAGACCTGATAACATAAGCTACACTGATCACTTTTCCTAATTTAGCCTGTTGGGGTTTTTTTTTCCCTACATTTTCTGAAAAACAACCACAGTGTGTAACAGTCATTTTCAGACTCTATAAATTAACCTGGCTTGACCTCCAAAAGAGAAAAATGTTTTAAAAGGAGAAGGAGTAATTATTAAGCTTTTTGTCTATGCTACTTGTCAATTTGCATAGCATTATCTGTAATGTTTTGCAAAGCTTTTTTTGGAGGTCATCTAATCTTGTTAAATCTGTCACAGGGCTGCTGCTGTATCAGACTTAGATGACACATTTGCACGACACAACAAGTCCCCAGCAATGATGATAAATGTGTTTGTTTCTGGCAGTCCGACCGCGCAGATGCTTATTATGTATGTATGCAGGCATTTACATTATTTAATCAGCTTCAGAGAGGAGAAAGAGGGCTCAGGCACCCAAGATACTGTTTGCTTTTGTATGTACTTACTGCCTGCTCATGATAGTTTTAAGCAAGCATTATCTGCTAGCTGATCCAGAAAGATCATGAACTTCTTTAGGGATCCCATACTGTTAGCATTTTTTCTGTTTGCAACATGCAGATGGGTAGTAACCAATAGTATCTTTACCCTGTCTAAAACACTCCAACTGGAGCCTAAAACATAATAAGCAACATCAAGTTCAGGGCAAGACAAATGTGGATAGCTACACTGTTTGTAGCAGAAATTTCCTCTGGCTAACAAAATACATGAAACTACTAAGTGGACTGCGCACAACTCAGCTGCTTTTATAAAGCATGAAAAATTGAATTCATTTCCACTTTATGAATCTAGTCCATTTGCATGCCAGGGCCACAAGGAGTTAAGGGTAAAGTCAATCCTGTAAACCCACATAGCTTGGGAAAAAAAAACCCCTTTATTTCAGGCACATCTAGGATTAAACAAGGTAATTAACAAAACAAATCAAACAAAACCAACCAACCAACAAAAAAAACCACCCAAAACCCAAAAAACCAGAAAAAAACCTCCAAACAAACAAAAAAACCCAACAACAAAAAAACCCAAACCTAAACCAAACAACAGACGTTATTCAGAATTTGGCAATTGAAAGGAAAACTGCAAGCAAGAAATTTGTATTCCTTAATATGGGAAAAAAGAAGCACATCTGTGTCTCAGCATTTCATAAATCTGAAAGCTAATATCAAGCAAGCTTTTTCAAGAACAGCTTAAGTCCATAAACTGTATCAACTGAGACATAAAACTTCAATTTAATCACTGTACTGAAGTAGTATTTGTCACTTCTAAATTCTAATTGCTTGACCATGTATTGAATATAGTCACTTTCCTTTGGTCAATCATAGCAAACCAGAGAATGAATATACATATAGGGAATTAGGCTCAGAATTCCCATGCCATGTGCATTTACAGGTAAACAGTAATTCAAAACCCATAACTGCTTAGAGATAAAACTCAGTATTTCCAGTACCCATTTCAGCCCAAAATGATAAAATAGGTAGGAAAATGCAAAAACAGCTAATGCTAAACTGCTAAATTACCTAAAGTATTATCCTAACACAACCTGTGGTTTAATGGACTTTGCAATTTGAAAGACAATTTATTCTTATTGATTTAATGACAGAACACGAAGAACTAAAAAAGACAGACTTGCATAGTCTTAACGCTGACTGCTGTACTGATGGAGATCAAATGTCATTGCCCTCAGTAGAAAGATCTGTTTGTTTGGCTTCCTATGGAGTTACATCTATTTCAAATTTCATGTTAGGCTTTCATTTTCTTTGCATGCGGTGGGTTGACTTGAGACAGCTGCCAGCTGCCCACCCAGCCACTGTCTCACTCCCCCTCCTCAAAAAGGCAGGGTGAGAAAGACAAAAAAGCTCCTGAGTTGATAAAAGGCCGGGAAGATCGCTTACAATTACCATCACAGCCAAACCACAAGGAACATAAAGGAAAATAATGTAATGCATTGCCAGTTAAAATAGATTGGAATGATGAGAAAAAAAAACCCCTGAAACTACATCACCTTCCCCCACTCTTACATTTTTCCCTTGCTCAACTTCACCCCAATATCCCCAGTTTCTCATCACAATCTCAGCTATTTCAAGCAGACACTAGACGTGCTTAGGTAAACAGTGACACTGTATTTTGCATAATTAATAAATTAATAAATTATATTAAACTGATAAAATAATAAAAATTAATAAATTAATTAATTAATTCAATAAAATTAATAAATTATATTAAACTGATAAAATAATAAAAATTAATAAATTAATTAATTAATTCAATAAAATTAATAAATTATATTAAACTGATATATTAATGTTGCTTTATCCCAGACTATTTCCATACTCTTATTAGAAGATACCTCTAAATCACAAGCTGCAGCTTGAAGATTGACTCAGCTCAGAAGGCAGTAATAAGTTACCAAAGTCTTTAGATTATTTTTAATCATTTTCCTTTTTAAATCAAGACCCACTATCAAGTAAGAACTTAGGAAAATTTAGAGGAAAGCAAAATTAAGAATTCAGGCTCCCATACTGCCACAACAGAAATTCTGTTCATAACAGAAGTGTACAGTGATGATTAACACAAACACCACATACAAATATTTTCCATGAAATATTACTTTCCTTTATAAGTAGCAAGTGACTGTTAAAAGCAGCATGAATACTTATAAAATTACGCTTAATTGGTGTAAGTCTGCTAGTTTCAGCAGATTTGCACATATTTTACAGTGGACACATCTAGCATTTGATTCAAACCTATTTTTTCAATCTGTATAGTAGATTTTGAAAGAATAAAAAGCAGAACTAATTATTAATTTTTATGGAACAAAATGACTTTCACCGTATTCCTAACATGAAGTTATCTTAGCTAATTCAGTAATATAACAATAACCAGGAGTATTTACCTTTAATCCAAAAGTGAAGCTTTAGTTTCCGATAACCATTTTACAAGAATCTTGCAAACATAGTAGATTTTTAAAAAGCATGTTCCTCAAGTAGTTTCATGCAGTGTCTCACACACATTGCCAGAGCTCCTAGTGAGCAGATCTGCCAAAAGTTACAACAGAAGTTGATTCCCAAATCTCTGATTATTCAAATACAACATTAGTTTATGTTGCAATACTGAATATTGCAGAACAGTGCGTTCTGGTTATCTTCCTAAAGGTAATGTACTGTAATAAGTACAGACTAGAATCAATCACTTTTTCACTTATACATTCCCATGTGAGTATTTCTACTTGTACAGCATGAGGAGATGGATTTTCAAAAAAGAACGGGGAGTTACAGGTCATCAACAAATTCTTCTAAACGTTAAGACATGACATTCTTCTCAGCACTTTGAAAATTGCCCACATCAAGTGTTTCTACTTCTAAAATGAGAAGTTAAAATTACAGTGTTTCCAGCATGGCCATCAATCTTTCTCTTTTGGTTATGACTACATATGTCTAAAATCTCTTGATGCATTTTTGTAAGTGAGAAAACAAATGTTCATTGGTCTGAGTATACTGCTAAAGGGAAACAGGGAGTACCTGCCATTTGCCAAGAAAAATATTTTTATATAGACAAAATATTTTATAAATTTCACACACATATATATATATA
>VXAZ01018984.1:7783579-7885522 GCA_013399875.1 Gymnorhina tibicen | reverse complement strand
TATATATATATATATATATATATCTCAGTGTTGGACTATGCAGCATACTGTTCATATTATCGCTGTTCCTGTTAAGAAATAATCTAACATATTCAGTACTAAGTAATAAATTCCAAGCCTTCCTTGACAACCTTACAGATGGTTATTATGCTAATATTGACTCAGATTATCTCTTAACAGTGCTTTTCAATATTGGCAATATTCTAGAAATTAGGCATCACAAGAGAGAAGAAATTCTTACTCAAGAGTCTGTATCTTATATCCGCATTAAATTTCAAAGTGGCAGACGAAAGAAATGGATAAAGTTGCCAAAGTCTGAGCATTGTTTAGGAGAGAACAATTTCTGTTTGCTATGAGTCAACTTTTGTGTCCAGTTTCATTACAAAAATACTGGCACATCTTCTCATGAGAAAGGAAGCAACAAAATCTTAACATGATGATAACATAAAGAGGCTAATCAGACAGGATATTTTAAAGATAAATCCCAACTAGGAAAAAAATATAAGTACTTATGATCCATTTAATAAACTCCTTTGGAAACAGCTATTCAAGCAAAATTAGTGGGTTTCTTTACAGTTACATCAAAGCAATCACGTAATTTTGCATGAATATGATAATAAATTGGAGTACTGTCATAACTCCAGAAAGACTACTGTTTCTCTGATGGAGGGTCTCCTGTCTTGCACAGTGTTAGCAAATTAATTAACCCTCCAGGGGAGAAGTTCACCTCAAAGCAGAGAATGAAGGGCTGGGAGCGGGGAAGACAGTACACGTGATGACAGGGGCATGAAATACATTATTTGAAACACACCTTGACAAAAGGCTTGATCCAAGCAAAAAGACAAAAGACTTGATCCAAATCTTTGATCACGTAATAAAGATTTTTTTAAAATCTGATCTGCTCAGAAAGACTTGTAGGACAATTACCTTTGACTTTTACATTGGAGCAATTTAGGACATTGATTAAAGAGAAGAAAAAAGTGTTCAGTGTTAAGCCTCATGTATAGAAAATATAAGTCAGCCATTCAACTAAGACTTTAACTGGTCTGTGAACTAAAGCAGCTGGGAGCAAGGCAGAACTTTGGACCCAGAGAATTTTTTTCCCCCACAAAGAAGTTGGGTGAGGTTGGGAAATGTGCGATGGAGATGGAAATCTAGGAGAGATGAAGCTGACTTTTTCAGGTAACATTATCCTTCTCTCACAGATTTAGTTATTCCTAAAGTTCTGCTTATATCTGACTCAACCGACCCCCAGTAAATAAACTTGATAATAATTCTATAATAATAATAATAATAATAATAATAATAATAATAAAACCTTGAAAGGTGGGAAAAAATCCCCTAAATCTTACATTTGTCAGACTATTGCAGAACTGAGTAGGCTTATGAGCCATGAGCAGAGTAGGGACAGACTTTATTTTTTCTTTAATTTTGTTTATGTTATGGGTTAAAATATACAGCAACTCAGTTTCAAGGTCTCCAAGGAAACAAGGAAAAAACATGTTCCTCTTTCAATCACACAGATAAAAATGTTGGAAAATGTAAATTTCAAGAAAAATTTGAGGGGGTAATCTTTGGGAGACGATCTGGAAATAATTTTGACAGAGATGTCAATTTTCTAATCTGCTATGCTGGAAGTGACAAATTGACAAATTATGTTCTTTTGTGATTTTTGACAACATTGCAGCTTTGTAAAGAAGCGCTAGAGAAATTACAGACTCGGTTATTGATCAGCTCGGTGAGGATACCACCAAAATGAAACAGGAACTGTGAAATATTTATGCGCGATTTCCAATAACTATTTGTCTGCCACAGAGTAGCTCCATGGGATTCAACCTACATGGGCTCAGGTAGACAAAGCTACTTAGTCATTCCGAAAATATAGCACAGTCCATACATAAATCTGTAAGAGGATCAAATAAAATAAGCAAATAATTGAATGAAGGATCATTTTTTTACCAGATGACCTCACAATGGCAAAACTAGGAACTGTAAGAAAGAAGCAAGAACCCATGCATATGTTTAAATATTAAAAGAATAAACCCAAATTACTCTGAGATTAAAGAAGAAGTCTAATTAACTTAGCAAATATTTGTGCTGACTCAGGCTAGCTGCGATCCTGGAGGAGAGGAAAGGCTGATGAATATTACTAACCTCTGGGCTCGTGTGTGCTTAGTGAAGAGGAAAAGATTGTGTTTTCACAAGGGCACAGCCCTGGCAGGGAGAAGAGAAACTCGTAGCAAAGACACGTGCTAAGAGTGGGATAAGTGTGACCACGCAAGGATCTCAGAAAAAGGAAAAGGCCTAGACTGAACTCCATGGAGCTGGAGACTGTCTCTATTTCTCTATTTTATGTATTGAGTATACATCTATGTTTGGACTAGATGATTTTAAAGGTCTTTTCCTACCCAAATTATTTTGTAATTCTATACATACTGTTCAGCATAAAGTACATACATCTCACTATACGCAGTTGCCTCTGAACACAAACCACTTCTGATTGCTTGTGACAATTCATTTCTGAGTGCTAGGAAAAAGCCCCGATGCTGCAGGCTCACATATAACAGCATTTGTTTACGCATACCATGTGCATATTCTTTCTTACTAGGCATGTAAGTCCTATTACCCTACGAGAATACATAATTCTGTCCTCCTTTGCATATTCCGTTTCCATCTGAAGCTCCGATATGGGGGCAGGGGTAGACTGCGGTGGGGTGCAGCACAGAGGGAAATCTAGTCTCGGTTATTTCCATCACTGGGAAAAAAAAAAAAAAAACAGCAGCAGGATACTTTGCAAAACAAGTTGTCCCTGTGAAATTTCTGCCTACTGCAGATTCAGTTGGCAGCCTAAGCTTTGAATAAGCTTCTCAATTTCTAACATGCTTCTTTGGAAAGCTGCTGCACATCAGAGCTTCCAAACCTGTGTGAGACATACAAACTGTGTTTTTTTACTTTTCATGTCAACATTATTGAATTATTCAAATCTGAAAATACACACCAGGAAGATACACTTGCCTCTTCACTGTGCTGTTTAATCATTTACCAAAGACATTTGATGCTGGAAGTTAATTGTGCCACCAACTAGATGGTCACACAGCTTGTGCTTTTATGTCTTAATTCCACCCTCTCTGAATATTTTAAGAGCTCTACTGCCTGCATCCTGACTGGAGACTTTTGAAACCCTCTCCCAGTGCTATGACAAACTAAAATGCCAAACATGGGATAAGAGGTCCTGGTCTTTCTTTAAGATTTCTCCCACAACTTATCAACAGTTTTTTGCAGCATGGGCCAGGAAAAAATCAGTCTGAGGGCTTCTTCTCCCATATTCTCAAACTTCCTGAAGTATCAGGCTCCTTTTACTATTGTTACTTGGGGCTCTGGGACACTCAACATCATTCTTTTATCATAGCATTCTTAATTCTTTTCTTTCTATATAAAGATATGTAATTTAAATTTATATTTAAATATTCTAAGTTGAAACCTAGTAATGACATCTAGATGTATCAGTGGTTTCCACTAGTTAAATTTTGTTCTATGTCTAGAACAAATTGTATAGGTGGTGGAACTTGCTATTTCCCTGAATGAATGGCACATCTCAAGGATGACCCCCAGTTCATTTTAGGCTAAATGAATCTTTACTTATCTGCACACGTAAAGATAACTACAATTCACTGAAGATGATTTCCAATACACAAAAGCACAGACCCCTGACATTAGTTTAGAAAGAGATGAAATTATCACCAAGGGGAGAGGAACATTTCCACAGCACAACACATTCAAGGATCTTCAGCATCCAAGTAAAACTGACATTTTTTTTAGCCAAGCACTCAGATTTGGGAGAGCATGTCTTTGGCAGACCTCCATGATGAAACACATCTTTACAGGATCACACTTCAAGATTATTGGTGCGTAAGAGTACCCACTGGACAAGTCTCATCAAGATTTTTGTCTACTGTCTATCAGTAGCTGCTATACTAAACTTTCTATACCATATGTGCAATATAGAGTTGCAGCTTTCAGAACATTTGGAGATGCTCAACTTTTAGCTTGCAGCAAGCGTAGCACGTCAGTAATCCACGTTACTCCGAGTGGAGCATCAACAGATTAAAACATTCCCCAGTTATGCCACACACCACGATAGATTATAACAGCTGTGAAGGAGCCATTGTGTCACTATTAAGTGTTTTGTCATGGTCTGTCAGACAATACTAAGGAAAATTCAACTCTGTAGATTGCTGCTAAGATAAAATGAAACAGCTCATTCAAATACATATAGAATCTCCTTGTGGAAGATTTACATGCAAAATTCTTCTTGGTGTTATGGGAATTAGCTCTCTGAATCCCCCCCACACCTATGGCAGCAGGATAGATCCTTGTGACAGTGTGGCAACAAAAGATTTGGAAATTTGTTAGTGAAAGAGAATTGAGAATTTACTGGTAGGTAGGCTAGTTATCTTTCATTGGTTCTTTTCTTTCACTGAAATAGCAAGCTGTTTTAAATCCTTTTATACTCACACCCAAAAAGCACTGGTATTTATCTTGCAACACTTCAACCAAGTAATTTCCCTCTCTCCACCCTCCAAAACCTCCTTTGAGAAGCATCCATACTCCCAAACCTCTCACACTCCTTCCTTCTGAGCATAAAAGGAAACATTTCTAAATTAGTATATACAAACTTAATTTACCATGTTAATTCTCAGGTCTTCCAGCAGTGAGAGGATTTCCTGACACTTAACAAAAAATAGGCCCGATGGAGTGACCCTACAAAAGCACATCCATCATATCAGGGCAAGCAGCTCTGCCAACATCAAGTTTATAGAAAGCCCAGGTTGACTGTGCTTGTGGTAGGTTGTTATGAGCCTTTAACTAGTCCCACAAAAGGAAGCTATTGAGAGCTATTGAGAGTTAAAAGCCTGCCAAAGCAGAGAACCCAAAGTCATTCCTGCAATGCCTGTGAATCTTCTAAGATTTCAACAGAGTACACCACCTGTTGTCACAGGCAAATATCATTCCAGGGAAGAATTCAGCAATATTAAGAGATTTACCCTTTGGTCTTGTCTTTGCTGTTTCAGAAACAAGAAAACCCTCTATGTAAATGAGACTTCTACATGAGAAAATTCTGAGTTAGTTCTTGAGGACCTTCTTCATAATTCTTCCCTTTCAATTTATTCCTTTCTATACTAAGCTACAATATTGTTTCATATCAGAAGCCTCCAATAAGACTTAAAAATCATATAACACCTCTAATGTAATTTTATTTCTCCTTTAGACAGACAGTCACACATTACAGCCCACTCTGTTTAGATTCACACAAAACCTAAATAAATCTTGTGCCTTGTACTCACTTTAAATAGCACCCAGTCTTAAGAGAAACTGAGCTGAGGTAAGACATCTTTAGGGTGCTCTTCTATACCAGAATCAACATGGCAGGGCATTTTACCAAGTCTGTCAATCAGGTGAGAAGTAACACTGGGTGGTTTGCTTTGGGCACCCAATTACTACAGGCTTGTGTTTCCTTTCAACAAAGTTTGTGCTAAGTCTTTCCATTCAATTTTATGCAAACCAAACACAAATATGTCACCTCATTTTAACTTGCACATTTTTGATTCATGAGAACAATGGAAAAAAGAAAGTTAGTCGCCAAGAGCAGTCTAACAACGTCAGACTGTCAGAAAACACATTAAATTAGAAGTTTGTATAGTTTCTGGCCTCACATAACAAAGGAGAGAACAGCTTTGGCTGCAGGGCCATTCTAATACAGAAAGATGTGTTTTAATAATGGATGCAAAGTATTTTATCAGCACAGCAAGGAGCGATGAGGGTGGGAAGATGATGAATGACTTAAAATTCTGCAGGGGGTTTCTACTGATGTAGTTGTTTAGAAAGATGCCGTGCTCTGTCACACTGCTTTCCCTTTCTCCAGGCTATAATGAATTGAGTGCAGCTAGGGAATCATAACCTCATGCAAGAGCACAGCATGGTCTTATCTATCTTTAAGATCTAGTGCTTTGCTATCTCCAGTCATGTGGCATCAGAAGATGAATTTCTTCAAAAGAAGCGAGTCAGAGCATAGACCCTTTGCCTGCAAGGACTGCTGTTTGGATTAGCAATCTGAACACGACCTTTTCACTGCTCTCAGAGTCTATGAGGACATGCCCAATTTGCTTCAGACTCTTTACCTGCCTTGCAAACAACAGGACCTTTTCGTTAACTACGTCCAAGCTAAATATTCAAGGGACTAATTATCTATAATTAGTGTTCAGGAATGGTATCAACTACACTAACCTTATATGCTTTTGCTCAAAGACGTTTTTCTTTTCATGAATCAACTAAGGTGCACTTGTCTCTTGTGCAACTGATTTCATGGCAGTGTTCTACCTAGTGCCTAACCTAGATATTGACCCTTAATATTGGCATTAAAAGCAGTTGAACTTTTATGTATGTGTATCTTCTGTTTAACACCAATTCACATCATTACCAGTGATTCCAGAAATGCACATTTACATTTTGCTTTCTTTAGTACCCAACTAAAATAAACACACTAAAAGCCAAAACTTCAAAAAGAAATTCCTACTAATTTTTAGTAAGACTGTTCCAGAGGTGTTACAAGGAAACAACTGAAAAGATACAAGAAAATTAACTTTGGAATGTGTAATCAAAGGGGCAATTTCACATACAGTACCTTGGAGCGTGTCACTATCAAATGACGAGTACAACACTCCTAATAAATAACGAGCTGCAAATGCTGTGGCTAAGGCATACAGGCATTAAATAAAATATTAAATCAGAGGTAAAAAAAGTAGTACTTGGTCTTTAGCATGCAGCAAACCACAGGAACGCCAAGTCTTGCACACAACATGTATCGGGTGTCAGGGACTTCACAGAGCACACACCGAATGCAAACACTGGTGTCATTATACAGTGTCTCATTCAGCTGCAAATTGGAGCAAAACACCAGATCCTGAGCCACAAAACACAGCTCTAGTAGCAAATTAGACATAAAATATCCAGGAGGTCAAAATCACAGACAACAGTTTAACAATACTGGAGATGGAATGATGCAAAATTAAGGTGGATTTTGACCTGGAAACTACAGTAAAAGCTGCATTACAAACAGGTTAGAGACGGAGAGAAGCTAACAGAGGGAGCCTGAGCCAGCACTACTGCTTGAGCAAATAAGTATATACTTCTCAGTCTTTCATCCTAGCAGGGAATCTGATTCCTGGCCTTCCTGAAAACAGGAGATCCAGCTCATTATCTCCTTTGTACATTTGTCTCACAGAAAGTGCATGAACAAGACAGAATCTCTAGTAACAGGTTGTGCTTTTGAGGGTCTACATAGCCACATAACCAGCAATCCTCTGAATACACTGTGTTTAATGGCTTTGGATACAGCAGAGGAGGCAGCAGCATTTAATCTATTGAACTTTAAAAGGCCATTTATCACAATTTTTCAGAAAATATGTGCTTATATTAGATTCCAGGGAGTAAAAGGATGTGTTGACAAAGGGCACATTTATTAGAGGAGACCTAATTGCATACTTAACCTTAGGTACATGCTGTTTTAATGGCAAATAAAAATATGCCAAGCATTTTCTATTTTTCAGAACATGGGCCAAAGGCAACAGAAAAATCAAACTCTCAACACAGGGAAACCTTTTCTTCTTCCCTCATTTCATCATGGCTAAAGCAACTTTTGGACGCCCTCAGATTAGAATATCTGCATCATAATAAACAAGATGTTTTACAGAAGAGAAGCTCTGTTCTCTGCAGTCCCCATTGTCCCACCCACCCATCTGCATATGTACTGCATTCTTATGCATTTCAATGGCAAAACAATTGTCCTTATAACTAGTGGGCAATATTTGGTAAAAATTATGTTATAGTTAACCTGTTTGCACCTTCCTATCTCCATTTTGTTGAACTTCCTATCAAACCCTGCCCTTCCTACAAGTGCATGGCAAAGCAGCTTGTCACACTGAGGGAAATCCCCTCCAATTATTTCCTAATAACCAATATGCTCTCAGTAACTGCAAAAATCCCAGGGGCTACAGGGACCTAAATTGTCCTCCAAGGCTTTAGGGGGAGATGATGCATGACTATGTATTGAAAAATCCTTTCTGAGCATAAAAAGAAACAAAACAAAGCAACATCTACATTCACTCCAGAAGAAAAAATCAAATTGGGAGAAAAATCACAACATTCATCTGCCTCTGCTTGAAACACAATCCTGTACTGGAGAGTCAACTCCTCAGAACTGACATCACTCTGCTGGTCTTCAAAGTCTTTTATGAATTAGTTCCTAGGGAAATGAAGGTGACAGAAACTCAGCACACAGTCACATCCATCTCCATGAACCAACATGGGACAAGAGTGGGTATTTAACATGAAATCTATCTGTAACAGGTACCAGAATTTTCCTCCCAGTGTGAGAGGGGAGGATGTGAACTACTTGTGTACAGATTAGACACTCTGTGTTCCTTTCTCTGTGAGCAAACATCATGTCTGTGACCAAACAGAAGTGAAAGCAAAAACTATGGGGGCACGCAGTTGTAATCTAAGACAAAACAGACAATGTTTCTTCCTGGTTTGACAAAACAGATCCTTGGGGAGAAGAAGTAAAATTCCTTGTTACACTGGCCCACAGCTCCTGATAACCTGGGTGAAAGGAGTCTGACTATAATTCAAAACAGACCATCACAGAGGATGGGGAACTGGCACACGCATATTTGGTTATTCACCCAGTACATCAATCATTTGAATTATTTCCACTTTCTCACCACACACTTAGATTTATACCAAACCTAGGGCTTACTCCCAGAAGATATCGGACCTGCTAAAGAATTCAGAAAAGAAGAACCAGAAAAGCTACCAAAACAATCATCGTATTTTTTGTTGTGTTCCCTCTGCCATCATTCTCTGTTTGTGAATGGGTGGTACAAGCTCAGCAGTAAAAGCTCTGTATGAATGTGTGACTGCAAACCCTCCTGAGACTGGCAGCCACTGAGCACATGTGTGATGTTTATGCCCCCTCCTCTGGTAACACAGGAAACCTATTGGCACAGCAGCATATTTGCCTTGTCAAACATTACAATGATACAATAAACAGGCAGTTGAATCCTAGCAAAATAACTTAAGATCTCAACTATTTATCTGAGTGAAAACTAACAATGCTTCTTCCTAGACAATGCCAGCCTGTACTAACAATAATGTTAGTACAATTCTAATTCTAATAATTCTCACCTCTTGCAGTGCTGTGAGCAGATACACAGACTGAAATTCCAGTGTGTGACAGGAGTTGTATTTTTGTATTCTCATATTCTCAGAGGTACCAAAGTATGGGAAACAGTAAGAATAAACAAGGTAATATAAAGTAGCAGTAATATTTGAGCCTAAAATAGGTTTTTGTATAGTGAAAATAATGCACAAATGCTACTTAATTCTATGAGCATTTTGGTAAGCGAGCACATATTTTTCTTTACAATTTCAGATGGGAAATGAAGGAAGAGAATTGTGTTTTTGATAGACACACAAGACCCCAGCTCACGTCTTTTTACATCTCCCAGTTAGGTATGTATTTACCACTACCACACACTTATTCTACTATCTTGTCTTTTGAGACTCCACAGAGAAGGAAAGATTTGCTTGCTTTTACCAGTCCGTCTATTCTTTTTAAAGGATTATCTGTCATTTGCATTTATTCTTGCATATTTTATCAGCAGTGTTACTCAACTCTTCCATTCTGTCCACATACCCTTCTAAGTTTACCATGAATGAACGGGCATATCATTCAATTAAAAAACCCCAAAATCCCCCAAAACCGTTTCCAAAATGGTGAGGGAGGAAAAAACTCTATTAATGATCCATGCATTATTTTTCACTTTTAAGAAACCAGCCCAAAATATGCACTAAGATACAGGGAAACTTTAAGGTGAAAAAACAGACTATGCAGAGGAAAAAATGGTAAGGTTTTCACCACCATGAAAGGATATATGAAGAATATGGAACAGAAAAAGGGGATTAAGTAAAAATTTACTTAAAAGAAGAATAATTAAAAAGTTGACATGTGTGAAAGCTGGAACTGCAGCTTATCTGAACGGTCTTAAGCTCCAATAAGTAAACAACCAGACGAACAAACAAAATCTACTTCTGGTAAGTTCCTAATCCCCTAACGTGAAAAAAAATCTGTTTACTCCCCGAGAGTTGGCTTAACAGAAGAATGTGTAGTTAGTAGTATTTCCAAAAAGATCTTGGACTTATGAGAGTAACTCTGAACACGTTTAATGGAACATGGAGTGTAATATATATTTTCTGAATGAAGGGTGTCTGTAAGTAACTCATTTCAGATACTGCATGGATGGATGCTGAAATAGGCAGTTTCGTCAGAATCTCAGTTCTCCAAAAAGATGCTCAGCACCAGGAGAAAAGCTTCATTTCTCCTTCCTTCATTTCCATTAAAGTTTCATTCAAAACAAAACTAAACCAACACTTCAGAGTGTTAAGAAATGCTATCATCAGTCAGGATGGCAGAGCTCTGTTATCCCAGCCAAGCAAGCTGAGCTCATGAACTGAATCCTCTGAGGGCAACTAAACAGAACCTGTAACCATGTGGATAACCTATCTGAATTGAAGCCTAATTTAATAACCAGTGTAGTCCTCTTTCCAGGAGTCAGGCTGGTCCGTGGATCTGATTTTGAGGAATTGAAGTATTTCATAGTCAAGCAAGTGGAAGGAATATTGTGAGTGACTTAAATCCCCACTCCAGAGGAAAAAGAAAATCTTTCACATTGACATGTTACCATTTATGATATACTTAGCTACACTCCAGCTGCACTTTTCTTTCTAACAGAATTCAAGTACTAAAGAATAAAAGTACTGTCAATTTAGCCCTTTGCTAAGTGCTGTTTTATAAGATTTTTTCTTCTCTCAATGCTTTCCACTTGCTTAGTTCCAAATTCTGCTGCTAATACCTACATTATGCATTTTGTCACATAGGGTACAAACATCAGTATCAACAAAAGCAGGCCGACTAAACTATACTAATAATGAATGCTTTCCAGTATTAGGTTTTAAAACTTGTCTGTACTCTTACCAAATTTCAAAATACACTTTAAAGGACATCCGTTTTATTGCAGTTTTCTCCCATGAATTATGGGTTCCTAAAAAATAATTTGTTTCCATACACTGGAAAAAGACCTTTCTATACATTTTCTGTACATACAGAAAGCTTTCAGATGACACTTTTTTCTCAGTCACTATTACAGAAATCAGTATATCATACATGATTTTTCAAGACCCAATTCAAACTAGAAAAGTATTTTTTTCCCCCATGTTAAACTTTTATTTAAGTCTAGCTCAGAGAATTCTAGGAATATTTTAATTAAAGCCTACCCTGTTTTACAAGTTGTCTTTACATGTAAATTCAAGGATAACTGCTGAAAGTGGGAAAATATGCTTTAGAATATCTTTGATGCTTAAACAGTCAGTAAGGGTACAAGCCTCTTTAAGCTATTTAATTGCAAATTGCAAAAACTGCTTAATATCGCTGCTATATATAGTAAGTTGTTTTATGCATAAATATGTCAAGGTCATTTGGTGCCATTACTAATATAAGAAGCCATTTCAGTATGAATGTTATTAATTGGAGGATTAATCAGTCATACAGCAGTGCTTAAGCAACTTCTTCACAAACCGCAAATTCCAGGGTCATCTCTCCAAATATTTAAAAAGGACAATTACTTCTTTCCCCAGTTTACAAATCTTTCAAGGACACTAAGTCAGGTCCCACCTATCAACTTATGAAGAATTTCTGCCTCCACAGAGGAAATAGCTTCATAGTTTTCGAGCAACAAATAAAACGGTGGCTCTTACTACCACTCTCTGTCCTCAGTATATTATTTCTTACACGTTATTAATCAGAAACCCTTACTATGATTTCATAATTTGAGTACATTCACCAATATCTGCTTTAGCTTGCCCACAACAAACTGAAAAGAATCAAATGCAGAAAAGCACCTTTAAACAGTGTACCATCTCCAGGTGAAAAGTGTCTATGAATATAAAAGATAAAAATAATAATAACTAATTATGGATGATAAGAAAACCCCAAGAATGAATAAAATAATGAAAGATGCATTACTGAGAGATTTAAGAAAGGAGTGAAACTTGATCTACTCTGTTTTGCTAGTATTTTACAGTTTGTAGAAAAAACCACAACCAAAGAAACAAGCAAACCCCCAAAATTCCCAAAGCCCAATCCAAGAGAAAAATTTGAAAAAAAGTCTCTAGAAATGAATGAGAACCTAAAGACTTTAAAATTATTTTATTCCCATTTCTATCAGAAATAATTCAACATCTTGTTTCTTTTTAAAATTCACTGAAATTGGAAGAACAAAACCAGCACAAATGTTAATAACTGGTATTAACTTCCAAATCCTGTGTACTGAGTTAAAGCATTCCAGAAGATATGAGTTTAAAATGTAATCTAAAAGAAATTACAGTTCTGGTTGTTAACTGGGGTTTGTGTACATCTTTTTTTAAAGCTTGATAACGTTCTCACTTTTTTCTTTACGTCTGATGTACTGTGGGAAGGGAATAGCTTTTGGGTCAATGATGGTGAAAAAAAATAGAAGCAGTTTTTAAGATGTTCATGCTGCAATTTCAGAAAATAATAAGAGAAACATTACTTTATTTGATAAATATTTCTTCACAACCACAGCCACTAAAGACTAAAACTATTTATACTAAAATGAATACATTTTGAATTAACATCTAAAATGAGCAATTAGGATGTAATTAAGGTAAAATCTGAAAAGATATGTATTTTAAAATCTTTTAAATTCATTGAAAGCCAATTTTCCTTCCTGATTCCTACCTACGCAAAATGGAGATGAACAAAACAATATTAAGTCAAAAAACAAGAAGAGGAGCTCTAACTTTTAAAGTACAAAAAAAAAAAATCATCAGATATTAGAAATAAGTTATTTAAAGTAGTCCATCACACTGCTATTGCAAACAACTTTAAATTAAACAACATTGGTCTGGGATTTTCCCCTCAGCTGAGCAAAACGTTCCCCAGCTAGAAAGCAAAGACCAGATTTAACTGTTTAGAGATTGCAATGAAGCCCACATAAATTCATATTTTTTCATGATGCCAATAGGCCTCGCGTTGCTTCCTTTGGAAGTATTAAATTAGAGGTTTTCTATTCACTGAGAAATGAGTCTTTAGGCAGTATGCACAGTTCATAAACACTGGCAGCATCCACCCATATGGAATTCAATCCCCCTTGAGAAATTAAATAGACATCATATGTGCTTTTATATAAAGTTTTATACGTGCACCTGTATGTCAAACTGCTGCTCCCCACTTTTCTTGTTCTGTTTATTTTTGCCTGTAAAACCACACCACATTCAAAACACACATACTCACAAAGGCTGGAGCTTCCAAAATAATCTATTTCTGCTCCTCTCTACCTATGACAAATGCAAATCTGTGATTCTTCTCTAGGGGGTTTTAAGTAACATCTCCCTTTCGAACCATGCAGCTGAGGGGAAGGTAAAAGACAGGAGAGCAGAGCACAGCTCCTACCATCACACACTCCTGGTGAGTCTGAGTCCATATGGAAGCGTTCAGGCTCTGTGTAAAATGGGGCAACTGGCCCAAACTTGTGCTGGGATGTTTTCTGGGCAGGAAGATCTAGTACACATGTGAACCCACCACTACATCGATATGACAAGTGCTCTGAAAGCTCTCTTTGGTTTTAAGATGACAACCCTTTTCCCAAAATCCACACCTGAGCTCAATGCAGCAATCCATCTGCTGTTTCTGAGAGGAGCTTTACCACATTACAGCTTGACCTAGAAGAGAACTGATACAACACCATGACATAAAGTGCCTTTTACCTCAGAAATGGGTTTGTTGGGGTTTTTTCCCTGCCCATTTCACAACTACTTTTTATAGTATTTGATGAATCACAGCAAGACAGACAACTTAGATAAATTGGATCATAGCCAGTAAAATCCATCTCACAGCTGCTCTCTACATCTGCAACAGAAACATCCTTCATCATAAGATCTGTTAAAATAAGCTGTCAATAAAAATTCTCTGCATTTATCTGGAAAAGAGTTGCTGGCAGAAAAGGCCAGAAGCAATAAAATCAGAGATAGGTTCTGCAGCATCAGTCAGCATTCAGTGAGGAAAAAGAGTCAAACTACTGCCTTACATTTAATTAGGATTAGGCAGGAGAAAATACCTGGCCACATAAATATTCAGTGTTTGTAAATCACCTGAGCTCCACTAAGCTTTGCACCTACTGGCACTCACTAAAAATATGAGTGCCTTTCTCTGGAAATGAAATGCCGTATACACTGATCTGGAAGAGAGAAGAAGGTGTTTATATCCTTATTAAAATCCTGTACATCCCATCCAACATTTTGCTTTCAATGCAGTGCCATAGGGAAATATACTGCCCTACCCTGAGCAGGCCAGCAATTTCTACACAGAAAATTCCAGCCCCTGGTTTGGGATGTGGTGCCTAGTTTAACTGCAGGCAAGGAGCTGTACTGCCTCAGCTACTCTAATGCTGGGTATTAAACAGCAAACTATTTCTCTATGAATTGCACAGGCATAGGAATAACCTTAAGAGTCAGTCTTGTTGCAGCAGCACTAATAAAGTCATTTCCCATGTAATGGAAATAAGGCAATGAGACAGTAAGTAAATTGTCCAGCCACAGGCAGAGCCAGGAGTAGAAAGGAGATTTTCAGTTCTCAACCTGTTGCTGTCACTTCTAGACAATATTTTAATCTTCTTAATAGTCCACTATTGATCCACATATAGAAGTCCTGTCAAACTTCATATGTCTTAAGCAGAAAAGACAACACCAGCTCATCTTTATTGGCGTGAAGGTACTCTATTGTCTCAGAGTGATCTACTAAAAACCAAACAAGGTTCAAAACAATCAGGCACAAGACACTTAGAGCTGTGGAACAAGTGACTAATCTTTTATACTACCAAGGTTTAACAATACTTCTTTTTGCTTATACAAAAAAGATACTTCTGGAAAATAACTAGAATTGCATCACTGCTGCTTAGCCAAGACCTAGGAACAGGAAGAAAAATTACCCTCAAAATGCCAGTTAAAAAAAGAGACTCTTTCAGAACTTTGTTGCCCCACATAATCTTCTGAGGCCTCAGAGTAACTTATCCACTCCACACAAGTCATGTCAAATACGTTCAAATTGGATGGACAGAGGAGATTGGGTTCTTTAAAAAAAGAGAGCTGAGCTGCATCTCTCTGCGTATGAGGCCCAGTGAAGTCCACAAAATCAAATTTAAAGAATACTGAAGTACGCAGATGTCTCGCAGGCTACCTTATGAAGGGATGACACCAGAGAGGATTAGTTTGATTAGTACCTAGCTTTGTACCCTGGACAAAAGGGGACACTGCATTAGCTAAGTGTCTACTCTCCTTCACTGAAGACTGTGGAACTTAAAGTGATCCATGCAGCACACAATATAGAGCTAGAAGATGCAGTATGGTTAAAACAAATCCAGTTTTATAAAGTAGAGGAAGGAGTGCAATTTCATGATTGAATACTCACATGAACGATCATCCTGATCCCTTTTCCCTGAACTGCCCACATGCACCACCATCCAACAACCGATAACCTGGCAAGTCTAAAGCAAAGCCCGAACAGTAGTCAAGCCCCCTAAGCACTAAAAATCAAGCACTGGTCAGTGTGTCAGGGCTTCTTTCCCAGCAGTAACTTTCCACCCCCCAGTCTCACTAAAGCCCTCCAAGCCTTCACTACACTGAGTGAAGTCAGTTCCACGCTTACTTTCCAGGAGCTTCTTAATAATGACATGACTCAATGCCCATCTTTTATTGCCAGTAAAATTTTGATGGAATTATTAAATATATTTTAGAAATAGCTTACTGAAAAATAATGCTTTTTTTGAAATCTACAACATTTACACTAAATTCCTTTCATTATGCTTTCTACTTTGTAATTAAGACAACTTTAAAATTAATCTGCTGGTTTTTATTATCAAGCCTGCTAAACTATTTTCTTTCACGAACAGTAACAGCCTTACACTTATACAGCATTATTCTATGAGAATTTTCATGTTAAAGAAGAAGAAATGTTCCACAAAGCCACAGGTATTTTTTTGCCATAGTACTCACACAGAAGATCACTGAGTTATCATATTGAAATTTGGTATGTACCAAAAATGCTGATGAGGATAGTTCTTACACTGATAACAGGAGATAAAGTAGTTTTAATTGGGACAGTGAGAACACTCAGTAGTCTCTTGAGCTATCCAGTTTCAGGACAGTCTGTGTCATCTGATGGACATTAATAATGTTTCCAGCATTACATTTCCTGTATCCTTACAGTGGAATTTCACTCAAGTTATGACTACATATGTGTGTCTCTGTGTATTACTCGAAATGGTAGCATGAACCACTTTCTGCAGTAGCAGTAGGAAATATTTTTTTTCCTCATGCTGATACCTTCGAGGACTCATAAAAACAGTATCTCTTGCTGACCATAGGCAACATACCATAAAGACAATGCACAATTGTGGGTGTCTGTCCCTTCTGTATAAAGATGAAAAACCGGATTATTTTATATATATATATAAACACACATACACAGACCAAAACAATCACTAAAATACATAAGACTGTAATAAACACTGCTTACTTTTGGAATAAAAAAGGTGCAAGAAGCATTCCAGGAATACCACCTTTACTCTAGCATAGGTAATCTACCAGAACCTCTAACTGCAACAAGAGAAATGTATATTTGCCTATGTCATTTTACCCCAGAAAAGGCTCAATAAACCAACACTTCCACTCCCTTCCCCATCAGGAATATGTCGGTTTCACTGGACCTTTTTTCACAGATGATTTTTTCAGGTGCAGAAGAAAACTTCCGTCACATAAGAACAAGCAATGCAGTACCACTAGAATTTGAAGAGTTTACAAATTACTCTCTTGTATTCAAATATGCATTATTGATGCCAATAAACTAATGAACATTACAGGGTAGGTGACCATGATACTCTACTGACTTCTACCTTCCATAGATAGCCTAAGCTTCCTGCAGGGCCTGAGATTTATTGGCCCACTATGACAAGGTCCTTCCCAATTTTGGAGTTAGGAATGAAGGCACCATTAGACTAGAAAATGATAGTTGCCAGGGGTTCAGTGTAATGATTCAAGACATGGGTCAAATGCCCAACATGGTACACAAAAAATGTTGGTATTTGCTATTTCAAAGGGACAATTTCCCAAAGTATTCAGGATTACTTTAAAGAGCTCTGAGCAGAAGGAAAACTTGAAGAAACCCTAACCTCTTTAGATTAGTTTATTAGATGACATCCTAAAATTTCTGATAACTTTCAAAAAGCTGGTAGGAAACACAACAGAGAGGCAGGCAGATAGAAAAATGGCCCTGTATTTCAGACAGTTATTTATTCAAAATAGTTATAGGTCCTTGAATTTTTCACCTCTGTGAATCTTTTCACTTCACCGTGCCTTATCTTCACATGTTGCAATATTATATATATAAGTAGTGAGGCACAACACATCTGTGTTCAAGAGTATTCAATGTAAAAATTGGAAAGAAAAAAAAAATTTTGCTATCATTTTTCAGTATTAAGAAGAGTGTTTTTGATCTCCTAAAATGAGACCAGAAGTTGGCGTGAACTGGCTGGTGTACTTCAGGGACTTTTTTAACCCGAGAGCAGAGAGCAAAGTGTTTGAGCAGATTAAAATTTCTGAGCTGGTCTACATTTTCACAGGAAGCAACAGCAGTGCATTCCCCTGCACTCTCCCCAGTGCTGAAACAGCCTTCAAAAGCAACACAAGTTTTTTGGGCAAGAATTCTCAGGGATTACCTTTTGCCTTCTCCTTAAAATAGATGAAATACATCAATAGTTTACATCTTAGCATCTTCTAAACATGTTACAGCGTTCAACAGGGATGGAAATTTTTCTACTTGCATGCTGCAGATATACACAGTCTGAGTATATAAATGTGAATTTCCATATGTTGTGCAATACCTAGTTACTGACTTTGCAAAATTAGTACATTCTGTTAACCTACACAAAAATCTGGCACTCAAATTACAAGCAGTAGAGCCTGCTAGGAATAAACTATATTAAATACCTTCCACTTAGGCATAATGAATCATAGTTTCAGAAACAGACAATTCAAAGGGTTTCTTGCAATTGTTTCACTGATAAAAAAGGCTCTACTCATAAAGTGGGTAATTCTAAACTGAGAACAAGCTTAAGGATTCAATGAAGAATTCTTTCAAGAGATATTCACAGCCAAGAAGCCATTACTGTAATCTGTTATTTTTGATTTGCAAAAGGGTGATTTTAGCAATAGATCAGTTTACTGACCTGAAACTAAACCTTATGCACTCCTGAAGTCAGAAACTCAATTTTAAATGAACTACACCTTATGTATGTTTCTCCAAAAAGCCTCTTTCAAAACAAAGGAGGGCAAGCATTGACTGGATAAATGATTCTGTTCCCCAAGAATAAACACAATACAAAGCTATTTATATTATCTTGCCTACACAGCACAGTATAACGTTTTCCTTCTATATAATAGCATACTCTGCATTTACAGAACAGAGATATTATATGTTATGACAGAACTGTTTTATCCTGTTCAAAAAATGGCATGCATCAATGGGAAAATATCAAAAGAGCAGAAGGAGAAGATTTTTTATTATTACAGACATGGTAGTCTGTCGTAAATTAGAGAGGCCATTATCAGCCAGAGCACCAATATGTACTCCCTGACAGAAGCCCATTTCAGGAACTAGTGACATTTTGATTAATCCTATGTAATAGCACTGCCTTTTACATTCTATATATCTTTAGACAAGTATTGCACCTTGGACAGGATTTCATCCTAGTTCTTGCCAGATGACATTGAGAAGCTGGGTATATGCCTTAATTAAACATTTGATTATGACTACCAATTATTGCTCAAATTAAAACAACAACAAGCCTAATGACTGCTTTTTGGAATAAAGGGTTTCTTATTTTTACACTATGTAAATAGATGCAGAAACAACATCCAGTGTACTAAAGGCATTAATAAGAGATAATATGTTTTCAAAAGTTAAAACAATCCAGTTGATTGCATTAAGCATTGCTTGTGCTTGCAATTTTCCTTAGATGTTGTTTTCCGGAAACTTTCATAGGTGATCCACTTCTGTAATAGCTTCATTATTTTGTCTTTCATAGAAAAGCAAGTCAGGGTCTTAGAAGAAAAACTGCATCGGAGATTTGAGACTTAACACTACTGAGTCACAAACACAGTGTGTGTTTTTAATGCCTGCATTAAATTTGGGATTACTATTCTGCTTTTCAAACATGGCTGAGCTTGAGCTGCAGACATAGTCATCAAAACCAGGTAGACAACAAGACAGCTGCCCTTTAAAAATAATATAGTAAGAAATGTCTAAAAAGAGATTCCCTATTTACCTGACACACCTCCAGGGAAGGGGTCTCTACATGTTCATTCCCACATTAGGAATAACTGACAAGGAATGAGAAACAATATGTCCAATGCCACATACAAATTGTATCTTAACAAAACAAAGCAGATGTAGAATTCCATAATTCATCTGCCTTCCACTTCCTAAACATGTCCTTGATCCTCCCTTCAGAGCAACAGCAGTACATTAACCTCATCTTCACAGCTGCCCTTCCCACCTCTCCATCTGGATGCTAGAAAGGCAAGATCAAAAAAATACGAGTGCTTTCCTCATATGGGTAATCTAAAATTCAGCTAAAATTCCAGAGAAAAATCTAGTTTATTTTCAGGAAAAAAGAAAGGAATATTTTATGTTTTAAAATAATACATATTTCACATCCCTTTTACCAGCAGCCAGAGTAAGGTACGTTGAAGAAGCTGACACACTTCTGTGAGTTGTGGATTCAAGTGAAGCCAATGAGACAGATCACTGTACCAGAGGTGAAACTTCAGCAGACCTGCATGGTTTCCATTTCACTTCTTTACTTTTTTGGGGTGTTGATCAGTTTTGAGAGACAAGATGCTTTTACACAGTGTGTTTCATTCAACGGGCAGACACAGAGCACCAGTTGTGTTTAAGACACACGGTGCAGGTTGCGTCCAGAGAAGGCAAACAGGGTATGCTGTGGTTCATAAACCTTGAAACTTTCTGTGTCAGTAAGACCTGCCTGAAAAGTGAGAAACAACAAGCAACTCGCCTTCAAGACCAGTTCCCAACCATACAATGGGGATGCCTGTTAATATCTCACACGGTACCCACCATTTCCCTAACCAAGGGCCAGAGGGAAATAAGTAGACACAAATTTATTTCAATCAGTAAGGAAAGTACTGTCTGAGGAAGGCTGATTTTAGAAATACGAAGGCATACATACTCATGGTGCTCCCTTTAACTGCATCTTTGTTTGAAATACATCTGTTATTGCTTTATGGGACTTAACATAGGCTCAAAACTTCGATTTCTTCACAGCTCTCCCTGATGATCTTGCCCTCAGGCACATTTTGGTGTTCTCCCTCCTTTCAACTTGTGCAGTTAGATCACATTCCTTACACCAGGTCAGCCCAAGCCTGTGTATTTTACTGTCTCTTGGGTGGATAGTGTCAGACAAGGAGAGATTAATGTATTATCACACAGCTTTTGATTTAAAATTAGCTTACCTATTGAATCTCTTTCAACTGGCCTTTTGAAAAGGATAATATATTCCAACCACAGAGCAAAGATGTCTCCTCTGGCATTGATTGAAATAAAAGAGCATTTTTGCTTGAAGAGGCTTCCTTTTCTGACCCTTCTTCCACTCAAGACTTTTGCCTGTAATTTTGGTAACCCGAAGCAAATCTCTAGCATATAGTCATTAACCTCATGAACCACAGAAGAGTGAAGCTTGGCAAGAGAAGTACCTATTTTACGTTTTCCCTCCACCAGCATATGCCCTATTTTGTTTAATTTTCTAATCACTTTTCATGTATGCCTTACAAGATAATCTCTCCAGTCACAAAAGAAATAATTAGAAGATTGCATTCATGTACAGTTAATGTTCAAATTGATTGTGAGTAAAAGTCAGATTTTGCTTTGACTTAATTATGTAAATGAACACTAGAAAGAGTCGGGCAGGTGAAGAAAGCAGGGTTTGATACACAAGCACCCTGGCTTAACTGAGCTGAGTTTTTTTCTGCTTTGTCCACCCATACAGAGAATTAACAATTATTTTACAATTGGAAGTGTAAAAGTCTCATTACAGTCCATACTGCCTGCCCATGTAGACAAGAATATTATGTACTGGGAATGAAGGCTATACAAATAACTTGAACTATACCAAAATTAATCTATCACATCAGAAAGGACTGAAAATTAAATTTGCATAGAATCAAGTTAAAATTCTCACTTGATGTCATATGCCCACAACAACATACATACTTTTACAAAATAAAAGGGAACACTCTATGTTGGGTTCTCTACTTTTACTGTCCAGCCTTTGCTGATAATTTTGGAGATGAAGGTTTCCTACTGGCAAGTGATTTAGGGCCAATATTAACACTAGGTGTGATAAAGACTTTTAAGGAAAATAGAATTTTTAGAATGCCTATAAAAAATATAAGAAGGGCAAACAGTGGAGAAGTGTGAGCTACAGCATATTTAAGATAGTACTGAAACTTTCTTCAGACTCTAGCTCACGTTCAGGAGCAAGTATATTTACCACTCACTCAGCTGCCAGCATTCTTGTAGCTGTTTCTCATTGAAGCTACAGAAGTCAGAAAGTGCAATTTTAGGGGATAGCAGCAGGAAATCTCCTTCCCACAGTGAAACTCTTCTACTTCTATTTCCTTTGATAGACTAAGATTCTGAAAGAAGAAAGCATGCCATTGCTGACTCTTCAAATGCACAACTCGAGTGAAGGCAGGTGTTCTGCTCAAAAAGCAATGTCCCACAACATTTTTTTTCCCAGGTACTTGAGGATGGACCAGATGCTTACACACCCAGCTGTGAAACATTCATGCTTGCTTCAATCAAGGTGAGCTAGCAAGATTTAAAGGCCCTAAGGTGCTAAAAGACCATCAAAAATACTGGTTCGGAAAGGAGTTTATTACTTGGAAAACAGAACTCCCAGACTGACAAGTTGCCCAAAGTAAGATGGCATGTAAACCTATCCCCGCTTCACAACATCTGCCACATTTTTTCAGCAGATAAAACTGTTTTTGCTTCAAGCAGTAGATATACCACTAAGAAGTTTGAGATGTTTTATCACATGGTATCAAGTAGGCTTTAGCATTTTTAATGGAACAGTTGATTTCAGACAGTATACAGTATTTCATTTTTATCATAGCCTGTAAGTGATAGGAAGCTCATCTTTAGTTTTAAAAACTGCTTTACTGTGATATTTTCCAATTATTTTTTTAAAATGTTTCATTTCCAGCATTTTTATAATTATGTATTTTGAGATTAATGTGAATTACCATATGGTTTAAAATGCAGAAATTTTGCATGAGGGACACCTGGCTAAGTTAGGATAAAGGCATTTTTGTCTGTCTCGTATTCAGTGCTTAACTGATAACCAAAGACTAGTACAGATCACACAAAACTCTTGAGCTGTAAGTGATCCTCCATCAATCCACAACTTTAAATCAAAACCCACATGGTTGCTTCAGCGTTTTTACATGTGCCACTCTGAGTAGATTGGTGGTAGGCCCTATGAAGGCCAAGTTCTTCATGCTTAACTATGTTTGAGATTCAGCAGCCAACTTTAGGAGCCACAAACCTAGTGCTTGCATGGGTGTCTGTGATACTGCTTTCTCAGAGTGCACTCCCAATCTGTATGAGCACACAGACATACTATTTCATCATACAGAATGACTAAAGATCTATTACAGAAGATCCACTCAGATTTTAGTTGACTTGCTAAGTCTTACACACAGGATTATAAGAAAACTTCCGCCCAGATGCTTATATGCCAAAGCAGCTAAAAGTGCCCTTAACTATTACAAAAATCATACTGCATTACAAGACATTTTTGTTATTGCACAGGACTGTAGGCACTTCCATACTGGTCATCCCGAACAGGATGGTGCTGTTACTGCATCAGGCCAGTGAGGATTCATAAATTATATGCTCCTGCACTTGCCATGAGTAGCTCAGCACACACCTGAGACAAGCTCCCAAAAGCCAATGAAGTGCAAAGTCAAGCAGCACAAACACAGTAGGACAATAAACAAGAATGCATCTTTGCAATAACAACTTCCTGGTAGCAGGTGAAGGATTGCAGGCTAAAACTTTTCCCTAACAGAAGTAGTTCAAACCATCTGTTTATTCACTGCTGGTCAATAAAAATATCTAAACTGGTCCCCCAGTGCATTTTCTCTCAGCATGGAACAAGTGCCTTGGAAACACTGCAAAGTTCAAGGGGATAGAAAGAAGGAAAAAAGGGGACTTGATACATGAAGAAAAGGAAGAACCCAGGGTCTGTGCCCTTCACCCCCGCTCTGTGGAGGGCAGAAGCAACAAGAGACCAGCTGGCCTCTTTCTGGGGATTTCCCAGTATTTACTGGGCTACTCTCAGTAGAGTCATGCACTCTCACATCATGACTGCCCTAACTGGAAGGTATGCTATTCATGCCTCCTAAAAAAGTGATAAAATGAAGTAAAAACACTACTCTGAAGCACGGCTGTATTACTCCTAAGGATCAAAGGCAAATGAGTGAAACTTGATTTAAAATTCTGTGTTACACCAGAATAACCCCTGGATGTCCAAAGATCATTTTATAAGTGAATATATAATCATTAATTTACTCAACAAAATTTTATTGGGTCATCTATTTCCCTACAAACTTCTTCTTTAAGCTGAAAGAATAAAAGTAAAACTAAACACAAGGAGCCTTAACCTGTTTGTCTGTACATCAGTTAGATGCTATCTGCCAAATTGGTGTGCTGAACTTTGAGATGCAAAACAGAAGGGGAAAATACATTAAATATTACAGGGAGTCTCACTGCATTTATGCTGTCTCTAAGTGAAGCAGCACCTAAATTCCTAACCATATGCCAACCAACTCAAGCCAGGTAACAGCTACCAATATCATTCCCATGAGAAATATTTTACAGAACTGGAGGGGCTCCAGTGCAAAGCACGAATAGGAAGGATGAAAAGATCTCTGCAGGGAAAGCTCCTCTTCATAAAGAAAAAGTTAGAGAGCTAAATTTTAATGCTTTCACATTTAAATTTCTGTCAAGAAAGAATACTTTGCATTTTGATAACATCTAATTTATAGGAGTTTCAAAACACTCTGGACATATAAATAAATTCCATTTGTTACCTCGCATGAAGCGTGAGAATGAATTATCTCCACTTCAACATTCAAAAGCTTAAAGTGTTGAGATTAAGCTATTTACCACAGATTACAAAAAAGACTAAGGAGGAGAGACAAAGGTCACAAGCCTCTCAGCTCCTCTTCTCCCTGCTCTTCACCATTCAGAACCATGCTTTGCAGAGCAATTTTAAAATATATCTATATTTTTAAAAAAATCTAAATTTATATTTGTTCTTAACATTGAAAGAAACATCCCTAAGACATAAAGGGAAGTGCAAAAGGAACAAAAGGGAGAAGATAAGTCAGCATGTTCTCAAGGTCTTTCTTTTAGCAGTCTTTTCCCAGCTGAACACTTCATTTGTCTTTAAAATATTCTTCCAGCATAACTGACTCCAAACCATCCCATGTGATAAACAACAAACTGTTCTATTTCTTCTCAGTGGGAACACTGAGGCACAAAAGTCAAAGCTTATACAAAGGTACCCAAGGACTCATTGTGAAACACGGAACTAGCTAGAGATGAACAAATATATTTATTTGCTTTGATGGCATAAGTGAAAAATACTTAAAACCATTTCATGTGCATGATTCTAGGTCAATCTGAAGTTCTTTTTTTCATCTATTGCTGTAGTGAGGAAAAAAAGCAAGAAAAGGAAAAAATAAATATTCCTCCTTGCTTGAAACTGAATAATACTACACTTCAGTTACTAGAACTGCTAATAAATTTGACTTTTTCCAACATAAAAAAATATAACTAGAGATTTTATGTTATTGGGTTTTTTAAAATTGAAGAGTTTTGTAAATAAACACTGTATATTAAAACATTTCTGTCACCTTCACTCTAGTTTGCAGTCTGTCTGAAGTAACCCAAAGGATCCAACATTCAGACCCCATTTATGCTGACCAAGGATGTAAGAGCCACTGATTAAAAAGCCTTCTATCACAGATCAAAACCCACCTGTGCTTACCCCACAACTCCCTTCTTAGGGCTGGCCACTGGTGTCCAACTCAAGTGACCCTGTCGTGTGCTTTGGTGACCTTTTGCCGTGTTTTCCTGCCCTGCTTTCTGCATCAGGGAAACCAGCCAGCTGAGAGAAAAGCCTGCTCCCAAACATGCCTGTTGCATGTGGCCAGCTGTGAAAAGAGGGGAATTGGTGACATACAGCCTGCAGCTCCAGGGTTACAGATGTTATGGTGAGGGCTAAAGCTAATCTGGAAGTCACACACACATTCTGCTGGATACTTTTCATTCCTTCTGACAACAGCAAATTCAGAGATAGCCAAAAGAAACTGAAGATAAGACAAAGGGATCACCCCCTTATCTCACCAATTTTCTTTTGGGAGAAATCACAAGAAGTATAGATTTACAAGACTGGATCAAATGAGATGCTTACAACTGAGTGAAAAATTCTAAAACACCAAAATCTTAGCGAGAATATATATAGGAAATCATTTCCATGCATCCAAAAAGCCATCACTGTTTATCGTGAAACAACAATTGTGCTGGATATTTACACAGGCCATAATTATCCTTGTTTACTATATAAGCCTAGGCAGATGAAACAATAAAAGCTCAGTTCTAGCACTTGTAGTACCAGAGCTTGTTTTCCACCCATTTGGAGAGTTGCACTTTCTAATACAGTGTATTTATCTTCGTCCACCACTATCCTGTATCTGTTCCCGCCCAGGAGTAAAAAGCAGATAGGACCTAGCCTTGGGGAAAGCATTCCTGCATGGGATAGAGAGCTGATGAGACAATCCTGCACTACACAAGCTTTGTGGTCCCAGAGGGATTCAGGGTTTTGTAAGGGACAGAGGCACGTGGCTGTTGGAGGGACACAGATCAGCCTCCACCCAAGATCCATTGCTGCTGCAGCAATCCCACATTCCCCAGGGGAGCACAGCCAATCTGAGCTCTCCACACACCAGTTCAAAGGCTCCACAAACAGCCCTTACAAGCAAGGTCTGAAACACTACCTAAAAACCCTTGTCTGTTCTGTTCTCTATTCTGATATCTTTTCCCCTCTTCACACAGGAGACGTGTGAAGAACGTGTGAAAAAGAGAATCCAGGGCAAGATTTCTTAAGGAAAGCCAGACCAATTGCCCATTAATTCTTCTGAAAGGTGAATGCACAGAACCTTAAATCCCAAGCTGATGATCACCAACCAGCTGCTGGACACAACACTTCAAGCAATGGTTGACAGTACCTGAAATAACAGCACATGGGAACTAGACTTCATTCTTGGAGAAACTGCTTTTTTTACAGAGGCAGATCCTTCAGTTCAGGCCTAAAATATGTTTATCGTCAAGCTAACACAGAGAATACCAAACAGCAAATAAAATTCAAGAAGTGAAAACTAATGTAAAAAGACCCCAGTCCCACAGAATCCACCTGTTTCACAAGATTTGAAAGAATTTCTTACGTTCATTGTTGTCTTAACAACAGATGAATTCAGCCGTGACCCATTTAACATGTCTCCCTCTTATTTGTCATTTGTAAATCAGTCTGTCTTTTGAAGTCCAAAGCAACTGAAAAAAAAGATTTATTGGCCAGTCTTTACCAATTCTAAAGCTCTACACTTTCACTGGAACCATATAATAATATTGGTAACTTCCTAGAGGTTAGGTATTTATGTTTTTCTTTAAACCTGGATTGGAAACGATGATTTTGTAAAACCTAAATTATTTCACTCTACACAAAAATCTGAGAAGTTCTGTAGCCATTTTCATAAAGCATTAATGATTTACCAGTCTTTTTATTTTCTTTTTTAAATCCCTCTAATTAAAAGAAAAAACACGCATTTAAATGTTTCCTGCTACAGGACCTACTTTACTAGCACAAGACAAAGTGTACCTCAGAAAAAAACCAAAACATGATACATGTAGGTTTGCAGTTTTTAAATGGTCTTTACTTCAAGATTCATAGGGTGTAATACACTTCCTGTGTACTAAATTACAATAGCTGTATTTCTCAGAACACGGCAGGGGTAGTTGTTTCTTGTCTGCTTAAATACACTTCAGATCATTCTAAGTATTTAACAACAAGATATAATGGGCAAAAGCAGAAAAAGTTGTATAAATATTTCAACAGAGTACCATTTTTATTCATTTCAGTTTTGAAACTGCTTTTTTTAGCAGGTGGGAGGCCTGCTAAACCTGTCATTTACATATGAGAGTAAACCAAGGATATTTTGGTAGGGAAGATACTGTTCTGACAGCTAGGTGCTCCTTTAAACACTTCACTTGTTTTCACTCCCGTAACCTGCAGCCTACAAAACAGAAACACGAGAGAAAATATGCCACTGCTAAAATTAGCGAGAAAGGATTTCATCCCTCGTGCATTTTAGACCTCTCCTGCAGGAGATGACATCAAGTGCCTCAAGAACTGCATTGTGCCAGCAATCCTCAGCAAACTGCTGTCACGTGGATGTTGTTACCACTTGCCACCATCCAGGAGGGCATCAGCACCTTTGAGGAGTGGGATCTTCATGCAAGTAGGAAGATGATTTTCTGTGTAGCACCCACTTCCCAGGGGCAGTGGTAGGGGTGGAGAAGCAAAGCAACATTATGACTGAATTCTGCTCTCCTGATGATTTATGCAGGAGGAATGGCATTTTCCTCGCAAAATATAAACAGCCAGTGAATTGCAGGAAAAGTAATTAAGCCTCATCTAGCTGCCAGCCATGTTTGTCTCTGGACAAACATTTCAAATCAGTTGTGTTTTGTAAATGGGCAATGATAGTTTGGGGGGATTTTTTTTCTTCATCTAAACCCCCAAAGTTTGTATATGAAATTAGCTACAGAACTCTGCAGCAAGCTTTCTAATGAATGCTTCCCATATCTCAAGGGGAAAAAAAAAAACAAAACCCGAACCAAACCCAAATCTGCTACATCTCGTGAATTCAGATATGAAGACTCCCTAGAAAAGGCTTTCATATCAGATTCATGAGATGCTTTATGAAACAAAGCATGATCCCAGTTTGTAAGATGAAGCTATAGGGATGAGAAGGCTGCTGAATGGGTTAAGAAAATAGCTAACATCCTTTGCTCACCATCCTGACTTGTCATAATATGTCATTGCTTTAGGAGAAAGAAGACAAAACAAATCATGTCTGGTTGCATTGTTGATATGATTTTAACCTCAGGATAAACATCTGGACCAACTCTCAGCATCACTATTATTTGTTGCCACTATTATCCCAGAATCCACAGTCCTGGAGCAAGACCACAACAATGCTAAACCAGTGTGTGTTGGCAAAATAAAAAGGTTCTTTCCCAAAAAACTACAGATATTTGAACAGAAGGACAGAAAATATAAAAAGGCCCCAAACAGTTAAGAAAACAATGGCAAAATACAAATGAGAATGCTATAGCCGCTCTCTTTCTATTGTTTCCTTTTAAATAATTCTTCACATATTTTCATGTTTCTTCCTAGCACACAGTAGGGCATTTCTACTTGAGGAGGGTCTTTATAGGAAGTCTTCTGAAACAGCACAGATTTTACTGTAACTTCTACAACACAGAAAGAGCCCATTAACCACGTCTGTAGGGCAAAACCCCTTGAGAAACACCTGAATCCTGAAAGAATCAATGTGACTGACCAACAAGGGAATGCACCCATGCCCTCTCCTAGGAGCTGAAACCAAGATATAAACCTAAAGCAGACACCACAATACTAGATATCTTCCTCAGTCTCTTTTAATGTTCATTAAGCAAACCTTGGCTGAATTTTTCAAATTGAAAACTGAACAGCCCTTTTGCCATATTTCTTCTCCCAACCATAATTAATGAGCACATTTGCAATGCCTCATGTGACCTTAGCACATTATGTCCATTAGGTATAAAATTTAATCCAATGTGATAGCAAAATTTGCTCTTATATTTTATCTATGTGATTATCACCAAAACTAAAGAGAAAGTGTAGCCAAAAACCAAACAACTCCTTTAATATAATTTGGGACTGACCCCTACCATAGAGAAGCCCATTGGCACAACAGAAGCTCTGGCATTGGACCCAGACTAAAGAAGAGAGGGGCAGAAAGTCTGTGCCAACCTCTAGATTAGCCAAATGGAAAGCTACATGCCTCCCTAAACATCAGGGAGAACAAATTTCGCAAAAGCAGCCAGGATTTTTGCAACAAGTCCTGGTTTGAAATAATTGTCCCATTAAAACAGTGGAGACCTATTTTTACAGATACAAGGTGCATTACACTGGCTCTTCCTCTTATGAAAAAGAGTCTTGATTTATTTTGAGTGTTGAGGGGTGGGGGTGTATGGGTTTTTTAAAGATTTTTCTGAGCCTTAAAAAAGATTTGTTCTTCTGCCTTTCCAAGCTAAAGGACAACGAGATCACATTTTCTGTTTTAGAAGGCTGTAAGCCTTCCTTTGGAAAAACATTAAGTTTATTCACAGCACTGAACAGTCCAATTGACAAGTTTACAGTCAAAACCCTAATTTTCCTCCTAGCAGGTCCAGGATAGGAATGCAGCTACAACATAGTTAAGTCCAACTGAAATTAAACTGAATTACAAGGAAACTTGGGAATCCAAGCAGTAGTACAAATTGCCATCATTATGAAATTTCTTCACCACTAACTTCTTGAAAAATTACTTCTTCCCTGTGCTTCATTTCACCTACACACAGGACAACCATCTTTTCTCTGGCACAACAAGGGGCATGCCAAAATATTTGAACTGGCAACTCATTTTTGTCAAATTTTCATGTGAAATTGGGATTACTACCATCACTGGTCATAGGACCAGGCACTGCCTCTGAAAGAGTAACAATACGTTTTCATCAACACAACTCATAATGAAGGAAAGTGTTCAAATGACTGTTCTGTTTAGATGGATGCATTTCTCATGATGGTTAAAATTAAGAAGGATTGATTCCAGAACTTTCACAAAATTTGCAGTTGGGATATAATGGGAAGGAAGGAGAAATACTGACTTTTAGACCTAGGAGGGTATGAAGCATACCAGTAAAAGACTTGAGAATCTCTGAGTTGTGGTTAGCACCTCACAGGAAGTCTGGCATCAAGCGATCTTCCCCAGTTACCCAAGAGGGAGCCTGCAGGGAAACATTGCTATTTGCTGCCTCTGTCCCGGATAGAGATCAGCTCACCCACACCACTACATCATAGTCACAATCTCACATTTGAAACCACTTTATTTCTCCAGTTCACAGAAAAGTCTAAAAGGGAGAACAGGAGAGCATGAACTAAGTAATACTGACAGGTTCAATTTAATAAACTAAAGTTTTATGAGGATTGCAAATCAGAGTCATTCAGACTTTGAAGACTTCTGACAAATATTTCAGCCCTCCAAAAAGAACACTTGAAGAGATTAATCAGATGAAACATCATTGTGAGTCCTGAATACAAACGGATCATTACATACAGTGGCAGGGAGTGTCTTCCCATGCCTATAAACACACACTTCCACTGATATTAATGGAGAGAAGAACAGTCTAATTAGTGTTGAATATTTATCTATTTATTTTTTTAGTCTGGGGATTTCTTGAATAAATTTAATTAAACTGTGCCTGTGCTTCCACGCTTTGAGAGCTTGGCATGGGTGGGTTGAAATGTGCCTGCATACTTGATAGTCTGTTCCATTTGCTTAACAGTCTTAGAAGAAGAAGAAAAAAAAAAAGGAGAAGGAAAGCACGTCCTCTGAGTCACTTTGACTAAAACCTGCATTTCTGCTTCACTCAACATTTACATAAAATCATTAAACTTGCTTGTCTGATTATAGAAGGACAGAAACTGGTTTTAATTCCAATAATCTGGTCACTCCACATTAGCACTACATCCAGAGGACATGATGACACCATTTTTGCCCTCTCTTTTTTTACATTTTGCAATGTAAAGTAGGTTATATTCCTCTGCATAGGTCTGTAATATATCAGCACCAGCCTAGAATCTGAAAGCATACTATGACCTTCACAAGTAGGTAGGAATATACAACACAGTTCTTAATTCAATGTTATCTAACTGCCCACTCTTTTTTCTGGAACAGCCATTATTTCTCTGTTTGTCAGGTTTTTCTTCACTGTGAAATCCAAAGTGGGTAATCTCATGACTGAAGTGCTTATTTGGGCCTAAAAATTGAAGATAAAATCTAGGCCCTGCTATAGTTGAAGTGAGTTTTGTCACTGACTTGAAAAGTGTTATAATTTCACCTTGTGAAATTTAAATTCCTTGCCTGGTGAATCCTGTGTATGTTTTCCTTGAATACCCAATTCTGTCAGCTCCGAAATACTAAGTATAAAGGAATGCTGTAGGAAAAATACAGGAGAAGAAACAGAGCACTTGGTTTTGACAGAAATATATGTTTGTGGAAGACTTGAGTGAAAGGCCAAATTTCAGGAGTAGACAAAAAAAAAAAGGGAGAAAATAGAAAGGTTGTAACACCAGCACTTCACTTGACTATCAGCTTCATGTATATGATGTAAGCACACTGCATGTGAAGAGCTCTACCATTCCGTGAGCTGGTAAATTCTGCTGCAGAAATCTATAAATTTAGCATTTAGTTAAGATTCTTTTCCTCACTGAAAACCACAAAGAACATAGAAAAACAGCTTTAATTACTACCACATTTCTGATCATCTAAAATTACAGGAAAAACAGTATTGCAATATTTTGAAATTTTACCTCACATACTATGTGAGCAAAATATTTCAAAGCATAATCAGTTTGCTGTAAATTTTCATCTAGAAAATGGCTCTGACAAAAAATGACTAAGCAAGAAAAAGAACCATATCTTTATCCCGATAAAACACAAGTACTGATTTCACTTGTGTCAACCAGTTTAGCAATCTTAGCAGGTCAACCAAAGTCTGTATGCAAGTATCATGTACGACTGACTAAGGTGCTTCTTTCCTTCCTCCTATCCTCAAGTTCATCTGAACTATTACAGTCACACACTCCACTGGCAAGCCATTGCTGTAAGCCAGCACACATTTCTGCCATACAGATAACTAAACACCCAGAGCACACTATATGCAAACACAGAATGAAATTGTGCAAACAAACCACTGCACTGCAACCTCACAGGTGTAAATTATAACTATTATCACCCCTTCTTTTACCTCGTGGCAAGGAGAAAGGGCACCTCCATGGAGCCAGCTCCCTTCCAGAAGCACAGACGATCCTGATCTCCAGGCACAACGATCACCCAGATTAGCTTTCTCTGGAGATGCTCTTATCAAACTCAGATGTTTCTCAGCTATCTGTGCAACTTGGCCAGTACTATCCCACCAGAACTGCCTTCCCTGCAGAAAGGTGCTGCACCCGGTATCCATTCATCTCTGCGTTGCTATAATTAATGCTAAGCTCCAAATTGGATTAGCCATGTAGGGCAGCTCTGTAAACAAGTTAATAGGATCTCTCTGCTAACAACGCTCTTACCAATATCCAATTACTGTAACCAGGTATTAATCTAATGGTGTTAATCTGTCAGATTCTAAAATTTAAAGCACACTGCTGTAACATTTTAATAAAATTAGATAGTAATTCTCCCCCTTTACTAAAATATGTCTCCTAACTAATATTTTATTTTGATATCACAGCAATGGCTATGTAGAAAAAAAACCCAAACCAGCTCAGGACCTGTGACTTCCATTACTGCATTACTCAAACAGTAATTTGCTGACACTTTTGTTTGGTGGGGTTTTTTGCCTATTAGGTAGACCAAAGCATCCAACCCACCACATTGGATAAACAAGAAGTTTCTATCATTTCTTCTAAATTCCCTTAAAAACAAATATCATAAATGATGATTACTACTAGGATTCACTGTGGAATAACAAAGAGAACACCTGTACATTATTTAAAAGTTTCCCCTCCCAGATTTTTTATCCAAATATTAAATACATTCCATCAAAGAAGAAATGGTGAATTACTAAAGAGAATCAACAGCAAATGTATAATAGACCATGAGTGTATCAGAAAGTGATTGTTTTTGAAGTTCTGTATAAGAAAGGGACTAACACAATAATTACGATTTTTGGTTTTTCGTTCACTTTTAGCAAGTTATGAGCTTGCTAAGGGCTTCCACCACCCTGGGTACAGGAAGCTGTTGTAGCACATCAAGACACAGTGAGCTGAGCACAAAAGAAACAACAAACATCCATTAAAATTTGCATTCTGGACAGCACAATTACCTCTCAAAAAAGCATTATTTTCTGAATGTCCATCCCAGTGTAAAAAAATAAAAAAGGAAACAAAGCAAAAGGTAACAATAGATAATTTATCACAGATTTCACATTTCTGAATGAATACTAATTCTGTTTTTGCTCCAAACTGATGGCGTTCAGCTCCAAGTAGGAAGAAAACGAGATGCGCTGTGCCGGGGACAGCAGCTGTGGGCTCATCTTGTTACTCCTATGGGCTCCACACTCAGGACCTTCTGGAGAGACTTGTCCCTCCCCACTGCAGCATTGTGTGTGCCCACATCCCATCCCAGTGGGGATGGCCAGGACCCCACTACCACCCTGCTGCCCCCAGGGCAATGTCACTGCTGCCAGCTGGTGCTGGGGGTGCTGGAGAATGAAATGCAGAGAAGCTGGTCACAGCTGTAAGTGAGCCAGATCACAGTGCCAGCTTTTCACACCACCGTACGGGTAAGGGATTCAGCTTGCAGGGACAGCTTTTAACTAAGCATAGGATCAAAACGCTGATCTTCTCAAGAGTCCGAGGCATAAAGGAGAAACCAGTTAGGGGTAGAGAAATGGATGCCACCTTAGCTATGTTCATGAGTTTCCTACTGACTTTAAGCATGAGAAAGAAGCAGAACAGAAACCAGATTACAAATACTAGAGTATAAAATAATAATGTGAGGCTGATGTACGAACCAGAAATCTGAGGGACAAAATCAGATGTAAGGGGAAAGAAATGTCAAGTGTAAAAAGAAATCACAGCAAGTATAAGGAACTAATGAAACTTCAACCTCAAATGTGTAAGACAGAGAAAGAAAAGAGCATGCTAGGGGATATGTAGAAAAGTTTCCAGTCCATCTGATGCAGCTAACATAAATACACCTTTGCTTAACACTTAAAGAATTGACATAAGCACTCTCATAGAGAAGAGTAGAAAACAAAAAATAATCTTTAAAAGCCAGGGACATAGGCAGACTAGCAGCATAAAGGAACACAATTGCATGGCAAATCTATGAGCCCACATAGATTCACAAGTTACTGAGGTACATTCTTATTGTGATGGCGCAGAACTAATATCTCCTAGCTGCCAATTTACTTACTTAATGTGGTTTTTGTGCTTCTTGGTTTGCGCTGGAGTATTCACTTTAGCACTTATTTTTCTGCTACAGACTTACTGACTCAGGTCTCTGCTTGAGCTGGAAACACAAACCTGTGTTCCAATACACATCATTTATGTCCTACAACTCTTTATATGGAAAAAAAATCTACTCATAGAGTCTACACTAAATTCCCCCTATGAAAAATAAATAATTTGATAAAGACTTCAGAATTAATAATATAGAGGTAATAAACATAACATTTGACAGCTTCAGTTCTATTAGCCAATTGCGATATAATGTTACATGCTACTAAATGTCAGAAAAAGTAGCCCTGACTACCTATTTCATGGGAGAAATTGGTTAGGATTAAAAAAATGTAAATAAAACATTATCACATCATTACAAGTCTGAGGGTACAAATTATCAGTCCATCGACTTCTCCTTGTACAACACAAGCTATAAAAAAAGCACTAGCACTTGGTCGTCCACCCTTTTCTGACACCCCACATAAACCAGTTTTACAGTAATAGGAAAAACCCTTAAGATGACAAAACTCCAGATCACTCACTGGTTCACTAATAATGCTTGAATAAATCTTCCTAAGAGCTTCTACATGCCTTTCTTCACATGCTATAGCTCACAATGCTTGTATAATAATATAATAAAAAGTGCAGTTATGTATTTTTAAAGGCCTGATAAACAAATAGTTCCATCTCCTAATAGATCCCAGAGGCGTTTGCTTCATTTTATACTTCCTTAGCTAAGATAGCTGGTGGAAAATGCAGCACATTTAAAAAATATAAATACATAAACTTACATAAAGTATAAGTACAGAAATATATGTTATAAATAAGCTAATGAATTGTTAATTAAATACAACTACAACTTACTCAGGATGAAGAAAGACTTTCTTTTCTTGAATCGACTTTAAAAACATAACTAGAATATCACAGAAGAGGTACCACAAGGAGGTTGCCACATCTGGCCATCGTGCATAGGTCTGACATAGAAAAGAGAATTTAGAAAATTTCCTCTCCAACACAGCAGTCTTTACTGAATAGCTTTACCTTTCTATCACTCAGTTATGGGAGGGCTTATATTTTCTTTCAGACCATTGCTACAAAGCAGGGCCACTAATACACCCACATTTAACATGTCCATTCATACATGTATATAAAACATCACTTCTTTTAGGATCAATGAATAAACTGTAAAGCCAGCAGAAGATCTCTGAATTTGTGATGACTTTCTGTCCGCAACAGAAGAGGTCAGTTGTTCAGAAATCTTTTCCTAACCCTTCTACAATCCCAAAGCACCCTACATAAGAAGACAGAGGCAATCTGACCCACGTGTCAGTGCTTGAAGGTTTCATTTTATTTTTTGCTCCTTATCCGGGCTAAAATGCAAGCAATGGGAAGAGAGATGACTATATGCCTAATGATTTTGCAACCTAAAAATCGAGGCTGGCAAATGCTGTGTAAAGTTACCCTTTCTAAATAAATCTGTGTTACTTTCCTATTTAGAATTCAATTTTCAGGAAAAGTACTGACATAGGAAGTTAAACAGATCTTGACAAACTTACCACATAGACTTTGGCTGTATAGTGGAGGTATTAGAGCGGCAATGGGTTAGATTGTACACATTCTCCCAAGTGCAACATCCTGGAAATATTCTGTACCTCGCCTAAGTGAGTTTCCAATGATTCCCACTTAGGAACTGTTGGGACTTAGTATCTCTAATCTAGGTAAATATTAAACATGTTATATTCACTTGCGTTTTTCTTTTCTGGTAAAGAAGTAGATTTGAAAAGTAGCCCACGGAGGTATGGAACACAAGACTACAAAAACATAGTAGCTTCACCAAAAGACCTTTTGGTGTGTAGTAAAGAGCAGCCGGGAACAGATTCCTATTAAATACGCAAAGATAACATAGTCTGTGGACTAGAACCATTAAGAGAAGACACTTTCACTCCATTTTGATTCCTAGAGCCTCCCTAGCTAACAGGAGGATTCATGTACCACAGTATCAGGCAGGCAAGTTATTTACACAACGTGGTCATGCCTCAGAACTTCATGTGTTCCTCCCCAGGCATGCCAGGATGTACATAAGGACACATTCCTAATGTCACGTTATTGTCAGGCCTCTCCTGACAGCCAGAATACCCAAGGAAACCTCACCCAGCAGCCCCTTTACTGCCAGGTGCTTAAGGAGTACATCATCAGCTACTGAGAAAACCCCTCAGCCCTTGCTGGACTTCTCTGTCTGAGCAATTAAAAGGCCCTCCTTTCTCATCCATCATAAATATAACACATGAAGAGCACTTCTCTTCTGAGCTACTTTTTAACCAGCCTACAAAGGGAAAGAAGCCTGCTTGTACCCTCCCCCATGTATCCTTCTAAACACACAGATGAAAATAATCTCTCCTAAAAGCAGCACACCTTGTGCCTTGGCCCATGTGCACCTGTGTCAGAGTGAATACTCCTTTCTAATACAAAACTGCCTTTGATGGACTTCCTAGGAGGTGCAAACACCTTCCCCAGACTTCTCATCACCTTAGTAGCCCAGGGCCACAAAGAAGGTGCTGGAGGAGGAATGGGAGAGCAGGAGCACAGCTGGAAGCCTGCCCACATACTCACTCACCACAGGCTCTGTGTGCAGGGTTATCTACATGCTGCCCAAGGCAGAGACGTGCAGGATTCTGGGGAAAAACACGGAAACATAAAGTACCAGCTGTTCAGCTGCTGGGCCAAAAGCACTTGGGAAGTTGGGGGTATTTGAAGCCTGTGGTGTTTTGCAGCTTCTGCTTTAGCATGTGGCAAGACAAATCCTGCTGGCAGCTCCTAAACTTAGGGCTTTTATAGTCCTGACTGCCACGCCAAGTCTATGCTGGAAGCTCCTGCTGTTGCAAAGTCCCATTGGGGGCCACCACACTTTCACACAGGGCAGTAAAGCCAGAAAACATGTCATAAACCATAGAAACACTTCCTTGTCAAGGACAAAAAAAAATCCTTTTAAGTGCAAGCAAGCAGCACTGGCCTTGTAAAGGCACTACTTGACCTTGAAAGAAGTTCTACAGTCAGCAGCACTGCATGGATTTACTCATTCATTGACAGAACAAATGAAAAAACAAACACAAAGAAAACATTTATAAAAAGGTTAGTCCCTTTGCAGTGACACTAGGATATTTTACTCAGAGCACTGTCAAACTACGCAAAGAAAATTATTATTTTCTTATTGTGGACAGTACAAATGGATACAATTCAAAAAGAGAGGACTGTGTCACAGAAAGAGATCCCTCAAGATCTTTTCAGATAGTCTTCCATACTAGAGGCTATTTCCAAGGAAGGAGAGAGAACTCCGAAAAGGAACAATGTCTGTCTTGACCCTTAAAGGAAGTTGCTTGACTGCTTCAAAAATAAAGCAGTCCTCAGTAAGAGGAAATGTGGCCTGAAAGACCATCTAATGATGCCAAACAAAAATGTGCTCAGCTCCCCTCCATGTCTCTTTCAGTCCTTGCATCCAAATTATGAGTCACTACACATTCCATTCCAATATATGAGCCATGCACTTGGAACATGTTTGTTGTGATTATTCATCCCTGCTCAGATATGTATGGCATCACGACAAGCCATGATCACACAGCTGAACTCAGATTCAGCAATTCAGAGTGTGCAGGACAGTCTGGGAGCAAGTAAGTTGTGGTGGAAGAGGAGATGATGGCTGATCTCCCAGTCCCGACTACCGGTAGCTGGATACCAGTCCTGGATGCTGAAAGATCTCAACCTCCAGCTACTGCTCCGGAAGGGCATGACAATCTCGTTGGATTTTGTTACTGCCTCATTTTGTACCCTAGACAGTCTAAGAGATTCTCTGAAGCATTTCTGATCTGGGATGTAGCTCTCCACCTCCTATTTCCAAATAAAAGTCCACTCTGAGTCACAATAAGCAAGGAGCAGACAAATAAGGAGACACTATTTTTTCTGCAGTTTCATCCTGCACTACAGTGGAAAAAGATAACAAGGTCAGCATAAACCTTTGTTCTCAATATGCAGGTTTTTTTAAAGAAAAAAATATTTTAAAAGGCTGTCACTCCGAAAAAAAAAAAAAGGTGACCTGCTTAATCTTTTTTAAACCATATGTCTGTCTGAAAGACACAATCACTTGTGTGAGATTTGGGGCAGGAAATAACCCTTCCATAGTCACTGCCTCTTAACTCCATCCTGCAGTCCCTCTTTAGGGATGCCTCACCTGAATTAAACTGATTCAATAAAATAAGGTGATCCAGAAACTGATACCCTGACACGATGCTCCTACTTCTTAAATGAGTGGGTTTCCTAAGACAGACTATTGACACAGACTTTCCCTTGACACTCAAGGTGGAAAAAAAGTTGAACCCTCGTAGCTCACTGTGAATTGCTTCAGTCTCCCTTACAGTTCTCTGGAAGAGCTGGTGAAGATACTTTTGCAGCTGCTGGTCCACAGACAGACTGAGGCACACTCTCCCGAGAAAAAAAGATTTTCATTGTCCACATGACTTTTCTAAGGCTGTCTAAGGACCCGGTTAATGGAAGTTTGGAATTCTGCAGATATTTTTGTTACAAAACATACCTTCACTCCTTAAGTCTGGTGTGTTTCCTTTCCTCCTCTTTTCTCCTCCCAGATATGTGCTTATTCCATGTTTCAGACTGCAGCCTCTTTGTCAAAGCCCTTCTGGATCTTCTCTGCAAGAGGATTACTTCCATGAACTGTTGCTATTACTTCAAAATAGACCTTCTTGACCTTCCACATGGCTTTGTGGATAGCTCTGTTAAAACAGCTTTGCATGTATACATTCTGAATTGATAGGAGGGCATAGATCTCCCTGAGCTTTGAGCAGAGCACCCCTCCAAAGCAGCATGCCATGCATGGAAGCATCCTGGCAGCAGTGGAAGATGGATGGTGTGGGCCATGCCGTATGGCCTTTAGAGAGATGTGTTGGCAGAACCAGGTCATTCCAAGTGGGTCCCTGGGAGGTGTGAGCCATCCAAACTGCTTGCACACACGTTGGAGGGTGCATGCTCCTGGGGTTTCACCCACACATGCCAGATGGGGCACCCCACTGGCACAGCTAGGCACTAATCAGGGAAATGGAATCCCTAGGGAAGCCCATCAGTGCAGTACAGACCTGCCCAAGGACACCTGAAATTATAGTAGACGTGCTTTGAAGGCTGGTGGATGGTAATGACTGATACAAATCCATGGCTGCTTTTGTGGCATTTCATAATACAATAACTGCACAGCAGAAAGAGCCAAAGGGATTTTCATTGGGCATGTTCCTCAGATGGTGATTACGAGCGCTAATGTCCAATAAAGACAGAGTTCATCGGCTACACGTGATATTTTTTTAAATGGTTCTTCGGTATCCAAACACTTAGTCAATAAAAGTTCTAAGATGGCAATGTAGTAAAGATGGAAAATGGGCATTTTTCATGCTCCTATTTGCCCCTAAAAGTTTCAGTTATCCTATGTATCTTTCATAGAAAATAAAGAAAACTCACAATACACTGTTCATCTACAGCTAGCAAATGTAACTCTTATTTTATCTGTACCACAAGCACTGAACTTCAAACAGTTTTCTAGTGACCTGCTGTCTAACACAATGAATTAGTCACTTCTGCAATAAATGATGAAAGTCCTCTGTAACAAAATGGTAGTTTTCCTACAAAATGATGTGTAATGGGGAATATGGAAGAAACTGATCTACCCAAGCACTGCATGCATTTATTGAGACTGATTTGTTAGTTTTAATTAATCTAAGCACAAAATATCCTGACCTCTTACAATATATAAGAAATTAATTTTATCTGGCTCCAAAATAAAACATGAATTCAGCTCAGTTTTTCTTGAGATTTGTCAAAATAGTTTTATAACCTCATAAAGATTCTTAGCGTCATTCAAAATTAGGTTTAAAAGAAATATCTGAACACAGGTGTGCTGCACAAGTCATATGAAAATTTCAGGAAGTTCTCATACTGGAATTTGTCAAAGACATTAAATTTAATTTACCCTTTTTTGGAAAAGTGCCACAGGGTTTAAAATGATCTGCTCAGCTCTTTAGCTTGACCTCTCACCGTAAATGCAACAGCACAAACAGCACAGTATTTTAAAGCCTTATTACAGTATAAAAATAAATAGGAAGAGAACACTGCACATTATTTCCAGCAGTGCCTGTGTCAATACCAGAAGTCACAACTAAGCCTTGTTAAGTTCATGAAATCCCACAGAAACATTACACAGATTAGTAGCAGTAAATACAGTTATTCTGTATACCAGACTACCCAGAAGTGCTTTGATTGACTTAGATTAATTCAGGTTCGATAACATCAAAACTTCAGGTCATTTTGCTGGTTAGACATGGTTTCTAAGGTTTGAAGCGGTAGTAAAGATTTAGCACACAAGCTGCAGTTCTTTTGCTGTTTTTACTCTCCAGCACCAGCTCCTGGGTCTCTCTAGGTCACCAGCAACTCAATGTCCATGTTTGTACACAGGATTCAATTAATTAATTAATTACCTACAGACTTTTTAACATAAAATAAAAACCCCATCATTATATTAATTGCAAACAAGAGTGAATCAATACCACTTTTTTCCCAAGAGAGCTTTATGCTATTACTCTGCTTGTCTACCACTTGGCGATTACCCTCAGGAATTATGAGACAAAAAGGTAAATCACTTTACTTCAATAGACAATTCGTATTACATGGAACAGCAATTTGTGCTTCAGTGCATATGAAATCTCTTACCTCTAGGGTTTTCCTCCCCCATTTTTCCAGTTAAACACAGGATATGAACTATGAAAAATGTGAGTCAAAACTGTGCTTTTAGGATCAAATATTTACAATCCAAGTATAAAGTTTACAGTATGGAGGACTTTCCTGTAAGGTATTTAATATTATTGATCACAATTATGTCTTTAAGCAGAATTTTCTGCTCTTTACTTTGATCTCTGTTGCAGATGGAAGCTGATAGTATCATTTTCACCTTTAACCCCTCTTTTAAATGCAGAAAGATACTATCAGGTGTATTAAGCAGACATTGTTTAATGTGATGCACAGCTAACATCAAGAGTTAACTTCAAGCATAAAGAAAAAAATGAATTTACTCATTCTGGAGAATAGCACCAAATAAATTAAACAGTGATTACTCCCGATATCCTGATGCCATGACAGGTGAAAAGGGAAAGAAAGGTGTGGAGAGGGGTAGAGAAAGGCAGAGAAGATGGGCAGAGAAGATGGGCAGAAGAGAAGGGAAAGGGAGTTGGGTGTGTGGCCTATAGTTATGGTTTTGCAATAACAGGGAAAGAAAGATAGAGGGGTTGAAGGAGGTGAAGAACAACAGAGAAAGGCAGAAAAAGGCTGAGATCTGTGTGTAGAGATGGGCAGGCAGAAACCAAGGGACCAAAAGGAGTGGAAAGGGGACAGTGAAGGGCAGGAAAGGTCAAAGAATGTTAAAAAAAAAAAAAAAAGGGCAGAGCAGGGGAGAGAGCAGCAGAGAAGAGCAAAGGGAAAAAATGAGGAAAGAAAGGGGAAAACAGAAAGGAAGATAAGAAAGGCAGAAAAGAAAGAGAAGAGTTGAGATGGGCAGAAGTAAAAGAAGAGCAGAGAAAAGAACAGAAGGGTGGAGAAGGTCAGAGAAGTTAAAAAAACTTCAAAGAAGGCCAGAGAAGGTCACTTTGCCAATATTGGCACTAAAGGCGTACTAAGTAAATTCAGCCTGTGATTGATCAGAGTTGCTTAAGGATCCACAATCAGTGCAGTGAACCTCATTTCCCTCAATAATAGACACATATATTTGCATTTTTCAGTTCAACAGGGAAACATGGGAGTTTTGCTCTCCTCTTTCCCTAGCTTCCTGCTTTTGATCTGGGAAGAGAGAATTCCAATTCTACTCAGGCCTGTCACAGCAAACAATTTTCAAACCATCTGCTAGCTAATAAAAGAACTCATCTAGACAAACCACCACCCGGGCAACAAATCTGATATTGTACTTGAAGTCACCGTAAGTATTAGCAACCTGCCGTATATAAAACAAAATATTTCACAATCAAAAGACCTACACTGAAAGAATATTAAGAATGTAATGCCAAGTACTCAAATCCTAGGCAAAAAGCCTGTATCCAGTTCTCTCTACGCTATCAGTTTTTAATTTCATAAAGGCACTTTTTCTTCCCCTCCTGTGGGATGGGTGCTTCATTCAGTGTGTAGTGTGGGGCCATACGATACAAATGAATCGGGGCCAAGCAGTGAAGGTTGCCGTCCATGCCTCATTTGTGCCAGTGCTGCAAGGAGTTAATAAATGGAGCTGGACACGGAAGAGAAATGAGGGTTTGATAGTGAAGACATTTGAACGTTACTCTGGAGAACTGGATTCCAACACCATCTCTGCCATCAAGCTCCACTGTGATGCTGGGCAAACATTTCACAGATGGCTACTAATTGTGTCTTTCTCATTTCCTGCGTGCTCAGTGGGCAACACCTGAGGCCAGACTCACAGAACTACTAAGCATTCAAACAGTATTTGGCTGAAGAGGCTTTCTGAATGGAAACACTACTGTACAAACTTGATGCCTCTGAAAATTCAGATCATGTCTCTTTGACCAAATGTTTGCTTGACAGTTTTGGTCATAATCTCCTGAAGACTCAATCGTGTGTTTGTGAAACAGAGATAAGGCAGCAACTTTCCTTTGGGTATGGTTATGATAAATTCATTAAAGTTTATGCAGCACTTCAAGACCTCTAATACAAAATTCCCACTACAACACTGATGATGATGATGATGCAGAGTATTTACTGAGAAGCTGCAATGAAGTACACTAAATACGACATTCAGCTATACACTGGGGAGGATTAAAAGTACAAATCCATGCACTGAGCAACCAACAATTTCCTCTCTATGTAAGACCTCTGAGAAAATAATGCATGTCTTCACAGGAGAAACTAATTTACAACAGAACTACATAGAAAAATGCAATGGATTACAAATAGAAGGCAATTTTAATTTTGGTATCACTTATTTTTGCAATATTTGGCTTTTTGCAATCTTAAAATTCATATTTTCTGACATAATTTGTGCTTTCATGAACCCATATACATTATAGAAAGATTTCTGTAAAATTTCATAAGTTTGTAACAGTTGCCTTGACAACCAAATTTAAACAGATCTGCTGGCTACTCTCTTGACCCTTTCTTTCTGAAGCTGTTTTGAAATCTAGCTTTTCAATTCTCCTCACTATCCTTCTGCTCTGAAAATGAAAATACACCAAAGCGTGCAGCAACAGGTCTCCTATGAGATTATGGGCAATTGCTGTCCATTGTTGTTGCACACTTCATAAATCAGGCTTTCTGACAGTAAAAGTCACACTGGTTTCCTGTTCTCACCTGGTCCTCTTTAAGATTTCTGAAATTAGCCACAACCCCAAATTTGTGCTGAGGAGCAGGTACGGAATTTTATTTTTTAAACTTTGTGACTGAACTCTAAGGGGTTTTTTTGTCTTTACAGTTTGTGCATGCTGTCTTTCTACAGTAACGATCAATAAACTCAAGATGAATGTTTCACACTAGGGCTTATCCTTATCCTGTTGATGCACTAGTGGCTATACCTTAACCTTCCCTTTTTCCTTTCATAATCAAATCACAAACACGAGCCACGTCAAGGCTGCTCTACATTGTGCTCAAACACAGCAGAGTAAACAAAGCCCTGCTGGACTTGAGGATTTACTCTAGACATTTTATTTTCTCCCTCTCTCTCCTCCCCAAGGTGTCATCTGACACATATTTCACATTGCAGGCTGCAAAGAGGAGTGAAATAAGACAGCTCTCCTGGCATGATGCCACCAAGGGATTTTCTTCCCTTCAGCATAGTCCCTGGGCAGAAAGCTGTGCCAGCTGCCCTGCTGCTCCGATCTGCAGGAACAGTGCAAAGCAGTGTAGAAGAAGACAGAAGATCTGGGCCAAGATAACTTTTTGAAGAAAGCACTGATTCCCATTCTGCGACTCATGTTCAGGATGTTTCAGATTAATGCTTTTTTAAAAGCACAGCTCTCAGGTGGAGGAAAATAAAGAGAGTTTTGTGTTCCCTTGCTTTTACACCTGCAATAGGCCAAAGTTAAGGGGCTTGAAGCCCACAAGATGGAGGGCAAATAGCAATGGATAATGAACACAGATTTGCAAGAGCTGGTTAATCGTTTGTAAATGAGCCAGCAGCAGCAAGAAATACCATAAACAGTTCCCTCTTCTAAGGTATTTTTTGAATGCTTCTGTAAAAACTTCATCTAGAAAGAGAACCATGGTTATTTATATGCTTTTTACGTCAAGATAATTACATTTGCAGGCTATTTTAAATGGTATCAAGAAACTTCTATGAAAAATGTAACAACCTAAATTTCCACTGATAATGGTTTTCACCAAGTGACAGTTTCAGAAGATGTTCTGTGTGAAGAACTGTCAGTTTTCATTTATATTTTGCATTAGAAAGATGCATTTGGAATGATAAACTATAATTTAGAGCAAACTAAAACAAAATTTCATAAATCTTAGTTATATTAACCAAAGCATGATTCTGACATACTTAATACAAGAAAATCAATCAAACTCAGCTCCAATTAAGCTCAGCTACTAACCAAAGAGATACTATTGTCAGGAATGGTGATTGCTTTTGAAGTTCTGAGTAAGAATTCAAAGGAAGTTTTAGCATGTGGTATGTCATGTGGAAAAGGAAATCCTTGTGTCTTGGATACACTGTGGAAGGGAAGCCCACGCGCCTAAGAAGCACTGGGCAATGCTATTAAAATACACTTTATGCATATTTAGACTTCAATTCAAATCGCTTCCATGCAATTTCATTTCTGTGGCTTGAAGTATTTCTCATTATGCCCTTCTACCTTTTGAACAGCTTGTGCTTAGATGAAGTCACATACTGAGAGGGAAAATGATAGATTGCCATTCTGACCATGGAGGTCCATATTTGTCAGAGGCAATGTTGAAAAATCCCATCAGGCAGACAGATGTATTTCATTCTGGAGAACTTCAGTAAGAAGCCAACAATATATGCTACATGGGATTATGTGTTTGCATTTGGTATCTGTTTCATTCTTTACATACATAGAGACCAAAAGCCATGTAAAAGAAAACTGTTTTAGAGCCTTTTTAGAATTAAAGGTCAAGACCTGAACTTTGATTCATTTCCTATCCAAAGTGAATAATAAAATTTAAAAAAATATAAAAATCAAGTACTGTACTGTAGTATCAGTAATGTTAAGACAATTATCTCTGGAGGAAAAGGGAATCATGGATATACTGGCAACAAGCCTTCCCCAGATTTACATACTCTCACAGTGAAAGTGGCAACAGATTCCTAGCTGCACAATTCCATCTGCAGTATTTAAAAGTATATGTGCTCCTTAGAGAGAGAGAAATGGAAGTGCTGTGCTCATCTACCAACCCTAGTAGCCTGTGCCACAAGTTTCCATCAAACACTGCTTGGTCTCCTTTGTTTACCTCAGTTCAGTACTGGAGAGTTTTTTTAAACTATAAATATATTTAGTTTTAGCTTAATGCTCACTTTTGTGACAACAGACTTTGATCTACTTCATGCATGTCTACAGTTCACCAGTAAGAACAGGGCAAAATTACCTCAGGACACCCACATACATTAGCTTTGCTCTAGCAGTGTGTTGCTACAGCTGTACCTCCTCTACTGCTAGCCTGTCTTCATTTACCTAGAATTTAAAATTTTATTTCATCCCACATTTTAAAATAAGACCCTGAATTTTCCTCATAGCTATCCACATTTAGAAATGTATTTCTGCATCACCTTTAAGTATTTCTGCCTGGCTACAAGAAGGATTTATCTAAATTCCTTCTGGCTGTCAAAGTCTTACAGCAACAACCTCCCATGATATTATTTCCTTTTATGATGAGCTTCCATCCTAAAAGATAAATGGGGCATACAAGAAATTGAGGCCAGACATGCACGCAATCAAATTATAATTGTCTTTGCATGTACTGTAGTCCTTACTTAAGTCACAGTTCTTTCCCAGATGAAACAGAAACTTTCTCAGGACAGGGGGTGTTTGCTGGGGTTTCACTCCATGCTAACACACTCCTACCACTCTTTTCCTCTTGCTCCAGTCACTAGAAAAGGGAGCTTCTAGGCAAAACAAGCCCAGACAAGCAGAGAATACAAGCACACAAGCAGAGTTCGCATCCAGCTACCTACACCAGTTTCTGCAGCTCTTCGTAGTATTTCCTCCTAACATGTTTGGCTTTCTGACCAGAAGATTAGAAGTCTGCAGTTCAACCCTGAAGGTTTTTGTTAAAGCAAAACAAAACCTGACACTTCAAAAAATAAAGTGGCACACAAGAACAAATTACTTTAGGTTCACAAGGATGCTGCAATATTGTATAGTTTAAATGCAAGATGATGCCAAACCAGCACGCCTTCATAGTGCTAGATACTACTTAGACATATTTTAATGTAACCTTTCTGGATCAACTTTCATTGTGTTTATTAACCAAAACATTTCTTCCGGACAGTGAATTTTCACTACAAAATATCACCTTCCAATATGCTCTTTCCACCAAATCATAAATTCCTAATTCAGCACTAATCAGCACAAGCTAGAAGGAAGGTAACCAAAAAATGTGTTCTATGTGGAGTCTTAACATTGCCATTTTGGAGTCCCAACACACTTCAGAACAGCAGTGTTAATCTTCTGGAAGGCAGGAAAACTCTGCAGAGGGATCTGGACAGGCTGGATCAATAAACCAAGGCCAATCATTTGAGGTTCAAAAAGGCAAAGTTCTGGCTCCTGCACTTGCGTCACAACAACACCAGAAGCACCCACAGGCTGGGGCAGAGTGGCTGGAAAGGACCTGGGTGCTTGACAGTGGCTGAGCATGAGCCAGCGTGTGCCCAGGTGGCCAACAAGGCCAATGGCATCCCGGCCTGGATCAGCAATAGTGTGGCCGGGAGGACCAGGGCAGGGATTGTCCCTCTGACCTCCAGCACTGGTGAGGCTGCACCTCAAGTGTTGTGCTCAGTTCTGGGCCCCTCACTACAAGAAGGACACTGAGGTGCTGGAGCGTGTCCAGAGAAGGGCAACAGAGCTGGGGAAGGGTCTGGAGCACAACTCTGAAGAGGAGCAGCTGATGGATCTGGGGTCGCTTGGCCTGGAGAAAAGGAAGCTCAGGGAAGAAGCTTTACAACTGCTTCAGAGGAGGCTGTAATGATGTGGGTGTCAGTCTCTTCTCCTATGTAACAAGGAATAAGACAAGAGGAAATGGCTTTAAGTTGCATAAGGGCAGATTTAGATTGGATGCTAAGAAAAAATTTCTTCACTGAAAGGGTTATTAAGCATTGGAACAGGCTGCCCAGGGAACTGGTGTAGTCGTTCCTGGAGATATTTAAAAGACATATAAATGTAGTGTTTGTGGACATGGTTCAGTGCTGGAATTGGCAGTGTTGGGCAACACTCTATGATCTTAAAGGTCTTTTCCAACCTATATAATTCTATGATTTTAACCATAAACCATGTGCTCTGCTCTCTAGGCTCCCACGTTTGCAACACAAAAAGTACACAACACTTGAATATAAGCTCTGTTGACAAGATTTCATCATGCTAGAATTAGCAGAATTTCCAGAGCAGACGAAAACAATAAAGCCTGACAACTTTTTTTATTTATTTTGAGTTTGCATCCTCAGGAAATGAAGCATAACAACATTTATGTCGATATTTCATATTCTGTGTTCACTCAGACTCAAGAACCCAGGTTTCCCTGGCAACCTCCATTGTTTTGCCTCCACAGGTTGCTTTAGTCTTACCCTCACCTTGGCACCTGCGATACGGTGCAGCCAGTCCGGCTAGGACAGAGCGGCGCTCACTTGTGCTGCTGCTGCCACGGCCCTGACCTTCAGCGGGCTGCAGAGCCCAGCACCAAAGGACCAGGGTTTTGAAGCCTGACCTTGCCTTCTTGGTGGAAGCCCAATTAATTTTCACAGATCTTTCCCACAGCTTCAGGTTGTCAAACCACACAGCACCAGCCTGGGTTAAACCGCATCCAAAGAGACAGCGGCTACAGACCAGCTCTCTGATACAGCTGGCAGTCCATTTAAATGAACTGATAGTCAAGAGCTAAAGGGAGGGAATTTGAGAGAGTGACAGACAGACACAGGGTGAAGTCTCTGCTTCCAGAGGAATTGCCATAATGTGTCTAAGCAGGTGGCAACAATGAGAAGAAAAACCTATAAGCAGAATATGAATTTAATTTCTATCTCAAGTTGTTAATAGTAGCTGAGGCACAGGCCCTTTCACAGCTGAACTGGCATTTGGATTGATCAGTATTGACAGCTTGTTTACTGGGAAGATCTTACCAAGTAGCTTAAGTTCCTTCCTTCCAACATAGGGAAAACACAGTGAGGGGGAGGCTAGCTCCTTACACTGCTGCTGCAAGAGGAGAAGAAAACCTTTTACTTTCTGGTTTTGCATTGAATTTAGAAAATTTGACTTGCTAATCTTTTATACGTTGGCATTCTTTCATCTTCTTGAGAGATAAATATTTTTAATCAGGCAATTCCCTTCAGGATAACAGTGATTCAAATTATACTGATGAATGATATCAATCAGTTATTAGGCATGAAAAATGTGTATGTCAAACCCTAACAATGTTTATCCTAACAAAAGTTCAAAGCTTTTTCCTCCTTCTTAAGAAAACCCAAACCTCTAATAGTTTTTTCTACACTCAAGAGGGCTTTTTTTTCTTCAAATGTTACAGTAAAACCAGCAGCTAACTAGTGAGTCCTGTTTGCAGCAGAACATTATTAAATGTTCTAATTAATCAAATTACTGGAAGATACCATGCCGTATCTCTGCAGATATACAGAAGATATTTTCAAAGGCTGCTTTTTAAAATGGAAAATTAACATTAAATGGCACTGCTGACTTTAAAAACCCTAGACATGGTTGGATGGTTGGGGTTTTTTTTCCCCTCATTATTTTGCCAGATATCTATCGTGACTCAGACAGCATCTGACTTTTAAGGATTTTAAATCATCAGAATATCAGGGCCTGTCCTAGGGGAGTTCAAGCACAGAGCTCTACCTCTCTCTGTCCCTTATCCTAGGAGTCAGACTGTGACCTTTGCTGCAGGGGAGGTGGCTTTGCTAAAGCAGGACATCTATCAAAGCTGCTCACCCCTCAGCTTCTTCATGCAGTAGGGGAATGCCTGGACTACACCATGAGGTTTTCGTTGGCAAAGACAATGCCGTGCCAGGAGCTGCACCACAGCATCATAGCTGTATCTGACTATTTCACAATTTGTGGTGGGCTGCTGCAGAAAATGTTGTAATGAGGGGACAGTGACTTCAGGCAAAGCCTAGGGAGGGTATAACCACAAGCCTTGCTTGGAGAGACTCATATGCTAGCAGAAGTAACAGCTATACAGCCTGAGCATAAGCTTTGTTTACCTCTATCGTGTTCCTGTGGAGATATACAGGAATGGGCTGCTCTCAGCAGCTCTCAGTGGCTGCTGAACAAACTTAGCTGACAAATTTGTAATGGAGGAAGGAGTATGTAGTTCCCATTTAGTCCATGAGTGAGCTAAGGTTGTGTATGACACAATCTGCCCACCTTGTCTTTCCTCCAGATTAAGCAGCACACCTAACACATCATTCCTCTACCTGACAGCAGAACAGATGAATATGTTTGCTTACTTTCAAGAAATTCCAGTGAAACATCCAAAGACCACAATGCTGACAAACCTCATCATGGACGGGATCTGCATAGATAGCATGATCAGCTTAAAGGGATTCTTTTGACACTGAGACAGTCAAGGTTCCCAGCATTAGAATGGCCTTAAACTTACTATCATTTTTCCCACTACTTCTCTGATATCAAAAGAAAAATAAGATTGCTATCACCTTTTATACTTCCATTCTTTATGCAGTAAACTCAAACAGCCTCAAGTCTCTTTGCCTTACTTACTGAGACCCAAAACGAACCTGCAGACCCTTTGTGAACAAAAGAATTCATGATGTGCATCAGGCTTCTGTCAGCTAGCATACCGCCTCTTAAGCGAGAAGGAAAATAAAAACCAAAACCAAACATCACAACTCTAATTGGCCAAACCATTTGTTCTGAGGATAACACAAGATCTGTAGAAAATACACTGCAAAATCAAGTACCAGACTCGTTTGTTTCACTTGTGCTTGACATGGCCTGCTTTCCTCATGGGACCTACATTAGGAGTCTGACCTAAGAAGTCACTTGTGCTTCACCTGCTGCTTACTCACAGAAGAGCTGTCTCTCCCCATCACCACAGTCCTGAGTAAGAGTGAAATGTTCAACAACACACGGTTTGGCCATTACCATTATTTTAAGCTCCCTCTCAAGAGAAACAAAACCGAATGTAAGATCTCCAGCATTCAAAGAAAGAAAGACATCTTCATTGGTGTTCACAAAAGGATCTCGGTATGTAATGAAACCAGGAAAAACCTACAGAAGGAATGACATTCTGAAAACAAGTCAGGAAACACATTCAATATCCAAACAGTTCCCTACAGAAGGGTAATAGAGGACAAATAATGCTCATCAAGATTAAGTTACAGTAAAATTAATTCATTTTGTAAACAGAAAATTCTTATCAGTAATAAGCAGTATAAACACCTAAAGCAAAAGAAGATGCAGCTACAAATTATGGCATAATGTCATCTTTACAGCTACCTTGTCATAATGGAACTAAGCATATTGTTTAGCTCCTGCTTGCAGAAGTACTTTTTACAAAACAATACTTATTTTATGCATAATACATCTGGTGCTGAAGACAGCAATGCAATATAGAAAATATACACATGAAGGTGTTTTACTTAAGTTCAAACAGTCATTTGAAATATTGCACCTTCATAAAGAAACCCAGAAAAGTTTCCAAGTTTGATTATCTAAGCAAGAAATGAGTATGTTAGCAGGGTTTCCTCACAAGACATGAATTACACTGTGTAGTTCAAAGGAATGCATTTGGCACAGAGAAGAACAAAAGACAATTAACAAAAATTCTTGCTCAGAAACATTTTAACCTAGAAGAAGTGCAGAAATACCAATCCTGGGCACAAAGTTCATTTCCCAGCAGTGGCTAAATGCCTAATCCAAATTGATTCTGGCCAATATTTCATGCTTTAATCAACAAATATATGTTGCAGAGAGCTATCTGGGGAAATTAAAAAAAAAAAAAAAAAAGGCAAAACATAACAAAACATGGGTCCTGATCTGATGCCATGAAGGATATTCATTAATGCTGCAACAGATGGTTAATCTGCAGACTTAAAATATGTCAACTTCATTTAATTAAAAGTCAACATTATTATAATATTGCCATCATGAAATCAGGTTCTGACAGTGTGCCAAATTTTATTGTTGTTTTACTTTTAAACAGAAACTTTTTGATGAGGAGCAACACATTCACCACTTCTGTGAACATTCATACATCTCAGTAAACACACAACAACTTCTCCTGCAGGCTCCTGCACAGCAGGATTTTTGATCCCTCTACTCCTACAGTCAGCAGCATCTCAGGCTGCAGTAGGTTCTGGAGCCAATACAGATAACACCACTACTGGGAAGGAAGCTAACTGGTGTTGTGTTAGATCGAATAGCTCATCCATCACCCTGTAATTTGCAGTGTAAATACACAGCAGCAAGCCTAACTCTAAGTGAGGGGTAACTCATTGAAGGGGTGTCAATAGCTGGCTTAAGTTATTCGTAAGGAACTCAACACAAGGAAGCACTCAACATCAGGTAATACTCATTCTTCAGTGTCACCTGCCACCATGTAAATGGCACTGAGGCATGAGGGGTAACTACTAGAGCTGGCTGTCAGCACCAGACAGAACAGTCATTACAAAACACCACACCACCAAAGCTATCCTGATCTCAGGTCCATTATATGACTCTAATTTTGCCTGAGGCTTCTCAAATATTTCACTAAGGAACACCTCAATTCACTCCCTAATATTTCTGGATTTAAAATCCCAGATGACAGGGACTACACCATTGAGAGACTTCAGCCTGAGCTGCACTGTACTGCTATTTGGCAGGAGTTATATCTCAAAAACCTCTTCTCCTATCACAGAAGATTCCAGATTTTAATGGAAGAAGAGCATGAACTGCAGGGCCCAGCAGAGAGCAAGATTTGACACCCACTGGTATCAGAGCAGAAAGGAATCAAATCTTAATGTGCAAGCCCTGGTGACAGCTGGTTAGGGGTTGCAAATACTGCTATAAAAGTGCCAATGAAAGAGACAAGCCAAGTCCCATCTGGTTATGGACTACTATGCTCTGAGGTTTGGTGCAGACCCAGTTCTGTTAATAATATCAAATACCATCTTCCTGGCTTGGATTAATTTGTCCCAAGAATAAGAAAATAAATGTAATGTTTTTATCTGGAGGAAAAAGAAAGCCTTTTTTCTGTCTTTAACTAACACCCAATAGTTCTGAAGTATAATGCCTCATATGTCACTGACCCACAGATACAAAGTGTGAATAACAGCACCACCAGGACATACTGGCTCAGGTGCCAGGGTATGAGAGATTATTTTCATGTTCCAAGAAAACACCTATAGGCAGTGTTTTAAAACCCTTACAAGTGTGCGGTCTGCAGAGAGATTGTGAAAAAAAATCTGACTGCTGTTTTAATGTACGTTCCCAGACATCAAACAGGGAGCTAAACTCCTGCCAGTTGCATCTGCATAATGACCCAGCAGCCGTCTAACCCTTTGCTAGCCCCTTGGGCCAGTTCCACAGCTGCCACAGCTCTGAGCAGCAGAACTAGACCAGGGGTCAGAGAGGACGACGGAGTCAAATACACAGATGCCAGGCTTGGAAACAAGCAGCCAAACTCAGTTTTGCAGCTCCTAAGCACACCTCTTATCTGAACGCAGTGTCTGAATTCAGTAGAATTCAACAGAGCAGGCAAACGCATGGGAAAAAATTGATCACTACCCTAGTGGGAAGGTGTACAATGACAATAAATAACACAGCATTTGCAGCCTCAAAGTATTAAAGAATGCTAAGCAGAACTTGGTACATGCTGCCAAAGCTTGGTAGATCCTATCTTCTTATTGACATTTTAATAACTCTGTCTTTTCCTCCAGAGATTTGGACCTTACTCCTTGGATGCTCAGAGCAGTGACAGACACACTCTTAGAAATATCATATAAAATGTGCAGTGCATTCTTCAAAGCTGAAGGCAGAAAGGGGTTGCAGGATTGTCTTACAAGTTTGTAGTGCTCTTATTTTAATTAGAGACTCGATCCATCACTCCAGATGCCTATCACAAATCTGGATGTCACAAGAAATATGAGAGCTAAATACATAGGTATTATTTAGAAGGCAGGTGCTGGCAAATGCTGGTATTGCAAACCAAGTGGGAAGGCAGAAGCTGCAAGGAGCTGACATATTCCAGACTCCTATTTCCCATATTGAATCTTGGTCGAGTTTGCTGTTAACAGCTGCAGAAAAATGGCTGTGCAAAAGCCATGCCTCTTAGGTGACCACATCCTAATCCTCTTGAAGCTGGTAGTATGATGTAGAGATTTCTGCTGTTATCAGTGGATACAAAAACATAACTGGAAGCCCAATGTACAGACCTGTAGACAAAATACAGGTCTGAACCTAACATGAATCTAACAACCCCATCCTGAGTTCCCCAAAGTCCTGTATAAGAGTGGAATTCAATTGGATTGAACTGTGACAAACATACTTTCTGGTAGAAAAACATGCAGCGAACCCATAATCTCTCTATTGTAGCTTGTGTGCTAATTAGCACAGAATTTCAGTAAACGTGATGTCTTGCTAGGTATAGACAGGTATAACTTTTCCTCATATTCAAAGTACTAAACCTGACACGAACATTAAGTAGGAGTAGTACTGCTGTTTGCTGAAACAAAGTCTTATTTCCACAAATTCTTTCTGCTTTTTGTAGTTGAATTTTGAACACTCTGATTTACTTCAATGTAAGAAATCATCAGTCATGTTTAATATTTAATTATTTTGTCAATATAATAAAAAAAATATAATTTTTATATAAACAACAGATGTTTACACCAAACCCTCACTGAGGTCAACTACCTTAGTAACTAACTTAGTAAATATCTGTTGGATTTACATAATGTCCTGATGCATAAACACTTTTTCAAAGCAAAGAATAAGAGTCCAAGGACATCCCAAGAAAAGACACATTTAAGATCTCAGAGCACTTCAAGAAAGAAGAGTAAAATTACAAGAAAAAATGAAATGCCTACAACATGATCCAAAGGTCACTGGGATCAAAGGAGACACTCGTTATGAGTTCAGCAAACTCTGTGACTTGACCATAGTCATTTAGAAAAGGACACCAAGAACACATTCAAAGAATTACCAATAAATACATAACAGTAGTTGAAATATTCAGTACTTCACAGTGGTAATACATGATCACACTCATAGTATCTCTCAATAAATTTAGAGTGAGTACTAAATTCTCACAACTCCAATAAATTCCAAGTATGATAAAAAGAGATCATATTCAAAGATAAAACATATGCTTATTACCTGGTATTTTTAGATAACACAAACTTCAGTTTCTAGTTCAAGTCACTTGTTTTGATCCTAGCTACAAATAGCACACTTGCCAATTCCTCTGCTAGCCCAAGAAGTAGTCTAGACATAGTTAGATAATAGCAGTCACCTTTGACAGTGCCCTCTGAGGTATTAAACATTTGTTAATGGTTTAATAAATTCCAGTCAAACAGTGCTTTATTACACTCATGGCAGTTAATAAATTTCAAGATGTTTATAACTACACCTGAATTAGCATAAATTATGAACATACAGCCATTATGGACATGTGGAATAGAAACATAATTGATTGAAACATACTGCAAAATTCTCCTCATGCTTCCACAAATACAGGCAAGTAACAGTTAAATTTGTTGTGGCAGATGCTATAATGAGCAATTAAAGATCTAGACATTTTTGCCCTTCCAAAAATCTTCAGTCTTACAAAAACATATTTACAATTTTCCTATTATTCAGCATTCTGCAGTCCTGAAATGCAAATACCTTTTCTGAGAGGCAATTCTCTGTAGCACTTAGAGCCACAAGTCAACCACATTTCCCTTCATCTTGAAGTATTTCCTGAAACAGTCTCTTTTCCTCAAAATACGTACATCCTTACTTTTCTAGAATACTTACTTTCTCAAACTACCCCCAGTATCTCTGAAAAACATGCATCCTTTTACAAAGTGAAGATACAGAACATTTCTTACAAGTACACCAATCCACACAGTAAAGAAATTTTTCATATTACTGAAAAAAAAATTAAAGAATATATGCTATTTCCAGGATATGTACTTATCTAAACCTTGTCCTTCAGCTTTCATATATAATTTCAAGCCATCATTGACTGGCAGAAGATTTAACAACAAGGAAGGAAATAATGCCTCTATGTGACTCAGCAGCATCCTAATACTGCAATATCTAAATATGCTGACCCTAAACCTGCAAAGAGCATCTGTATTAGTTGATAAGAGATCTATACAATTGTTAGGTCACAGCTCATTCTGTCTCAATGTTTCAGTTTGTTGCAGTAAACCCTGACAGCTTCAGCAATCACAAACACTCTCCTGCTCCTGCAATAAAAGGTTTAATATTGCCAAACACATTTATTCACTCCAGTCTTCTTTACTCCCCGACACAGAGCATGAAAACCAGCAGATTTTACAGTATGCCTAAAATCAATGAGCATATGGGCCTCTATTTAAGAAGGATAAATTAGTTCTCTGCTGATTACTTAGAGAAATGTAATTGGTGTCCAGCTTCTGCAGAGCATCTGGGTTTCCCCTACCTCTCTTTTTCATAGTCAAGAGAAGAATGAAAATTTCTTTCTGTTTAATGACTCTGCAGAAAGGAGAACAATGCTGCTGTTCTTGGTGGGGAAGAAGGAAATCAAATTTATGAATGCTAACCTGACAAAAGCTTTGATTAGGACTCTTCTCATCTGTTCCAGAAGGGCAAGGCAGGGAAATTAATCCACTAGCAGTTTAACTGAGATGAGAAAAGCAGTCACAAGTGATTTCCTATACAATATTTTGTTAATTTTTGTACTTGGACACTAATCAAGAGATCTGATCACAGCACTTTTTGTTTAGAGGCTCAAGGGCAGTTGAACTAAAACAGCACGTGTGATGGACAGGGCTTGGTTTTCAATGTGATATAAGTTCACTCATCTAAGACAGGGTAGACATATCTTACCCTTTTCAGAGAAGCTCTCTCAAAATGTCTGTGAATGCTTTAGGATCCAAAATATCAACTTACAAACAAAATATCAACTTACAACAATGTAAAGGCTCATTGTTGAAAAGAGATGACCAGTCCCACAGCTGATACATTTCTCACTCTATGGTTAGTGAATATTCCTTTCCCTTTTCCATATTTCATTACTTCTTTGTCCAAGAGTACCAGCATCAGTCAAAACACCTGCGGAGTTGACACCACCTTGCTGGAAGTCTGTACCATGGTAACTCTGTACGGAGAGGGATAATGTGCAGTTTCACAAAGCCTGGCACCTGAGGCCATGCTACAAACTTCTGTGGTGTCAGTGCCAGGAGAAAAATCTGGCCTGTGGTTTGGTGTCAAGCTGGCCACAGCTTCTAACAGCCAGGAATTGCATCCAAAATCCTGTATTGCAATTCACTGGAAATCGTCAGGAAAGGAGCTCCATATACCTGAAATTACGTTGAGCCTATCACCCTGGGATCACTCCAAAGTTCTTCCTGAGTCAAAATTATGAAGAGTTAAACTTTAGCTAGGAGTTAGAAGCAATTTGTACTGATTAAACCAAAAGATAAGTTGGCAAATATAGTGCTATTCACTATTATGCACCTGTCTGAAACTTTGCTTATAGTAAATAAACTGTCATAAGGACAAAAGAAGCTGATAGAATTATAGCTAGCACCTAGATTGCATGATCAAATACAGGCAGGAGGTATGGACCGTCTCCAGAAGGCTTGCCGAGGCTTGCCCACAATAGAAGGTAGAAAGTTCATGGTGAAGAAGAAATCCCTGACTTCATCTTTCAAGACCACTGACTCAAACCAAGACCACCGACCCAAATCGGAAAAGGAATTGCACACGCACAAAGGACTAATAACCTCATCTTAATAAGAAGCGGGAAATGGCAGGTGCTAGAAATATTCATGTGATTAATATGCAACACTTTGTGAAATAAATAGAGGGCAAATAACCGTGTAAGGGGCTGGCACGTCTCTAGGAGGCGACTCCCGTGCCGCCCGCCAGAGTAATAAACATACCACTTTCTAACTTTAATTAGTTAGAGAGTTTTTGTCCATGAATATCATGATTTTAACAATTCATGCCCACCTGAATTTGTCCAAGCAGACCGTCAGACACTACAAGTAGAGAATTCCTACTTTTTGGGTGCTAGCATGCAACAGAAAGACTGATCCTCTGGGGCACGATCACATTTGACAGATAAAGACTTACCTGCATTGGAGAGCTGCTAGCCGAGGTTTGCATACAAAGAGGATGGCAGCAGGAATGCTGCAAGCCTGGAGATATACATCATCAGGGTGGAATAATTCAGGGCAATCTGCTCTGACCGTAATATAAAGAAAATGCTGAAGTGCCTCTCCCCTGCTGTGATCAAGCCTGCTTAGAGCCTTATCCAGACACCATACCAACAGAGCAGGTTTTCACCTCACTGTGAAGAAAATACCTCCCTCCTCCTTCCCCTGAACGTTCTCTTTGTGGAAGCAAAAAGACAGTTTTCCCCTTTACACAGTGTCCTGCTGCGTGGTACCCTGCGGTCAGCATGCCAGCATGCTCTGGATCTAAATGGCCTGATTTTTCCTGCCACCTCTCTCCCCTCCCCCCACCACACTTCAAAAGTTTCAATAATAATAACAACAACACTAAAATAGAGATCAAAATATCCTCCAGGAGACAGTTGAAACACATTTTAAATACTTATGTCTAGGGATGCTGAGGGGAGACCTTATTGCTTTCTGCAACTATCTGAACAGAGGCTGGAGTGAGGTGGGGCTGATCTCTTCTTCCAGGTAATAAGTGATAGAATGACAAGAAATGGCCTCGAGTTCCCCCACGGGAGGCTCAGATTGGATATTAGGAAAAAAATTTCTTCACTTGAAAGCATCAAGCACTGGAACAGGCTGCCTAGGGAAGTGGTGGAGTTACCATCCATGGAGATATTTATAAGATGCATAGATGTGGCACTTAGGGACACAGCTTAGTGGTGGGCTTGGCAGTGCTGCATTAATAGTTGAGCTCAGGGATCTAAAGGGTCTTTGCCAACCTAAATAATTATAAGACCAACACCCCAAATTCACCTCAGTGGCTTCCAGTTTCCCTGCTCTCCATCAAGGTCATCCTGTGTTTCTCCACACCTCTACCTCTGCTCCATAATGAATCCTACAGGGCTAGTTTTCCCTTTCTATCAAGGCCCCACACTGTTGCTCCTACTGTGGCTGGATGCTCCTGTCCCCTCAGGCCTCCATCTCTCTTATCCTTCACCTTCTCCACTTTTTGTCACTCTTGCTTTCTCCTTGCTCGTCTTCAGAATGGCCTCAGCACCACCCTTATCAGAGCACTCAGTAACAATTGCATTGATAAAACTAATAATATTTTTTGAATTAATGCAAATTAATAATATTTTTTGAATCTGTGATGAATCTAAGTTTGCAGCACCCCTGAGGTGTCAGCTGATGCCTAACTATTCAGATCTTTTCCCTCAGTAATTCCCTCATTCTAAAATACACAATTTACTTGCATGTATCTTTGTTCTGGCTTCCAAGTTGGGTACACGCAAACGTGAACTCACAGATTGTCAAAATTCAGAAACCTGAAGCACTTTCTTTTTCTCCCTGTGACATATCTCTCTAGATGAACAAAACACTCAAGACAAACCCCTTTGGAGTATTTATAACTGAATAAATTGTACAGTTCACTAGCAGCTACTCCCTATAGCATTTGGTTAATTATTTAAGTTAAGCAGGTTTATTTGTTTTATTGGAAACATGTCTTGTTTGCCCTTTAATGGCTTCTTTTCTTTTCCTCCACCATTACTCAACTCAAGAATTTGAAGACAGAAAGAAAACCTGACAATCCTAAATGTTCCAGTTCCCAAATGAGAGATAGATAATTGTACTGTCGTAAACACTCTACTGGCTCAAAACCACCAGGCAACTTTTGGTTTTGCTTACTAGAAAATCACCTTAAAAACATGATAAAGTCAAAAAAAAAAAAAAAAAAAAAGGAAGAAAAAAATGCAATAAAAACCCACCAAGACCCTATCCTCAGGAAAAAGAGCAACCCCACTTCAGTATGTGGTTTGGGAATGATCATGGAAAACTTACTGCACAAAGCTAGGAGCAAGACATTTTTGCAGGCACATAACTAATTATTGGACAGAGATATTGAAAGAACAGCAATTTTGCAGATGTTATGCACCTGAGTTACTAGAACTGGCATTGCTAGAACTGGCAAATGCATGCTTAACTGGGAACGCACACACTTCATGTCTTTCCCACACAGAGCACAGAACATTTCCCTTGCCCCAAAGCAACCACTGTAGCTCACAAATAGCTCTGAGAATGCATACAAGCACAGATGTAACCATGCAGAGTTATGGATCTTATTTAGGTACTATGAGACTGATCTCAAAATCCTGCTGGATGTTTTTTCAGTGGAGAAAAACTGCAAAGGGTCGGCCCTTTGTACTGTCAGATAACTCACCTGGTCCTATATATAAATGTGCTAATCACCCATCACCTCTGAGCTGGAAATGGTGAGCACTTCTGGGAGAAAACTGAGGAGAGGAAATATCCTTTAAGCTTAGTACTGAAAGTAATAAAGGTAAATGCCTCCAAATCTACCTAGAGGAAAAGATATTTAAAAATATATATTTTCCTAAGTTCTGAAATAGCTTTTAGTTCTCTCAATATATTACCTCAACAATACATTCTCTCAATAATTATATTACATTACATTACAAATGTTCTCATGTATTACTCCTCAGGTAAAACCCCCACGAATATATAATGTGGGTAATACTTTTGAGGCTTTTCCACATAGGACAACTTTGTTTATAAATAGGTGTATATAATAGGGACATTGGTGTGTATCACATTATCTCCTCATAACTCCTTTTTTCTTCTAAGGATTCTTATTGGAATTGGAAAGTATCTCCGCAATGAAGTAAACTAAGTATCTACACTGAGCACAACCATAGGCTAACTAGTGAACTACAAACCCTAATTTACCTGGCTATAGTTCTCCTTCACCAGCTAGAGAGAAGAGGAAAAAAAAGAACCCTAACTTGTCCAAATGCCACCACAAAGAAAGAAAAGCTACCACACTGCTATTTCCAAAAGAAAAAAATGTGACAGGGATGAATATATGGAAAATAATTAGTGTTCAACAAATTCTCAGACTTTAGACAGTTTCAGATAAGATACTTATAAAATCCATAGTTGATAATTAGCAAGATGTCCATATGAATTTGAAATAAACTGATTAATATTTTCATGAGCAATGTCAGTCAGAAGTATTTCTGTAATTAGAGTCAATATTTTCTGCTAATACATTTATCAGATGAAGATGGAGGAGAGGTTCTTGAAAACCTTTGTGATCAATTCCAAGCCTTTCACTTTTGACTGAGGGTAAAACATCAGGGACATGATTCCTGCTCCCTGAAGTAATTTCTGAAAGTGATTTCATTTAGTTCATTGCATTAATTGAGCAATAGATCCCATTTTTAATAAAGTGCTGAGTAATTCTCGTGTTCAATCAAGAATGATTTTCTCTACCAAGGCTAATATCTGCAGTGCATCTGGTTAATGCAGAGGTCTTTAAACTTTATCAAACAAAATGGTAGAATGTAAGCTCCAGTTTTTGTTCTTAGTTTGTCTGCCAGTTCACGAACAAAAAAAACCCAGAAGCAAACCCAGACTCTTTTTTTCCTCCTGAAGCATCAGACATTTCTGTAAGATGTATTATGAAACATACCTGGAGTCTTTACAATAACACTGAGCTGTTTTATGTTTCTAAATCAAACTAAGGAAACTCATTAGAGCTTTTCAAAAAGCGTGAGAGCAGTTCTTCAAAGAAGCATCACTAAAGTCTAAATATACATATGCTTACTTCAAAAGTTCTCAGTTGAACAGAAACTGGATCTTCAGAAATACTTCAGGATCTAAGCAATGTCAAGGAAAGACAAGACACACAAGAAAACACAGAGAGGAGCTTTTTCTAAGAAGTGATAGGGAGTAAGACTGAGCGGTGCAAAATTTTCAGAATAAGGACAAACACCCAGGGAAAAGAGAACTGCTCTCCCACAGGTGAGATAAAGGCTAAGATTTCCTTAGGGTTTGGACTAGGACTTCCTCCTAGGCCTTGGGTATCCTAGGTCCAAATGTTTGGTTTTCATTACAATGTACTGATGTAAAAATGAGAGGCCTCCTGTGATAGATTTGCTACTCTCCTACCAAGTTCAGTCATACCTATCTGTACAGTCCTGATATGGAATTGCATCTTCATTAGTGTCACACACTGAAACTATCCCTAAATAGACAATATAAGGCATTAGGCTTTGAGGGGTTTTTTGCTGTTATTGTTTTTACTTATAGGTTTATTTTTTCTTTTGTACACTGATTTTCCCAATGATATTCAATATTATAATTCCTCCTCAGCCCATTTTCAAATTAAACTAATACAGCCTCTGTGACATTCCCCCTTTGCAGCAGCTTGTGCACTGCAGTAGGAGCCATTCACAGCCTCTGGCTCTTTCCAGGCTTAGGTTTCCAAACCATTACTCCTTGTAGTGTTCCTCATAAAGCAAATCCCAAAGTGAAACTGTATTTTCTAATAGAGGCTTCAAGCCACGTTAGAACAACTTAATTATAGCCACCCACTTACAAAAAAAAAAGAGGGAAATGTTTCACGTGTCTCTTCATAGCTGCAGCAAAGACGTGGAATCATAGAATGGGCTAGAACCCTGTCCAGCTGAACATCAATCATGTCCAATGCTGGGCAATCCCCCACTTCTCTGGGGACATTATTCCAACGGCTGATTGCTCTAATTGTGAAAATTTTTCCTCTTGTGTCCGATTGTAATCTCCCTAGGAGTAAATTTTACTCATTACAACTCATCTTTTCCATCTGACTCCTTGTAAGAAGGGAGTCTCCATCTTCTTAGTAGCCATCCTTGAAATACTGGAAGATGGTGGTCCCCTTGCATCTCCCCTAAGTCTTCTTTTCTCAAGGCTGAACAAATCAAGCTCTTTCAGACTTTGCTCATATGGCAAGCTTCCTAGTCCTTTGATCATCTCTGTGTTCCTTCTCTGGACCCTGTCCAGCCTGTCCACAACTTGTTTGCAATAGTAGGGACAAAATTGAACAGAGTATTCAAGGCACAGCAAGCTGAGCAGAGAAATAATGATTTCTTTATCAGCTGGTGATGCCCTTGTTGATGCCACCCAGCATCCTGTTGGCTTTCTTTGCCACAGCAACACACTGTCCACTCATTGAGCTCATCATCCATCAGGACCACCAGGTCCCTTTCCACAGAGCTGCTCCTTAGCAGGGTACATTGCTATTTTCCTGGATTATGTTTTCCCAGGTTTTGGGTTTAGGTTTTGTTCCCAAGGCCTGGGCCCCAACAGTGCTGGTAAAAACAGAGCTGGAGAAAGTATTGAGAACCTTGCCCTTTTCAGTCTCATTGGTGAACTAATTCCCCTCTGCTGTTTAACACCAGGCCAGTATTTCCCTCCTCTTTCTGCTGATGTTTACATATCTGAAGACCCCTTTACTGTGATTTTTGACATCTCTGGCCAATTTCAATTTGAACTGAGCATTTGGTTTTCTGATTGCATCTCTGCATGCCCTGGGAATGCCCTTGTAGTTCTCGAGGGGTATTGTCTCCTTTTCCATCTCTGGTACACTTCCCTTGGTTTTGAGCATACTCAGAAGGTCACAGTGAAGCCAAGGGCGTCTCTTGCTCCACCTACTTCCCCCTACCTTTAAAGGGGATGAGATGTTTTTGTGCTTCCAGAGAAGTGTTATTGAAAAACTCCCAGCACTCACTAGCTCCTTTATCCTCCATGGAAACTTCCCATGGAATCCTTCCAGCTGAGCTCTGAGCAAGCCATGTTTCCTCTTCTAAAAGTCTAAAACCTTTTCCTTAGCACTAGCCTTCAGTATGCTCAGCAGGATCCCAAACTCCACAATATTGTGATCACTGCAGCCAAGGCTATCATTAACTGAGATATCACAAAGCAGTTTTTCTTGGTTTATAGTAACAGCTCCAGCAGTGCCTCATTCCTGGTTGGCACATCTAACATTTGTGTGAGAAAACAGTCCATTATGCATTCCAGAAAACTGATGGATGGATGATGTGTAAGCTGCTGCACTGTTCTTCCGACAAATCTTTGGGTGGGTTAAGTCACCCTTAAGAACCAGGCTGTGTTGACCCAAAGCTTGCTTAAGCAACCCAAAAATCGCTTTGTTGATTTTATTATCTCGGTTTGGAAGTCAGTGGCAGATATAAGATTCCCCTTGGATCTAATCCCTCTGATCTTGACCCAGAGGCATTCCATAGGGCTGGAATTATCGTAGTTCACTTCCATACATTCAAGATTCTCCTTTAACAAAGAGCACAACAACTCCTCCTCCTCTTTTTCCCTGCCCATCTTTGCAGAACAGCTTATAGCCATCCATTTTGGTCTTCCAGTCACATCAATTGTCCCTCCACGTTGCAGTTATTCCTATGACATCCTAACTTCTGCTGTTGAGGGAAAGAACCCGTATTACACATCCACATTGCAAGCAGCTCTGTGCAAGCACAACAGTAACCAGACAGTTTAGCTGACTCTTCAGTGAGGGCATCAGTTTCAAGGACTTTGATCAAATCGTGATGGGAAAGAAAATACCTGCACAACAAGCTGTTCCAACTTACAAAGGTGAAAGTGGTCAAATCTCGTCTTACAACAAAGTAGAAGAAAAAAGACACAAAAGGTGCAGTTGCAATGCTGCCTTTGTTACCCAGGAAAGGGGACAAATTTCAAAATTTCAGTGTATGCAAATCAGGAGATTACATCAAAATCTGAGGCTGAATTTGAGCTGACAACAATCACCTATTATTTCATCCCATCTTTTGCAAATGGCTTGATATATCATACTATTCTGCTGTACAAAAAGAATACCTGCCATGAATTTTCACATCCAATATATTGAAAATTGAGTGTCTTCTCATGCAAGAAAGAAGGTGCATGCATGAATATGGCTGCAAGTACTTAATCTCAATTAGCTTTATACAAGTCATATTTTATATAATTTTTTCCTCCCATATTCATTATCACTGATTCCTTTCCCTTCCACTTTATTTTGCCTGATTTTTCATCCAACACTTTCCAACACTGATCTCTATAGAAGGGACTATTGCATATATTGAAATAAAGTCTGGGCTCTGCAGCACTGTATTCTGAGTCACACAAAGCGTTTGTGTCTTTGAAAGATCGAGGGTGAAGGAGCACATACCAGAGAATATGAAATCTCATCTGTGTATAAACAAGTACGGATGGTGCCTGCCAAAGATTTAGTGACCTACTAGAAGGCATGCTGAATATAAGTGATAGCTATAGAGATGGAGACCTGGTGGTCCTCCACATCTGGCCCAGCTGTCAAGCTCACCACACTCTCACAGGTTCTGTTCAAAAGCAATTCCGGGGCATGAGCCTAGAGGTCAAATCCATCTTGTACTTGTCTGAATAAACTTTTCCCCTTTTTGTGACCTCCAGCCATTGGGGTTAACCAACAGTTTCAAAGATGGGACATTGTCCAAACCCAAAGGAAGTCTAAGAGGATCCTCCCAGGCCCAGCACAGGTACTATCTGATGCCCAGGAGCAACAAGCATCATGTAAATATTAACAGCACAGGCTGCAAAGTCAACATCAATTTTGATACCCTTTTCAGAGGTGCATGGTAAAATCCCATAGGCACTATTGCAATCTAAGAAATTCAAGAAGGGCATAACCTCTTCTGTTGTTACTGTTACAATTATTAATGATTGGTCATCCAAAGCACATCGCAGTGAACAGAAAAATCACTTGAGCAGGTTTTCATACATATGTATTTATGCATTTAAAATTTCTCCAGACCTACCAGTGTCAAATTACATTATGCTATACAAGAAACTCAAATAATTCAAATACTGGCACAGGTGATGCAGTTAAACATTCCAGTAAATATCTATTGTTGATCATGAACACAGGGCTTCTTACTGAAGCTTTTTTAAATCTTTTAACATGTAACACAGGCTCAGCTACAGTTAAGAGTAAAACTTGCATTTCTAGCTCCAACCAATGTGTTCATGCAACTATTTTACATATACACAAAAAGCAAAGAAAAATTGGTATTTTTGCTTAAGTAAGTTACTCTAGTAATTCCATTTCTTGACTATGGCCAGCCGGGAAGTGCTGAATTCAGTCCAAACTCTTCTGTTAATGATTGCTCAGAGGCCATGGTACTTTCCATGATGCTCTCAGCAATTATGTGTCTGGTCTCAAATAGCAACATATAAAAATAACAGTATCGGGGCCCTGCCCAGATTCTGCCTGGAAACTTTTACTGTTAAAAGATTTCCCATGAGTGAAAGATTTGGCCAGGCAGGAAGATGACTCAGTAATGGCCACCCTCACCAGAGCCCAAATCAGAAAGATGCCTGCATGCTAGGTGCACAAGAATACATAAGTCTGAACTCACCTGAGCTAGCAAATTGCCAAAAAGTAAACAGCAACACCTTCGTTCAGCTTTAACAGAAGCAAAGACATCTGTGTCCAAGCACATAGTCCTGTAACACAGCAGAGACCAGCAAGACTATTCCTGCCTGATGGACAAGAGCTAAGCACACACTCCCCTCCACAGCACCAGGAAAAGAAAACAAACTACCCAGAGCAGGTGTTCCTCTGCTATGTCACAATGTTAGCAAACTATCAAAAGGCCTCGCAGGTGAGCTTTATTTATTAGCTCCTGCAATTAGCAGACCCAGAAACAACCTGCTGGCTCTTCATGCATGACTAGGAAAATACATTACAGAACCCAAACTGGCAGATAATGATCTTGGAAAGGAGGAGAATACCACTTCAAACTCAGCTGCATGCATCTCCTCGTTACCCCATCACGTTTCCCACCCACATCACACACCCCCACCACCACCCTGCTCCAAAGGACTTTTTTAATATCTTCACCATCTTGGGTGGTCACCTTATATACATGCACTAAATGCAACCTATTCTCAAGTACAGTTATGTCAATCACTTTGTAAAAATAAAGCTACAGCCTTGACATCTGTGTCTGTGTCATCCCTCTCTGTGTGTCTAAGCTAATCCATGGTCATTTCAATCAGGAAGTCTCCCACAATGTTATCCTTAAATTAACACTGAGAATCTCAACTTCTCACATGCATTTAACTTTGCCTTGTAAAAACCCTCTTAGAAATGTTTGAGGGAATCTCCCTTCACCTGCTTGCATACTTAAAGGAATTCTGCAGCAAGTTAATTACCTAGGAGGTCCTCTATCACTCTACCAAGTCTGTAACCAGCTATATATACACAAACACACCAACACACACACACACACACACCAACTACTGCAAAAATCACCTTAACCACTTCATCTTTTAAAATGAATTATTTTCTTTTGGTGAAGGAGACTGTATGAATCACTGCTGTAAGCCCATTGACAGAATCCTTAGTTGACACTTACTCAATTGATTAAAAACGTAGAGACCAATAGAAGTCGAAAGTAGAATAATAAAGAGTGTAATTGTCTCAGGTCCTTTTTTCTTAGTCCTCCTAGATCATAGCAGCACAAAGGTTTCTGTTGCTCCAATTTGTCTATCAAACTATCCGATCCATCTGAGACCATTTTAAGCTGTGCATTGTAATACCTCACAGGCTGATGAAGCTGCAAACAAACAGCCACAATTCTTTATACTAAGTTATTAAAGTAATTTCATTTTAAGTTGCTTATCAGTTCTAGCATGAGGACTCAATTATTTAAGCATTTTCCTATTCCTATAGGCACACTGTGCTCAGGACTCGCTTTGAAGGTTCCCAGATGAATGTTATGTGAAAGAAGCAAGAAAGCAGGAAGAAAATATATGGACCAGAGTCTGCCCAACCACTTCCAAATGCTCATGTTCTGACAAAAAGAAGCAGAAAGCTTAGAGACATATATTACCTCTAGCAGAAATGCTTCATTAAAAATAACCCACAAAAGTAAAACAGGATCAGTGATTTCTTACTGAAAAATATGTCTTAAATATTAATTCTTCAGGCTCTTTGCTGAAAACCTCCCCTTTAAAATTTCTGCACTGCACATAAATGGAGCTTGGCTTCTGTCATAAGTGTAAAACAAGGCAGAGTTACTTGAAAGTCCAACCCTCCCAGCAGGAATTTTTTTTTAATTATTGTTCATTCTTAGGTCTATCAGTTTGCTTACTTCTTGTCTTCACTCTAAATATATGTCCTCTTAACTGGATTCCCACCACTTCTAACTAAAATCAAGCCCTTCATTTTTGCATGTGATATTTCCCTCTGTTCATTGTTCTTTCTAGTTTTTTATATTAATCTGCAACCCCTTCAACAACCTGCATTTTTCAAGTCCGGAGCACAATGGATCTGCATTCCATCACTGAGTTAATTCTGCCAACACAAGCATAAATTCTGATTTAAAGATGTCTTACACATGCAATGAAGACAGCACTAGCCTAAAATTGCAGAAGTCCAAGAGGCTTTATCACATTTGTTCAGTACCCTTCTTTCTGTCTTCAGCTCTCTCACAATTACACAAGTAGCTTTATAACCACATCTATTTCAAATCTTCATCCTATGCTTTTCTTTCCTCACCTTGGTCTTTTCAATCCTACTCTGATAAAGCTTTCATATTTACTGTTTCACCATGATTCAGTTTCAAAGCTGTTAGACAAATTTGAAAATGTTATTAAATCTTTTTCAAAGCCAAAACTCAAAACTTCTGCTCTTGAAGCCTTTGTATTTTCCCTGAATGCCCAGTGATATTTGTTTTATTCATTCTTCTCTGCATTTATTTCCAGTTCTACAAAGATCATGTGTAATTGCCTAGTTTCTACCTGATTTCTTTTTGTGAGCTGCACCAAGAAGTGATACTTAAAAGAAAATTTTTAATTTATAGACCAAACAACATATTTCTGTTATTGCTTTAGAAGTCCAACCATCCCCTCATTTCAAATAATATCATTCTTCATACTAATAAAATTAATTGGGTAAAGTAATTTCAGCCTTTTAAAATAACAGTCAGTCCCAGAGTATTCACTTTGTGTTGCTCACAAAGTATTTTAATATACCATGCTGTAAATAAAATATTGGTTTCCATATAAATTGATGTTGGTCTTTAAAAGGATGTCATTATCTCCCTCTTTTGACTGGATTATTCTTCTCAATAAATTTAATTTTTTAAAATGTCATACACATTTCAGCAGTGATTTCTTGAAAAGGTTTATTACTGCATAAGGTTTAATTTCAATGAAGACATTTCACTAGAGACAGAGAGAAAGAAAGGAAACAGGGCTGGGTGAAAAAGGGGCTGTGTGATTGGACACACAGTCTAGGCTATCTATTTCAAAGCAGAAAATGTGATTAACAATGATATATATTTTTTAAGTATCTTTTTAGCTAAGGTAAATTTTCAGGGAAAAAAACCCTGAAATCAAAATTCAAAAGAAAATTAAATGAGAGTCAAGAAAATAAACCAAACAGAAAAACAATTATTCTCCTGAGCATCTGCTGAAACCCTGAATTTAAGCTTTCATATTAAAGGTCAGGATAAAAATCAGGTTGGATTAACAGATGTTAAAACTTAAATAATTTTAAGAGGAGAAATTAGACAAGAAATACAATTTGAAATAACAGAATGCATCTCCCAGAAACCTTATATTGTTGGGGAAATACCAAATAATTTTATCCCATTCACAATTGCTCGTGAAACAACAGCAAAAGAAATAATAGACAAAACAAAATTCTTTGAGAATAATCAGTAATAGTACGCTTTATCTTTGGAACTGTGTCCTTAACATCAATTGACAAGCAGGTGAACAAAAAGTGAGAATGCATCTAGATTTCAATAGTCCTGAATCATTTTTTTCCGTTTTAGGTTGTCCTACCTGTACACCATCAAGAAAGAAAAGAAAAGGAAGCACACGATATGCTGTGGTGACAAAATGGTTTGGGGTTTGGGTTTTGTTGAGTTTTTTGAGGGGGTTTAACGCTTTTTTTATTTGGGTTTTTTTCCCTATTTTTTCCTCCTTTTTTTTTTCCTCTTGCTAAGAGCCCTTGTTGGAATGGCCTTTTTGGGGCAGGTGGGTGGATGAGTATTGCCAACCCTCTTTGCTGTCAGTTTATTTTGATACGAGCAAAGAGACTGCACCAGCAGTACATGCACAACTTAAAAATATAAAGCTGTTACTTATTTATGAGCACACACACACAAGACAGCAAGTTTAAGGCTTGCTGGGCTATTCACTACCCTGATAAGAAAATCGAAGGATTTTGCCAGCCAGGCAGACCCAAGCTTAGAGGAGATGGGTCAGTCTCTGGAGCTCCCTGGAGCAGATACCCTGTGTGACCAAGCTGCCACCCCCTCCACCTCCTCTGCTGGCACCAAGGACCTGACTGGCTCACAGCTACATCTGCTGACCTCCAACCAGCCTCTCCTGTTTCTTTAGTTTAGCTTCTTAATACTTTTCCACACTGATTCTTCTCTTAATTCTGTGAGTTATTAACAATTCTCATCTCTACAATTCTGTCTCTGCCTGTAATTTTACCCCTTTTTCTTATTATTTTTCTTACAGGCTGTCTCACAGCCTTTTCTTATAACTTAACAATTTTCTCAGACATCTGACCCCAAGTTACTGAGCTGGGTTATGTTTGAGCAAGACCTTGGAACCCTGGAAGACTCTCAGCTGAATGGGGTAGTTCAGAAAGGTGTTCCAGGGGAGATGCAGGCAGTGAATAGAGAAATCAATATTACAGGAGTAAAACTGTGATTTTGACTCAAGTGTGTACATCCAGCCCAAGCCAGAAATAAAAACATCTCAAATGTTGCATTGGAGAAAAAAAAAACAACAAATGAACAAACAAAAAACAAATTCACCAACACAACACTACAAAACAAATGAAAAACCTACCCAGCAGTTGAAATATCTAAACACTTCCTAGGCTCATATGTACCGCATGTGTACTTGAGCTTCAAATTTCAGCATTATAAAGTTATGAAACTTTCTTGCTAAAACAATGTGCCAAAGGGGACTGATACTCTCCTCTCCAGTACTGGAAGACTTCTGTCCTTCAGCAATTTCAGTACAATATCAGAGATTACAGTGTTATTTGTCACCTTACCCTGATTGCTTATCACTGAAAAAGTCATTTTCTAGTACTTACTAAACCCCAATGTTAGAGAAAGAGTTAAATATAAGGATTTTAGAAGACCATTTTTTGCCCTTCCTTATGACCCCATCCTTTGTTGAAAACTGGTTAAATCTTTGGAGCATCTGTTTGAATTTGATAGAAATCATATTTCTCTTCTCTCATGATTTAATCTTTACTTTAATCTTTAGCATTCCACTGCCCTTTTGCCCTGCAAACCCACTTACCATCGCATACCAAAGCTCTTGGGGTACCTCACATGCTGTGTGATAAATCCCATTTCTTAATATGTAGACAGGATACTTTGGTTCCACTTACTTAGACAAAGCAAGTCTAATTTTGTGCTTTAATACATCCTTATATTTGGGGAGTTATTGTTCAGCTGGTTAGAACATGGTATTGATAATGCCATGATTGTGAGTTTGATGCCTGTATGGGCCATTCACTTAAGAGCTGGACTCAAGGATCGTTGTGGGTCCCTTCCAACTCAGAACACTCTGTGATTCTGTCTATTTCATGTAGTACCACCACATGTCTTTATTTTCTGGAATTAAAATCTGAATTATCTGAAGACTGAAACGCAGAAAACAAATGCAAAGTCAAAAAAAACCCCAAAGCATACCATCTGAAAAAATAAGTTACACGTTCTTGAACTAGCTTATCCTACCTCTTCATCAGCTTCTTGGAATGTTTTCAGAGAGCAGGAGCAATCTTTTTCATCACGTTTCTTAACTGCACACACAGGTTCTCCGATGCAAAGTTAAATGAGTTTACCCACTGTAAGATACACAGCTTGAGATGTGTAATTACTTCAGTGGCAGCCAATCTGAAATCCAAGTACAAACCTACTTCTGGCAGTCCTAAGAAATTACAAAGTCTAAAACATCAAGATACCTCTCAGGATTCTTTCTGAATCAATAATCAGTTAAGAAAGGATGTAAATATAACAAGAGTTAGAAATTTGGCTTTCCAGACAGAAATTGTTATCATCCCTTTATTCTTGATATTTCTTGAACTTGAAATTCAGAGCTTAAAAGCAAAGAGAAATATTTTTCTTCTGTAAGACTAATTGGCCTCTGAAAAAGTTACATTGACAAAAACAACAGAAACACTTCAGAGATTCAGAATAACAACATACCTTTTGGAAAGCTACCCTGTCTGTGCTCTTTAATACATAACTGATGAGATTGCTGTTATGTTCCACACATGCTCATGAGTTTTCCTAAATCTCAGCAGCAATTTATTTATTTTAGCCTCTGTCATATTACTTGTTCAATAACATGAGAGATTTCAATTTTTATCATATTAGCAGCCCTTTCAGAACAAACACTTTAAAAATATATGTAATTATTCCCCAAAATGCCTGTAATTTTGTTCTGATTCTCTTTGTGACCACTGCATGAGTGAATTAAAATTATATATCACAGCTCTACTTGCAAACCTACAATTAGTATTTCAATTTTTAAAGTAGTCTAGAGAGGTTTTTCATGACTCAAATTTATTATTCCCTCTACAGAAGGATGGAAATGTGAAGCCTTGCTGACCATCATTCTATAGCAAAGATCTCCAAATCACACATCAAAGTAGGCTTCCAAATAATTCTGGGGTCATAGTTTCTCAGCGAGTAGGGGCTAGCTGGATCTTACTTCCATATGGTTTATGAAAACAAAGGAGGAAACAGTATATGGTCTCATTTTTTGTTGCTCTGGAAATTCAGAAACACTGAAGTTTAAATAACATTGGTAAGTTGTCACCTAAAACCTTCCAAGCGACAAGACCAACCAGTCAACCTCCCCTTGCTATTATCCCATATATTTTGAAAAAGGAAAGTCAGGCTTTGCATCTCACAGTAAGACAGCAAACAAAGTGATTTAAAACTTGGCTTATTACATAATTTCTTTTTTATGATGGCCAGCAGCACTAAAGTACTATTGACAAGTAGTACTTGTTTAGCCGTTCTTTAATCAAAAAACTCTTCAATAGTTCTCTATTAAGACTTCTAAACTCTTTAAGACTTTGGTTGCTGAAAAGGATAATAATGATTTCTGAATTGCAAGATGAAAACAACTGCAAGACAAGTCTTCACAATTACGCATTTTACAGACGCAGTTGATAACTTTCAAGTTTGAGACTATAATACCACATAGACACCACACTTACACCCCAAAGGAGCTGAAATTTCCCTAAGAAACAAGTAATAACTACTAAAATGTTTTTTGACAAACTTTTATAGTTCTTAACCCAACATGTCACTAGAACATGATCCAACTGAAAGAAAATAATTCACCTGTGTTACTGCAAACTCTGGTGTCTCATTACATATTTAAGCCCTCTCTGGATTAAAACAATAAGTTTACATATTGTACCCCATCACTTTTACAGGACAAAACCCAGGTTGATTTGTAAAGAAATTATGTTCCTGTCTTTTAGCCCAATGCAGTAATTCACAAGCACTGGCAAAGACAGGAAAAGCTATTATCACACAGTTTGGGGGTTGGCTGTTTTTCAAACACAACCTTTGCAAAGGTCTGTTGGGATTTTTCCCCCATTAACCTCTAACTTTTCCCAAAGTCACTATTTCCTATTTGGAGAAAGTAGCAGAAGACAGGAAATGTTTCATTTCCTGTTAACAGGCCTATCTCAACACTGATCACTCCACCTCTACAGATTCCTGAGGCTCACACAGCTGGAAACATCAATGAAGGTTGAGAACACAGAGACAGACAAATGAAAAGAATTCAAATTTGTGAATGTACCACCCATGCTCATCGCCTTCCTCATCTCTGGGGAAGACTTATAGGACTCTGAAACAGGGTCAACAACAACAAATATGCAACCAGCTACCACCTATGGCAGCCCAAAATCGCCACTTCCTTCTCAAAGACATTTTTCTACGGAGTTTGAATTGTTGACATACTAGACTTTCACAGCAGTTACTGGGGAGCAGGATTTTAAAGATTGTTTTTCCTATTTTCTACTGCTAACATAACTGAAAACAAAATAACTTTCCTTTTTAATTTTACAGTCAGACTTAAACAGCTTCTCCTTTGTTTCTGCAATGACGTCAACATGTTTCATTTTTACATGCTTACAATAATTTATATGACAAAGTCCTTAATAGTGTTAATTTTCTCTCATTTTGTAAAAGCCAATTGTACTCACAATGTTCCATTTCTGAAATTTTTAGTACAGCATTTTAATGACATGTTCATAATTTTATGAGTGTCACAGTTGGCAGCAAATCACACAAATGACAAACTGAGGAATTCTTGTCTATCTTTCAGCTTGGTTTTAACCATCTCACTAGAAGCTCCAGGAATAGACCAACACTTACTTTAGTTCTTAAACCTGCATCCCATATTTTATCTTGCCAGGAATAAAATGCCAACAATTCAGGCAGAAGCTCTCAATAGTGAACACATTCCCTATTTCTACTGGTTGTTTGAAAAAAACCCAACCAAACTACTTTAAGTGCACCCTATAAATGCAGACTATCAAGATGAGAGGAAGTTCAGCCCCATCAATACAGTCAATAGGCTTTGGAATTTAATCAATTAAGTCTTCCATGAGTGGCAGAGTGAATAATTGCAGGTACTCTCCTGTAGTCACAAACATCATTTGCAGATTCATTTTAGCCTTCACTGGAATAACATAGCAAGTAAATCTCCATCAAGTCACTCAGCAAGCCCTTCCAACTTTTTTTAGCCCTTGCAGCCCCAGGTGAAAGAAATAATTTAACAACAAAGCCCTCCATCTGACTGGGAAATCATTGCCTCATTGATTTTTTTATCACTTCATAATATCACACCAATATTTCTTCAAGAAAATTTACTAAGCCTTGGAATGGCAGAGTGCACTGAGCTCAGCCAGGTGCGCAATTCTATTGACATCTCGTGTGTTTGAGGTTCAGATTAGAGAGACTTATTTTTCTAAATAAGATAACCTCTCACAGACAATAATTACGATCTCATTTTGCGAGTCTCACACCTTACACGTGTCATTTCAATTAGTGATCCATGTATCCTTTATACTTTAAACACTGCACAGCCCTGTTCCAGTGGCAACAGGTTTCCTAGGCTTTTCAAACCTGAGCCAGCAGCTGAAACATGTATGGAAAACAAAAGTCAGCTTTATTTTGAAAAGTGAATCACACAACCTCTTACAGCTTTACCTTTCCCCTTTTCAGTCAGTACAACTCAGGACTCATGCACATTGTATCCTGCCTCTATGGAACTTGGTTCTAAAAAGGCACAAAACACTTCTCATAGTAATGCCTACCAGATCTCCTAATGGAAATCTTGAGTTGGAAGCCACTCAGCAGAGGAAAAGTCAAGCTAAATAGGATCAAAATATATCATAATCAACTTCAAGAGAGACAGTTCTCTTGCTCTCCAGATATCAGAAATGAAATTACACCTTAACTTCTGTTTTTGAAATTATTAGAAGTCATTCAGCCACAGCTGCCTAACAGGCTACTTCCAAGCACAACAGGAACTTGTTACTGCCCTGTACTGTCAAAGAAACTTTCAAAAGTCTGCTTTCCAAGAAGCTTGAGTGACTCTCCATCTCGACTCTTTTAACAATTTGTTAAGAGCTCATTACTTTTATCACTTCGTTCTTAGTTAAGAGGGTCTGTGCTATTGAAACAAATCACTGTGGGAAGTTTGGATCTACAGCTAAACTATGCCCTACTGGAAAATACTATATTCTGGGTGATTAACTGCTTCCATTTCTGCTACTAGGAATTTATTTCTTTCATTGTAAACCTCCAATAAAGAAAAGAAATCCAAAAGAAAGTACCACATGAATAGTGTCATGAAAACCTACTACAGAAGGTCCCAAAATTGTCCCAGCTTAGTTATTAAGAAACACTAACAAAAATCCACAGTGAATTTCAAAATTTTTTCAGTTACTTATAAATTTAGACAAATGTATATGTCTGTCTGTCTATCCAAAGTCATTATCTAATTGTCCTCAACTAGAACCTGCATGCCAGCTAACAAGGTTGAAACATTTGTATACACCTAAATTAGTTTAAAATACACAAACACACAGAATAATTAGGAAGATGCTCCTTTGAAAAAGCAGAGGGAAGTTTTAATTACTTATAAACAATAAAAGTTTTATCAAAAACTTGACTGTATCAATTTAAGGAATACATGTTCTCACAACAATGATTAATTTTCAGATTGTTCCCAGTCAGCCTAATAAATTACATTTTTGGACACTTACCAGAACAGTTTCTACAAAAGATTACCGTCCCTTTAGAATAACTCATTCGTAGTTGCGATTATCACCCCACTAATACAAAATTGCCAGTCTCTTGACCATTCCCCTCTTAAGTCCCTAAGGTTTCCCTGAAAATTCAACATTATAATCCATTGACTTGAAAAGGGTTTTTGTATTTAAGGTCTGTCCAAAAGCTTCTGAAAATAATCTCAGAAAAATAAATGCTATCTAAGCCCTCTAATAAAATCATACTTCCAAGTTTTCTCACGACAGCCTACGGACACATTGTATTTAAATTTAACCTGTTGAGTATCCAGTAAGGTTTACCAAAGAAAACAAGCACTATCTTGATGTGTTAATTGCAAACTGCCCTTCCTTTCTTGTGAAATTAATGAGACAGAAAGGCTTGGTGGCTCTCCTCTCTTCACCTTACCTTGACAGAAAGCAATTTTCTTCGTGTTTCTGGATCTGATAAACATCTAATAATGAAAACACTCATTTGTTCTGAGCTGTTTTTTAACTGGGAAGGAATACATACATACAACCAGTCCAATTAGAATGAAAAGCCTGTCTTAAAATCTCAATACAAGTGTAACATTAATAATAAGCACATACAACACAGAGCAGCAGTTCCCATGGCAACCATACGTCTCACACATCTAATAAAGTAGGGCCTTTCTTCACATGAGTGCCAAAAGCACAGATAACTTGCCAATCACTGGCATGGTGTGTATTTATATGTATTTATACACACATCCTCTAGCACATTAATATGGAACTTCCTAACTACAGTTAATGCTGTAGCTGTTCTCTCCCCCATGCCCAGTGAAAAAAGCCACTGTGGAAAAGTGTTTATCACGTTATATACCATTTCTCAACTATTTCGACACGCCTGTCACGGCTGTGTAACCTTCAAACCTCAGACATTCTTTAAACATCCCCTGATGCTTGTTAAAAGGGTCAGAGTCAAGATTTCAGAGTAGCTGCTAATACTGCATGCCCTGTCCTCTTTGCAAATGCAACTTCACGGTTCACTTATGCAATTTTTGCTTCCTAAGAGTCTCCCTGCTTTCTCTTCTCGACTTTTTTTCCCTTTGACAACACAGTATTTCAATTAGTATTTAATCAAAAAACTTAAGTCTCTCAAGTTTATTCACTCTGAGAGCCCACTTTTGGGGCAAGAACTCTTTAGTATTGCCACTCTACTCTCATTTCACTGCTAAATTTTTGCTTTCTCTATAGCTGCCACCCCTCCCCAGTGCCCTTTCCAGTCTGCTATGTGCATGTGTCCTGTTCAGCAATATGTAGAATGGTTTAATGACTAGAAAGAACTCTTTGAACACGTGCTGAAGTCTGCAGTAGCCTTACTGAGCCAGTCCATACTCAGCCATTCAAGGACCGGACTAATACATCCTGGATGACCAACAGATCCCAAACATTGCACAACTTCAGTCTAGATGTTCACTCAAAACCACACACTTTCATCACATTTATGATAAACTCTCCTGTCTACAAGCCCAAAATAGAATTTAGGACTAAAGTACTTTAGACCTGTCAAGAATAGGAAATGTGAGATCATCAGAAAATAAACAGCTACAAAACAGCAGAATGTTTTCCTCCATAAGTACAAAGCTGAACAAGTTGATTCCCATGGGCAAAACCTCAAAACTTATTCCGTCCACTGGCCTGAAAACAAACAGCACTAACACTTGAGATAACCACATGCTGTGGATCTTCACACCTCTGCACACTCATTAATGCAGTCTCAAAAAGCATTCAGATACAGAACTATGACCAGCCTTCTACGGGATTTGAAACAAGTATGTGGCCAGTTCCTGGCTTTTCAAACTGCTTATTGTTAAAATCATAGCCTCAAGTCAACAGAGATGGAAGAAGTACTTGAGGAGACATTGCTGAGAGATTTATATAAAAATACCAGTGCAAATCATCACTCCTAACATCTGGGCTCTTAAGAAGTTGAAAATGACAATTTATAAACCATACTATATCATAGAAAACTTATCCCCATCTCCCCCCCACCAAAAAAAAAAAAAAAAAAGAAAAAAGGAATAAAATGACATGGAATGATCTTTGCTCAAAGAAATTCAGGAATTAACTGTGCAAGTTATCAATACAAAATACACATGATAACAAAAACGTTACTGGGTATCTGAAAGGAATAACAAAGAACGTGATTCCACCAAGGAAAAGTAACAGAATTAGGAAAGCAAACCTTGAGAAAAACAAAGATAAGTATTTCCATTTACTATTAAAGAGCTTCAGATCTGGCACATAAAAGATAACATACATTTAATGCAGTTGTGCTCAAAATTTAGCCATATTTATGGTACAGCAGAATATGGGTACTAGGAACATATTAACAGATATTACCAAAATGCACGTACTGCGTAAAAGAACACTCAGATGCAGATTTATACCCTCATTATACTTTTTTTCGTAAGCCATTCTCCAAATTTCCTTTTTTAAAAATTTCATTAACTTCTTTCTCACCATTCTTCTCAGTGTAATTTTCCCCATTTTCTGACCATTTTTCCCTTTCTGAACATGTTATTTGTTTACCTTCTCCCACATTAACCAAGTAAAAACACTTGGAAAATAAATAACGATACAAGATGTTCCTTCAGTGAATGTCATAGGAGGATTACAAAGCTGTTTTCTAAATTCAATTAAACTTAACAACATTCCTCTGCCTGCTGCAAAAGATTACAGTAACGAGCTTAAATATGGAAGAACTGAAACCTAGACAAGAGAGAATCTGTTCATAGCTCCCAAAAGAAGAAAAAACCCCCCACAATTGATGTGTTGATTTGGGCTGCTGCTGCCTCAGACTTTCCTTTTTTTTTTTGCAAATTCACTGCTTCCTTCCCTCCTACACACTCTGTTGAGCACCAGAATACTTGTAATGTGTTGTAACATAACAGGCACGGAGAAGATGGCTATGGAATTCTAAACTACAAACCCAAGACCCGATACACTGCCAGAACTAATTCTGAGTTAGAGGGTCCCAATTCAGTAACAAATTGGAAAACCATGGAGGATGGACAACATGTATTAAAGATACTGCTCTCAAAGAAGGAAAGTTGCAAGAGAGCTGCCAGTCAGGCCTTGCAGGGCTGGGGTACAGGAGGAAGAACTTAATAAGGAAACTTCCGCTCCTTATTTCACACTTAGTGCTACCAGCATAATCACAATGACCCCAACAACAGCTCAGCTGGCATATAACAGTCTAAAAAGCTGAGAACCTACCATTACAGAAACAATTAGAAGTGAAAATAAGATGTCCGGCAGCTACAAACATGTTTGACCCAAGCATTTGATCTGGGAATTTCTCCATATTCTATTTTGGTTTATTTTCTATTAATTTAACTTAAAAAAAAAAAAAAAATCCTTAAAAACTCCAACTTCAGCAACCCAGCACGCACCTTTGGATTAACTGAGTGGCAAATTTTCAAACAGGAAAGTGAAGAGCTAATAAATCTATGCAAACTGGTGAAGAATTAGGGAAATCATTATGAGCTTTACCGTGAAACTTCCAGTAAAAATACATTTCATACTCAGTGACGCTCGCCTCATAAATCACATGAACTAGATCTTATTAACAGGGAGATGATTTTTATATGTAATTGGTATTGACACTTGCTCAGAAGAAACTCAGAGGAATGAAAGACTTTATCCAAAGAAGGACTACAATCAGATAGACATTTCTTATGAAATGAAATTAGCTGACAAAAATGGAAGAATCCATATTTTTAAAAAATGGACTTAAAATGAGAAAAAAACCCCTAAAGCTTTCTATGCTATGGAAAAAAAACAATTATTTACCTATTTGTATATTCTAATACTGTTCTGCACAATTAGAAAACAATTTTGACTCATCCAGGAAACACAAATAATTCACAATAGAACCATGACTGAACCCATGGGTGATGTCAAAAATCAGAATTGGTACATCTTCTTTCATTGACCTCTGTACTGTGCTGCCCCGTCTCATAGCATCTTGATTAATGTCATTCACAACCGAAGGAAGGATCCACGTCTATAAGCAAGAGTCGTATCTTGTAAGGGCAGCGTGTTTGACTTTCAAGCAAAAACAAAATGGAGCTTTGCTTTTTCTGTCTAATTAGCCCATTGATTTTCCAGGAAATATCATTCATCTAGTTCCATCCTGTCCAGGTCCTCTTAGCCAGAAATGTAATTAAAAAGCCAGTTCCCCCAGGTACTGGTAAAACTAAATGGAATGTGGGATCTCACAACACAGGACATTTCCCGAAGCTACTAGAGAGCAAAGAGATGTTAAATCTTTTTGATGCTCTGAATATTATGGATCGAATTAATTCCTAAGGTAGCTGTGTGGAAGTCACGGTAATTTGCCCCAAGGGTAGACTTACAGAAGATATAGCACTGTCATAGTGTTTATGATTTCCTGAACTGCAAACCACAGGCTGACATACTGCAGGTTTAAAGTTCTGAAACTTCTGAAATGGGTATTTGTTGCTCTGGAAGAAGGAAACACTATTTCTTACTCCAATAAAAATGTCACGGTTATGGCCTCCAACAAGACTAATTAATACATTTAACTATAAAAATGCACAATCTGAAGTTGCCTAGTCTTTCTTGTGATGCTTAAAATTCCTTAACAGAAGTAGGAATAGACAGAAAAACAGATAAAGAATTACCATTAATACTATTAAAATTATGGGAAACAAGGACAAAAAAAAAAGCTGTCTAAATTCACATCTTAAGTGTTCAGTTAACTTGAAAGTGATATGGTACCTGAAGTGTACCAAGTTAAAGTGAGAGTTTATGTAGCTCATGATCAGTACCGACTGTCAATTTCGTAAAGTCCATGTTTTCTGGGATCCAACTGGTTTTTTTAAGAAGAAAGCCTAGCAAGGCTTTCTTCTTAAAAACTAGGATTTTGATGCTAAATATTAATGCATACAGTCTCCCAAAGTTTGCAGCCAAGGGCAGAAAGCCTTAATAACATCTTTTAATAAAGCTGTGATGTTTGCTAAGAGAAAAATAAGAGAGATTTATACCACCTGTGTCCCTTACAGGCCTACCCTTCATGATACAGGTTTGTATGATATGGGACAGAAAACTGAATGTCATGTTGCAAAAAAAATTGCACCAGTAATCTCTGTCACAGCTTTATAATATTTTCAGCATTTTTCTGTATTCCTTTCTTAATGCTGCCTACTGTTTTTCTGGTTCCTGACCACTAAGCAGATATTTTTACTGAATTCCTGATAATGATGGAGAATGCAGGAGGTCCCTGACTAGGTACCTTTGATTGTATCTTCTAAATGCATCCGGTTTTTTACTATTAGTTTTGAGTTATTCAAATTAAATCAGTAAAAAATCTTAATTTTCAGATATCATAGCTCTTTCCCAAATTTCTGTTCACTTATCAGTATTCAAGATACAGCCTGAATGAAAAAGACTCTTTCAAGGAATTTTTTCCAGATGGAAGTTTGAAGCAGCTCTGAAAAATATGGTGATAATCATATTTTTCAGCTCTCAGAAGCTGAATAACTACACAATCCTTGAGTTATGAAGAGACAAAAACGTTCCAGCTAAATATCATTCCAACATCTTAATGTGTAGGTTTCAGTGTAGTGTCTAGCACGTCTCACTTTGACTGCTCACTGTATTACAGCTCACTGATGCCTCTCCCTAGAGTTCATTTTTACTAAAATTATATGTGCTGCACTTAGATACCCAAGTTCATGTGTGTTTTCTGATTCTCTGCCTTCTCTCCATCGATACAAGCTGCTTGCTCATCTAGAGACTAGAAACGTTTAACACCACATCCTTGCCAGTTTGCACCAAGATTTCTGAGTGTATTTTTGTATTGTCATCAGAGGATACGCTACATTTGTGCCAAGCATGAACTACACACACATTACACAGGTAATACACGACAGAGCAGATGTTTCTGGAGGCTTCCTTGTGTGTTCCAACAAAATTTCAATCAGTGTAACCAAGAGGGAGCACACAGAATTGTGGTCCTATTCAACATTCAGTTCCCTTAAGGGATCCTAAAATAAGAATGAACATAGATTGACTTATTTATAACAATTACAGTGCATTCTGTCAAACTGGCATTGACATTCTAAGACAATCACATACAAGATTCATATGCGCAGTGTTCTTGGAAAAGACTAATAGTTTCAGTGGACAACAGACAGGCTAAGTATCCTCCCGGTAGCTGCAGGACATTTGTGCAGAACCTGTAGCATTTCATCCTATAACTTTGTATATAGGATGCTCATCAAGTTTGGTATAGAGACTTTTACAAGCCTAAAAAAAATAAAATTGGTAATCTATGTGATTCTTAAAAGGAGTTAAAAGTATAGCTTTAGGTGCTACATCTGCTCTAAATGAGAAAAACAACTGTGTAACACTACAGGCACTGGCTAACGGCTTTTTTATGACATAGAATAAAATATGACGTCTAAAAAAATACCTGTACAGAATCTCTCTCTCAATATTTACACTGGTTTTACTAAGATAAGAATTTTTCCGTAGTTGTCTAGTTCAGGAGAAGTCCCTCTTACAAAAGAAAGGGTTTAAATGTAGTACAAACTGCCTGAGTAAGTGACAGGCATCCTTGGACTGCATCCAGGGGCAGCAGGGGCATCTGGAAAAGTGGAAGTCAAAGACTATCAGTTATATTAGAGGATTTTAAAAATAAACTGTCTTACAAAGCTAAGTGGATTTTAATTTCAACTTGCTATAAAGAAAGGCAGCAAAGTCTTTCAGAACTGTGCAATTCATGTCAAATTCCATCTGGCTGAGATACATTAATTGAGTATTAGCCAATTGAAGAGCACGCAACACTTTAACCTGGTGTCAGTAATAGCCAGAGCAGGGTTCTTGTGCTTTGCCACTGAAAGTGCCTGCTAAGAAACAACTGCAAAGAACACAAATAATCTATGAACAGACTGTTTTTCTCTTGCGTGTGTCACATCCCTTAATGTACCTACCAGGGGACAGAGCAAAACCTTGGCGGGATGAAAGGGCAGAGAGGAAAGTACAGGTCCAGGGAAACAACACAAGGAAAAGTCTGGTCCCAGTGGTGTTAATTTAATGCTTTTCTGCCTCTAATAGGATCGATTTATTTCACTCTAGTAAGTTTGCAAGAGTGAAAGAGCTACCAATTTCTCCTTTCTTTGCTGCTCAGTCTGTAATATACATATGTATATTTTTCATTTCAGTGGTTTTCAATTACAACACTTTGCTCTTTGTCTTCTGAAACATTTCTTTTTCTGAAATCTGATATATAATACATAGCTTGCAGATAAGTATTTTTCTAAAATATGATGTGCTAACACAGTCTTTTCAACAGAGCTTTTTCATTGCTGCTGCTAAAGGAAGAATATTTTGCCTCAAAAATCCTTTTTTCAGTCTGCTATTAGACAGACCACCACAGAAAGGAAATCTGAAAGTGAAGAAACTAGGAAGCTTCTGACACATAGAATATTAAGAAATAGAGTTGAATATTTGGATATTATATGACAAGACATCTTAATGTCAGATTTACATAATCTGTCTGAAGATAAAGGTAAGTAAAAGTCATCTTTTATCTGATCTTTTTATTGACCTTCAAGCAGTGATGTAGAAACACTAAAAACTTCATGACACTATTAAAATGAAGGTGAGCGGAATGCATAAAACCTTGTGATAATCAGTTAATGCAAAAAACCCTTCAGTCTCAGGCTTTCTGGAAGTATTTACCTAAGCTTTTTCCCCATGTCACTATATTTAGATTGCTGATGGCTGAATGCTCTTCTGAATAGGATCCCATATTTCTTGCTGGGCCCTAAAGCTCTTTAAGAATCAAGGCAAAGATTTACTCTTGGAGAAACTCTATGAATAAGTCTGATTTGAACTATTTACTAGAGACATCTGTGAACTTCACTGCAGCCTAGGAGTGTTTTGTCACTGGACATGTTTACAAAAATGCTGAACCTGGGAAAGTGAGATAAACTGATGGCAAAACCTCTCTATCAGCATTCTGCACCACACCTAAAGGTACACGTCAGTTCATAAGCTGTGGGGCCATACATTTGTGAGCATAAATCTGATCTATTCCAAGAGAAAAACAAATCTCCCTAACAAATCCTTCATCAAGGAAGGACTGATGTTATGGGAAAGACAAAACTACCTGCCAAATGCAATACAGTTCTTCTAGTGCAAACTTCATTTTATGTATACATCTATAAATCTTTTCCTACAGGGAAATCCACCCAGCATTAGGCTACTGCTACCTTGAAAAAGTAACCTCATCAACACACAAGAGTGCAAGAAGCAACAGCTCTGAGATGCTACCAGTAGCACTATCGGGACAAGGAATTATTTTACTATAATAAAATAGCACAAGGTAAAAACCAGCAGTGGAATATTATTTTGGATAGGCAGAACTCAGGCTTAATTAGTATAAGTTAAATTAGCAAACCAAATACTCATTTTTGTTAGACATTGTTTTATGTCAAATCTTGCCTCTCAAAAAGAACAAAACTCAAAAAAAGCATATTCTTGTTGTGCTTATAGCAGTACGTGGAGAGGAGCAGAAATGGCAGTCTCAGCCTTATCACACTTTCGCTTCTAAGACTTCTGTTAAACTTGCAGCATAGAATACATACACTGATAACACTTCATTGAACTCCTGAAGTTAATAAGGTTATTGTTTATAAATGGTCTAAAATAGCATAAGCCACTAACTGATAACCAGTGAGCACTCAATCTGAAAAACAGCTATGACTCTTTCTTATCATATGTGCTGTTACACTGAAAATACCTGGACTAGTCAATACTGAAAGCCTGTTCTAGCATTACCATTACCACCTAATTACAAACAACAGGAGAATGTTCTCCACTCATGATGGTGATAACACCTACATAGTCTCTTGGGCTGCTTTTACATTCTTATACAATATACCACAGATTCGTGGTCCCCTGGGATGGCGTCCATACAAAGTGACACTTAGGCCATACCCTTAGGTTTTCTGTGAAAAGCAACACGTGTGCAACAGCAACGGGGGCAGGAACGGAGGGCTTGTGAACACAGCGGAATCAGGACCGTGATGGATGCACAGCTGGACTCAGATCTGTGTAAAATAATTTGTAAAATGCTCTGAAATATATAGTACAAAAGTCTGCCAACTTATCTTTCTTTGAAGCAAATATCCAAAAAAAACCTTGCTTAACAACAGAAATCATCTGATAATTATATGACATTACAAAGTGATTTATAAGGACTTGTGAAGACAATGCAAATATGTGAGATTAACTGGGAAGATCAGGAAGAAAAATATAAAAGTGAAGTAACTTTGATATCCCATTATAGCTGCATTTTATGAGTACTATAGATACACATATGAATGGAAATGTGTTCATTTTCAGATAAACAATAACCTCTCTCAGCTAACTTTGTGGGCTGCACAGTAATGCATTACTGTACAGTAATACAGTCCAAATACAAACGCAGTATCCTTGCTTACTTTCTGATATCTATGGAGGTAAAATAAACAACCAGAAGACAAAAATCACAGTAACTCATTTCACCTAGGTCATAATCTGCTGGGGTTTTAAACATAAACCTACTGTGTAGTCTGCAATACTAAGTACAATGGCAAGCTGGCCTTGAATTCAACAGTGTACACGTCCAGCAATTGAGCTGATAAACCAGACACAATGGCACTAAAAAGAGAGCTAACCAGCTCCTAGCTCTAATATAATACACAAAGAATGAGAGTAAAATATGCATTAATTCTATTGTTTTAATGAACCTGAACCAAAAGTTGAAAATGCAAAATTTGGTGTGATGGCATATGTGAGATGGAGAGACTGGTTCAGTTAAAGTGAGGCACAACACAAACCATAAATTAACCATTTTTCTGAAATTTCAGAAGTTTAGCTTTAGAAGTGAATTAAAATTTGAAGAGAGAAAATTATAAACATGATTGAAGAACTTGTTATTTTTCTGTTCCATTTGTGATTTTAAGGAGTTTTCAAGAAGCGTTTTTCCCATGAGATTTCTGATCATTTTTTCAAGATTCAGAAGTCTCAGAAGGATAAAATTTGAGATTAAAAAGATCCCTTTAGTATGTTATCAAGTGTCAAAAACATTGTTGGTTTTGCACACACAGAAGTTGCCTACTTCTTTAGAGGAGAGGGATGAAGAATGAAGTTTAATGCTATAGAGTCTAAAGTCAGGTAAGAATTAAACGACAGAAAAATTGTCCTTGTATAGCATTTGTCTCCTCAAAAGGGCTGAGGTGACAGGTGCAATACAAACAGCCTTTGCTCCAGCCAGCCTCTGGTGTTCAGGAGAGGAGCATCATGTCAAAGACAGCCATTAAGAAGGAGGAAGGGGAACCAAAGGAACACTTTGGTGCATACATTTTAAAGAGATTTAAACAATTTAGTTGGATTCCTAAGAGTTAGTTGGCATCTCACAGAGATGTCTTTTTTTGGGTCAATGGAAAGAAAGAGGAAGCTGTGAGGGTCTTGAGTTCACATAATTTAAAACAGGACAAATTACTGTTGAATGTATCTACCTTTCCATTTAGTTTTGAAGGGCTTAGACAATTATATTGCATGCTAAATTTAACATAAAAACCTTTATTTGAATTGGTGGAGGGATATAGTCACCCCCAGCTGTTATTATAGTAAGACAAAGATGCTGTTATTCTAAGGTAAAGATGAGTCTGAGCAAAGAAAGTATCAACATCTGGTTTGCAGCACATAGGCTTCAACTCTGCTAAGCAGAAAAGCTCAGTGGGCCACTGAAGTTCTCCTTACACTGCTAAATGATAGGAAATCTCTTTTATTGGCCTACTTTATGAAGAAGAATTTCACTCCACAAGAAAAGAATAGTGGAAAAAAAAGAAAAATCCATCCAGTAATGCTGGAATTTGGAACCATGAATCTGTCAGCCTGTAGCCATGAACCTACAATGTGAGGCTGGGCAGATCAAAAATAGAAACTGAAAGCATCCAAACTGTGTTGGCACTTTTAATTTGATCTGGTGCTGAGAATAGGCTGCTTTTGAAGGGGCTGTGTAATTTCCCATATAAAAGGATAGAGAATGAGCAAAATGAGAAGCGTGCAGTCCTGAATATGTTTTTACTTCCAGTGTATGAGATGATTCAGCCCTTGTAGACATTTAGAAATACCCTGTTTAAAATGAAAATACTAAACAACAGTGTTCTCTACCAACTTAGCAATACCAAGAAAGAAATGAAAAAGCAGCTCAAAATGCACAGGGGAGATAGGAAAATTAGGCTGAAAGGGTCATTGAGAACCAGACGGTCAGTTACAAACTAATCTTTGAAGATTAAAATGCATCCATTAATGCAGGCAAGTAGATGATCATTATCTACTCTAGATTTTGCTTCTTATTGAGAAGTTCCATTCCTTGCAGCATATAATTTAATCTTTTCCACCGATGTGTCTTCATGCTTTCATTGGCTTTAGAGAGATCTACTGTACACTATGCATGACTTCTATACGAAAAACCCATAATGAAAGTTTCATGGTTACCCCTTTTACGGGATGCTGCCAACAATACAGAAGTTTTGTTTTGCTTGTTTGTCTTGGATCTCAGATGAACTTGCCACATTCTGACTGAACAACGACATGTGGCCCTCTGGCTACCAAAAAGGAGAAAAGAGCCCAATTATTACTGACTATATTATAATCTTTTAAGGACATCAAAATGCATAAGTTTCTTAAGATGAAATTCCAATAAAAGCTGACAGAGGTCACTTTCTGTTTATTTTGTGAAGTGATGTTACTTTAGCAGTGAGCTTGCAAACCCACTTTACTAACAAAGTATGCTGGGAAAGAGAATATGCTTGACTAGTTTTTCTTATTTGACTTCTAACATGTTTCCCATTCTCATTCTCCTCAGTATCAGAATTTTTGCCAATACCAGGTTCCTCCCATTTCCTTCAAAGTCAGAGGTGCTATTTACTCCATGGGAAAGCAGCAAGCACAACTTCCTAGAATTTGTGTGACCAAGGTGCTGCCTGCTGTGAGATGCCAGGTAAATCTCTCAGGCTCCTCCCTGCCTCGTGCTTCTCACCCACACAATGCCAACAATTCTCGGTACCTGCTTCAAGCGCCACAGAGATTAAGTAGATTTGTTGGGGGTGGCCTTTTCGTTCCAAGGACAAAATTAGTTTTGCATCTTACATTCACCTTTTGGTTGATTAGGTGGCTTTGTTGTACTGCTGTGGGCTGCTATAAAGTGTATGCTGTAATATAATTCTAATGTGAAATGTACCAAATTTGCTGTTATTTCATGGGTGAGAAGCATGCAACAGCTTCAGTCATTGCCATCCCTTAGCTTCAAAGAGCAATTTGGCTGGCAGCAGTTCATGGGAAAGAAGGGAAATTATTCTCAAGTGTGTGTGTAACAGCTGCCTTTTCCAGTGCTTCCCTGAGGGGATGGAGCACATGATTTCTTGGACACACACATGCTCCACTGACCCAACCAACAGCAGAGGGTTTTATTTCTAAATTTAACTTTTGCTTAAATTGTTAATTCCATGTTTTCTATAATTACATTTTTTTACAAAACCTTAAGCATGGTTACACATTTCCTGAGCATAAGACTATTTAAAAATGGCTCTGCCAAAGAAGAGTGTTGACACAAAAAAGCATAAGATCAGCAGATATTGGGGAGGGGAGGGGGTTGGGAGGGGGAACCAGAGAAGGAGAAAATCTAAGGAATAAACAACAGATAAACAGCATCACAAAAACTGCATCATAAATGCTTTGTGTTTCCTAAACACAGAGAGACAAAGGCCAAAAAGAGAAATTTTGTAGGCATCTCTTCAAAAGACACGTATAGGGTTTGAATTCTCCTGACTGTGTAAGTAAAATTCAGTCGGACTCTGCTGATTTGTGATATTAATTCAGAACTCACAGGAAACAAATATCTTGTATCTAAAACCAAACAAAGTGTTAGTCTTACTTCTTGGCAAAACAATCACAATGCAATCTAAAAAAAAATCCTGCTAATTCATTGTCAGAATGGTGTGTCAGACTAAAATAGCTATTTTCTGGTATTGTTGTGATGAGACAAGAATCTAATGTCCCCATCATTTTATAGAATAGTGATAAGTTTTATTGGCAAAGCTTCTACTGTGTTTACTGTAAAATTGTCAGTTTGTTCTTTTCTGGAGATAGAAAGAGTTTGTGCATGATCCAAAGACAGACAACCTCTGCATTTAGTTTGGGTGAGTTTTTCTCTAAGGAATGGAAAGTCATACACTATCAAACTTTTCTCTCCCTGCTGCAAGACAATCAAAATAGTTTTCACTGTGGAAACAAAACTGATAAAGTCAAGACATGCTTTTAAATTGCATCATCCAGTTTCAGACACAATGCAGGGGGAGAAAGTTGTTAAATACCCCATAATTCACAATGGCATTATTCAAATTATTTAAATTGCTTAAATTATTGTTCAGAAAGGTATACTAGTTTACATCATGGTCCTTTAAGGCATGGGATGACTTAAAAAAAGCAGTTACAAAAAAGAGAGCTTCAAGGTAAATGTTGTGTGGAGTAATTAATTATATTATTTATAAGTTCACTTTCTTTGCATGACTGGCTCTATAAAGTTTGGCTAAGGCAGTTGCAGCTGTATATCTCGAGTTAGTCCTTAATTTCCAAATGCACCACCCACTGCTCTGTTACTAAGATTTAGTGGAGCTAATAAATAAGATCACAAACTCCTTGGAGCAGGACTTAACTTGGAAAACCTAAGCACAGTAATAACAATACAATGAGAAAACACAGTATTATCTATTCATCATGGTCTGTTCAGATAAGCCAGAGTGTAGAGTTCTATTTTCAGAGCTTCAAGTGTTTCAAAGGTCAAATATGTATTAAGAAGTAGAACTGTAGCTGTTGATAGTGGATGAAATGAGATTCACTTATTCATCATGCTACAAGAAATGGACAGTGGGCAAATTCCTGGTCAGAGAACGAGTCTGAGGCTTGGGGGTAGAACAGAGCAATGATGAACAGCTGTACAGAATTGTAGCTGCAACTTTAAGTGACTTTTAGTATTTACTGATAACCAGGATCATCATCACCCTAATTACACAGAACCACTGAGCATTTTAATATATCTACATTCTGCTTGACAGTTATTTCAATACATCTACAAATTATTATGTGAATTCAGATATTTTTAATTCCAAACAATGAGATAACCTTAGTGATATGAAAATCCTACAGCCATCCACTTAGTAGGTGGCTCTCAAGGTGGCTCTTTCTTTTCTCAATCTCAAAATATATTAAAAGTAAAGTTTTGAAATGTCATCATTATTCTTTTTAGTAGCTTTCAGCAGCAGGGCAACATCCAGTGAAAAATTAAGCGTCAGCATTGGTTTATGTAAGGAAGATAGCTATGTATGGAATATGGCTGAAAATAGCCCATCAGCACAAAAAAATCCACCAAGAGAGAGGCACCTACACACACAAGTGCGGGATGGGGATCCAAGGAAATCCTGGTGTTCCTCTCTCCAGCTTTCATCAGCTTAGCGAATCCACAGTAACATAAGGACGGTGTAACACATGAGCAGTCAATGCAAATCACAGAAACACAGAATCAATGAGGTTGGCAAAGACCTCCGAGATCATCAAGTGGGATTATGAGTTACTCTTTAAATAATGTGATGTATACAGAGCCTCTCCACTACAGGAGGAAATGCCTTCCTGCACTCCCCTCAAACTCTGCCAGACTCTGCAGAAAAGGAAAACAGTGATGACCCCGCATCAAGTCAAGACGGGTCTCCCTGCATCTTGTCTGGATCACTCTGGACAAAAGGTAATGGAATGAACTGGCCTCGCTGCATTCAATATGCAAGGGGAAGCTTCCTCTGTGCAGGTATTTCTACGAGTTTTGCAGTACCCTCAAGCTGTTTTGAAGTTGGAAGCACTAAAAAGCACTTGAAAAGGGAGACTAGCAGATCTATTTACTTCAAGGCTTCTGAAGCTGAGTGCTCTAAAACTGTGCCATAAGGCTGACCTCGCCTTACCATCACCTCACCCTACAAGTTCTGATGCAAGTACGAGAAGGCAGTGGAGACCACTTGGCCTCCTTACAGGAGTTTTGTCAAGGTCCACCACTTGAATCCAACACAGTTTTCCTCCCCACCAGAATGGTGTTACAGTCTTGACCTCCTCCAGACACATTATACTTGAATATTATTAATGATTACTTGGGTACAAGTAATTTTTCTGACTATTTTTCAGTGATTAATAGTTAAAGCAATATAAGGCACATCCACACATATTAGCCATTAGGTCCCTAAGCTGTTGGATATGATGCTGTTCTTAAGCGAGATAACACGACTTGGATATTTAGGTAACAGCTGAGCAAGCAGAGGATTAACACGTGCAAGTGTTTAAAGCAACAAGACAAATAGGACACAAAAAAATGTTCCCGTTCTCTCAAAACTAAAAACACTAGAAGGACTCACATTAATATCTGTGTGTACAATTTACAAGACCACATAACGATTTGACTGTGGGTTTCTTTTTAATAGAGAGAAAAGAGATGCAAATGTCAACGGGAGCTGGATATCCCCTGCAACTGAAAGTCAAGCCTTTAATTTTCACATCACTGGCACTTCTTTTCAAAAAAATAAATCATGTTTTGAAATCTAGAAGTGTTTTTGAGTACAGTCATCAAATTTAAATTTTTAACTCCCATTTCCAGTTCCTTTTCTTTGCTCTCATCAGTTCTATTTTCTTCTATTCTCCTACGTTTCAGAGGAGACTACTTTGAGGCCTCTTATGCACCTGGACCACAACGAACTGCTAAGACGTCCTGCTGTGAAAGGGTTCGAATGGAGAGTCATTTTAATCTGTGAATGTAAAATAGGCCAGTGCTATTTAAAATGACAAATTTAGGCCTTGATTCTGCAAAAGAATTATGCACATGCCTAACTTGACACACATGAATAGTCCCTTTGCTTGAATGTATTGTAAGGCTAAGAACAGCTTTCAATGGTTTAGGGTTTTAAATTCCATTTTCAAGTTTGTCTTACACACTTATTAAAAGACTTCATGGTTTGGAAAACAGAATGTAGGCTTGGTTGTCATTTCAGTGCTTATATTTTATGCTAACTGAAGATATATTGTACAGTACCTTCAATTCATTTTTCATATCTACCAATGTAAAGGAATGAATTCTTAATACAACAGCTCTTTGAAAGGGAGTGACTGCTGCAATAAATAACACCAAAAAATCAATGACAGTTGTATGTCTAAAATGAGTTCTACCTTCTTTTTGTCATCTCCGTTTATAATTTTCAGGTTTTGGGCATTCAGTTAAGAAAAACTTAGCGGCTGTCTGATAAATAAGGCTGAGGTTCACAATTAATAAGAGAATTAAATTAACCACACTGTATACAAGTACCAAAATTAAATATTCAAGAAGTAGTTAAATTATGCAGGGAAAAATAGAAATGCACGTGTATATACAGTTGAACTTTTAAAAACATCATACTGGCAAAGATCTAGGATGTCTCAGGCATTTCTGGGCCCAGTAGAACAAAAAAAGCTTAACGCTTATGCACTGGAATGCAATTTTAGCTCTCTACAGCACTTTTACTGTAGATTCCCTGTTTATAGATTAAACACAAGACAATGCAAAAATTTAGAAAGACACAAGGTCCATTTACTCAGTACACTGACTGTGATGTCCAAAGATGTAAGATATCAGAAAACTGATACCTCCGTTCAGCACAGCCCAGCACTTTTGGAAGTCAAAGATTTAGAGGTATCAAGGGCAAACATCATGCACAAGTAATCTTTTACACTTGGAGACTTAAAAAATTTCACATGATAGACAAAGACGAAGGGTCAGATTCTGCAGCATTTATGTATGAATATTTCTTTATCTCAATGAGTTTTGTGATGCCCCCAGAAGTTCTGGAAATTGAATTTCCTGAAATCAACAGCATTACATTATCCAAAAACCTGACAAACCTCCAGAAACTTGATAAACCTGAAATACTGACTTCCAGACTGCATATGCATTTTGACACTCCTCACTTTAGATGAAATTATTTTTCAGAAAGCTTATACCAACGAGAGATTATACTATTTTGCTACACACAAGATGAGCAGTGGCACTTCATTCTCACCAAAAAAAAAAAAAAAATTTAAAATAAGCTTAAAATTTTTATCAAAACCAATAATGCTGCCATAGTGAGTCAATTCACTGGAAATTCTTTTCAACTTCCAGTTGTCGTGTTGCTGCATTATGAAGGTCAAATCTTCTTCAACGCTGCAGCAAACCATGCTGTAGAAATCACAATGTGAAGGCTAAAATGTACCAAGCATTTGCCAGTCCAACATGTCCCTAATGAAAATCCCTTCCACTTCATGAACTGGACAAGCTGTATGCTTCATTAAATCACAGACAGCACACTCATTAAAGATCAATGGCATCTTCCAAATGCATTTTGTTTTGCTTTAGTCCTAACATATGGTCATAATAATGCATCTAGCAGTAAGCCTGAGCACTGATTTTTAATGAAAAATAATGTTCAGACCGGCCCATGTAATTTGCTTTTATGTTTCTGACCTTGTTCTGAAATGAATCCCCATAGTTCCCAAACGTTCTCATTCCAGGTTCTCAGTTCTCTTGCCAAGAAAGGCAGATGCCATGTTTGTAACTTACAACGTCTCTGTTTAAATCATGCCCCTTCATCTAATGCTGGGCTGTGTTTTGCCTTCCTAGGTGCACACCAGATCCCAAAGAAGAAAAAAAGAGAGACAAAGCAATCCCTGTCAACCAAAGCTGGTGATAGCAAGGCAGATATCCCTCACAGAGGTATGCCATGCTTCTGTCTAGCATGAGAAATGTTGTCGTTTCAGACATACTACATCAGCCTATTTTACCATCTGTGTAGGAGCTCCATGAGCCCAGAAATTATCACAGTGATGAGTGATCAAAGGTTTGGCAACTATACTGACATATTTCATTTTTCAATTTTTCAACAGAAAAAAATAGTCCCATCACATTTGCTACTAAGGCACTGCAAAGAACAAATTCATACATTGGGGTTTTCCTCCAAGTATTTAGCCTAAGAGAACAAATTCTCAGCTTAGACTTTCACTTTTTTTCCCCATCACCTTTGCTAATTGCATATGCAGGCAGTGTCAAACCCTGATTTGAGCTTAACAAAATGGCAGTGAACCAAAACCCACCCAAATTAATAGCTGTGTATTTTGTCATTTGTGTTATACCCTGAGACACTCCAAAAACCTGTAATAAACTGAGTTTTTCAGTCCCCAAAATCTAACCTGACTTCTGGCTTTAACCAGTCAATACAAGTAGCAGCAGGCAGTCCTCTAGGTCTTCCTTCATTACATACTTGACAGTATCATTAAGTTCTTACTTTCCAAACCCCTTACATTAACTGGAAACTTGAAACAGAGCAATGGCTCCTGCAGAAGTCAGCTCTTGCTCCCCCTTACACCAGCACTTGTTCAAGAACTGGGGCACTGGCATGGCACAAAAAGAAATAGTTCTTATTCCCTGATTTATTGAATCTTACTCCTAACTGCAGCCCAATCATAGTTTTTATCATAGCTGAATGCATCTTAATTTTACAAAAGCACACATTGAAACTACTGTTTCATCAGTACTGTTTCACCTGGGATCAAAAATAATTTTAGCTCTCTAAGCCTAAAGAAAGCTAATAACCAGAGGTCCTCAGCAGCAGTTTTCTTAAACCAGCCCTAAACCTTGTTTTAATTAAAGTCTAATGATGCATGTGAATATGAGAACCAAAGCATCCTTCAGATGCTAACCACCACCTTAATCCTAATAGGTTTGCAATGCTCTTTGAGAGATCTGTCCAGTATCTGAATTCCCAAATTCAGTTTCCTGTCCTAATTTTAAGCATAATATAACGATCCACCAATACAAGTGTTAAAAAAAACTCAGCAGTCCTTTGCAGAAAAGCATAGTCTCTGTCTTGATGATTTTTTTAATATTATCAATGACAGGTGCAAAGAGTGAAAAGCCAAGAAGTGACTCCCATCCTTCTTCTTTCAAAAAGATTTCTAAGAGTCCTTTCATAACATAATGTCACTAAGAGCATTGTACGAAATGCATAAAATGAAGATTAAACCTGCTCCAAATTTCCACAGTATTTTAATTAGCTAAATGACTTTTCTTTTCTTCCTGATTTTTCTTCCTAAAAGGTACATTCCTGTATTTAACTTTTTATTACATGCCATTAACATTCAAAACTGGAAATTAAGTTTCTATCAAAGTCAAATGAATTAACACTAATTCAAGGAAGAGAAATTTTCAATTAAATTTCAATATTTCATTTTTACAGTTTGATTTCAAGCTTACATCTCTCAATAGTACAAAACAGACAGGATATATTTAATCACTTTATGCTTTTATGGTGAACTACTATTTGAGTAGAAAAATCCTTCAGCTGTATGTTTAACTCCAAATTCAGACAGTTTGGACTGTGTGGAATTCACATATGGGAAATGGCACAGATATTTTGCTCAGTTTTTAGGTTTGCACAAAAACTTTGTTTCTTCTACCTAACTGTATTCTAGCTGCCACTTTTCACACACAGATGTCTTTTTAGCAGAGTTGTCATTAGTTTGCAAGGTGATTTGGATCTGGGGTGTCGGAAAGCACTATGCATATTTAGAGTTGTTACTATCACATTTTGTAAAGTTTATTCTTGACAAGAGATCTTTTGTGGTTTTAGTATCTCATTTTCTGACTTTCCCCTAATTTGTACTTGCTTCCCTAGTCCTTCAGCTGTCTAGAGGGTTTTTAAAGTGGTTGCAGCCACTGATTATTGTGACAGTCCTTTATATTTTCCTACAGCTAATGCTCAGCTCCATTCACTTCGTTGCCTTATGTAAAGATTCATATTTTGTTAGCCTTATTTAAAGATGCACTTGTTTAAGTCCTTAGAGTGGTCTACCTGCTGAGTTAACAGTTATTACCTGTAAGAGGAAAATGTATTTTGAAAGAAATGGAAAACATGCGTTAGTGGAGAAGCTTGTATATCAGCAATTAAATAACATCGGAATTAAAATGACAGATCTGCAACTAAACTACAATGTTTCTTAAAAATTACACTTCTGAGAGCATCAGTGTGGCACAATTACTTAACTTGCTGTAAAGCAATGTAATTCCTCTAGGAATGAATAATACTGTAGCAACCAAAAGTCCACATACTTCATTATTTTAGAAGAGTTCAAAAGACACATTTCCCCCTCACTCTTTCATATTAATTTAACAAAAGACATACTTTGTAAATGTAAATGTGTTTCTTTTATTAACTGTTGAGTAAGATCTTGGTGAAGACAGCCATGAAGCCAATTCTTCAGCTTAACAAGAGGAAACAAAACTGATGAAAAATCAAAGACAACTATTGCTGAAACATCCTCATGCTGAGGCAGAAGTTTTTAAGGAGAATGTTTGACTTCGACGAGTTTACAAAGAAACAGAAGTACTGACAGCAGCTGGGTGTCACTGAGATGACTGGTACACACAAAGATATCCAGCACTGGCTGCATGCAGCTGCTACAACACAACTAAATCCAAGGCAAACTCTCAGTCATAATGACTGAAACTATTTATGTGCTTCAAATTAAGCATGCTTTCGGTTACTGCTGCTACACCAGACTCATGAGTTGTGAACTGCTCTGTACCCACCTGGGATTAAAGATACACCCTAATTGCAAAATATACCAATGCCCGGGGTAAAAAGTACTTTTGCTTTATTCGCATATTGAGTAAATGGCATATGTATAATTTCACTGCAATCAATGGAAATCACAGATTTCCATACCACACACTAAATGCTGAGGTTGATTACCATTATATTTAATTTATAGTAATCAGTGTGAGCCAAGTGGGGCCTTAACATTACACGGAGATTTACATCAAAAGTTTTTCTTTTTTTTTACTTTAGGAAAAAACTAAGTGTCGATAGGATCAGAGATGGGTTTTCATACACAACACACACAATAAGTGCTTAGAAAATCATAGTATGTATTTTAAACCCATTTGAATGCTTCTATTTGAAAGTATTTCAATAAAAAGCTTTGTCTTTCCTTTTGGATATCTCTCCTGAGCAGTAATAAAATAATTTAGTAACCCTTTTAACCCCATTTATGTCTAAAAGTCTCTGGAAATAGTTTCTTATCCTTCTCAGAGTTCAAAAAATAAAACAAACTTCACATTTTTTGCACTGGAAAAAAATTACAGGTTCAAATCATGTCAACACATAATAAGTATATATATACTATATATAACTATATATAACTATACCTTAGTACAGTTTTTTTGTTTTATATACTGACAGTCCTAAGGCTGCATGTGTCTTATATTGCATGGGCACACTGTTAAAAAAGGAAAAAAAGTGAAATAATTTTTTAAAATCGTATTCACAGAAGACTTCTGATCTTTCAAGTGGTGCAGTTGAAAGAAAGAAAGTCAATAGGCATGAGAGAGCCAAATTCTCAAAATACTATCAAACAACTGACAACTCTCACAGAACTGAGATGACACCTGGAAGCAATTACCAGGAATACAGAATAATTCAACACTCACTTTCCTTATTTAGTAATCTGTTTGATCAGGGTTGGTTTTTTCTTTAGTTTGCTTTCTCATTCCTGTGGAGAAAGAGAGGTTGCCCTGGATGTGTAGGCAGGACAACGAAAAAGGTGTTGTATACAACCTTCCAGCCTATCTACTACTTCTACAGGAAAATAAAGAGGCTGGGTTTCCTTTCTGTGCTTTATTTTGAAAATGAAGTTCTATCCATAATGCCATACAAAGTAAAAAATATCAGTACATGTCTCTTAATACATCTAAGTTCTCTTTTTAATAGAACTGATTCCCATTTATGGTAATAGAGTTACAGAAAGGAAAAATCAGGTCCTGGTTTGTTGGTTTTTTAATTAACACAAGCTGAAAATCTGCTCCCATATTCAGAAAGGTTAAGTCAACTGGATTTCACCAATCCTGAGGTCACAGCTATTAAACATTAATGCTGAAACTTCAATGGTTTAAGAAGCTAGAGGATACTTGTGGGGCAGAAGCACCAAGATACAAGACCAGTCAAAAAGAACAAGCTTATAGGATGGATTTCAAGTCAAGCAAGCTTACACAGGCAAAGAGATGATAAAGTCCATTTCAACATGAAAAGCAAATCAATGGGTAAACTGGGCAGAAAGCAAACCAAAGCCATTGACACAGTGTCTACAGTTGACAGTCTAAAATGCATTTGATGTATAGGAAGAAGATAAGCTTGACCACTTAAGACAGAGAGGGTAAGGGTGAAAATCCTGAACTAAAGCCTGTGGAAGGAATTCAAAGGAAGAATGTGATATCTTCTCACCATGAGAGCCTGACAATCTAACCTAGAATTATGAAAAATTGTATACATTCATATCTTTTTACTGAAGCCAAAATGACCATTTACTTTCTTCATACACTGACTTGCAGAAAACATGTTAGACTAAAGATATATGAGATAAGGATTACCTAATTATCTCTTTGAAATTGAACTATCATGATAATTTTAATTTATATCCAGAGCTCTGGATAATTCTAACTTTCAAATTATTACTTCTTGAAACATGTAATACTAGCAATAGGTGAATTTAAAAAAAAAAGGGGCAAGAAAAGAGCAGAGATTTTTAGTAGAAAATACTATTCTAAGTTATGCCAGAAATTGTTTTAGGCAAGTGGAACATTTTAAGTATTCAAATTGAAACAGCAAATGAGAAAAAAATTTAGGCAGCCTTTCTTTGGGCCTTTTAAATCAATTTTTGCAAAGATGAGTCTGTTTTTCTGTGACTGTAACTGGTAGGTAGACTCCTTGTTTTTATCTCAACCTATAATCTCTTCCATCCTATTTTCTCCTACAGTTCCATCAAGAAAGGGGAGTGAGAGGGTGGCTGGGTAGGCATCTGGTCAACCCACCAGCTACAGAGGTTTTAATAGCAGGGATAAGAAAAATGCAGTCAGTAACAAAATATTGAGGATCCTAAAGTTAAACATCACATGACAAGAGGAAAGGAGAGTACATTTTTAATGCCTTCCCATATCCAGGTTACCTAGACTCTAAAGTGACTCTGGATGTCAGGAGGCATCAGATCACAACATGTGCTTAGTGCTGAAGGATTGGCCAACGTTAATTTCTGCTTAACACTAATATCTCCATGAGTTAGGAGATGTCAGGTCAGTTTTGCAGGTCTACATGTTACCTATATGAGAGCACCTTGTTCTGAGAGTTTCTAGGCAAAGTCTCCATTTCTTGGCTGCTTAAAAAGACATTGATTTCCTTATGGTGCTTTGGTGTCTACTGCCACAGAGTAGAACTAGGAAAGCATAAAAGAGGATCAATGCATATTCTAAGTTAGGTCATTATTCAAAGGTTTAAAGTTATATTCAGAAATGCAGAACAGTCGTACTCTTTTTAAGAGCATCTCACTAAAAAGATAGTAATATCGAAACAGATTTATGATCACATGGGATAATTAATTAGGAAAGTTAGGTTTTTGTTCATTCTCTTTCATTTATCATTGTTAAAATGAATGCATAACACACACTGCACTTTGCAATGCCAAGCACAAATGCAAATCAGCTCTTTCATGAGCGTACCAGTACACTGTATCGCCATAAAAGCTGCTGTCTTAGAATATGCCTTTTGTTACTGCTAGAAGTTAAAGATGAAATTACTTTCATGAAAGCCCTTACAAGGGACTGAATCGAATTCGTTCTCAGCCGAAGTTTGAAACCCATGCACAGAGACTTTCACATGCATTGAATACGCCTGAAATCAGAATTGCCTCTTGATTTTCTGCTCCTCACTACACCCTAGATAAGACTCCAACCAAATAATTGCAGATTTCTTTTTAAAAGAACAAGAAGGAAAAGAGTATGGGAAGGGAAGCAGTTGTCTTTGAGTAGTTTATGAGAGAACTCCAGACACTTCTGCTTTTAGAATGGGTACTGTATTCATCACCTCAGAAGTTAAGCATCCAATTCTTACTCTCACTGGAACAAGACGGAAAAATTGAGGATTTTGGCTCTGATTCTGTTCAGTGGAAATGATGCATATCAAGAAGAAACACAAAGTTGTCTTCTCAAGTATAGAAAAATTCATTTTACTGCTAAAATTAATTCAGTCTCAACAGAAATAAGCATCAATACTGTTTGGTCCTATTTCTGTCTGAAAGATTTGTTGATTTTGAAGACAAATGTAGAAGAAAAGTAATTAAGATTTATAACAGTGTTCTTTGTTATTTGTCTTCGATTTTACTTATTTCAATCTCTAAGAATATTAAAAAGGGCAATGACTAATGCACAAGCAATAAAGAGCTACAAGTAAGATCTGTAGAAGTGTACAGAAAAATCTCTATACTGAAAGTTATTACCTCAGATACGATTCTCAGAAATTAATGTCTGAAGTGACTAAAGAATAAGTGAGACCAGAATTTATCCATTTGCTTTGAAAATTAATTCACGGATATAAACTGAATTAGCAGTTCCACACAACGTTCAATTTCCGTCCCTTCTGTTACTTATTCTTACTTATTTTCTTCTTAAAATTCATTTCACAATTGTGTATAACCAACAGAAAATTCAACCTGCAGTTCTGGTACTAAGTATTGACATAGAATTCTCAATATTACACTCAATATGTGCCTGCTTGTGTAATCACAGCACTGTTCATGGTGGGTTACGGTGTGTGAAAAATAAAAATTTTTATTTTTAAATTTCTCATCCAAATGCCACAAACAGAAGAAACTGCTAGGAGGAAGTAGATGATAATGGTTCTTAGTATAAAAAGTATGGCAGAGGTTGGACAAAACTTGTCCAGAGCTTTCACATGATTCTGGGGTGTTGAAATTTTGACAGTAAGCAGAGATGTAGAAAGGACAGTCATGAAGCTCTTCAATATTATCATGGAATCAGAAGGAATATAATTCTTTCATGTTGCATGGGGGAAGTCAGGAGCATGACATCTGGAGAAGAAATGCTTCCTCATGGTTATTCAGATTTGTTATTGGTGGTAACTGGGCTTGTGATCAAATGTCTTTCAAGCCCAACAACAAAACCATGGACTCAGTAGGAGACCAGGGACAGGAAGATCATGCATGCCTGGTCCAGATTTTATAGGAAAAGCAAGCCAAAATTCCCACTGAATTTGGCTGCATGCATGTAACTGGAGGATAGTAGTGACAATAGAGCAGATGTAGTCAGCTCCAAACAAATGACAAATGCAGTTTGACTAGCTGTTGTTAACACCATGAACCCCGTTCAAGAAAGCTCCAGAAATTTAGCACACGATCATCAATGATAGTCTGCTGACTTAGACATTTTCCTTTTTCCTACGGTATAGCACCACTGTAAAAATCTAATAGTCCTCGGCACATTCTCACTGCTTTAAATACTACAGACAAGGCAAAAG